>JARHVA010001628.1:1200000-1800000 GCA_037957365.1 Torreya grandis
CTGGTTTGGTTGTGGTGGAAATCTATTTCCTTGATAGCCTTAATATTGGGGTTTAGGGTAAGGATTTTATTGTCTCTTTATGTTAATCAACTCATTAGAAAATGTCCTTAAAATGTTCTTGACATCATCTATCTCAGATGACTGGGTAGGGACAAGTTCTTTAGTAGGTGGTTGAGGATATTTATACATAGACACAGGTGGGGCTATGGAATTAGAGGCTTCTTGAGGAAATGGTAAGGTAATTTTTGGAAACATGGGCATGGGAGGCCTTGGGGGCAACTTTCTAGCATCTATTAAATTATTTTTAGCTCTGACTACATAGTCATAAGCCTTTGGCAAAGTCTGACCTCCAAGTGACTAAATCATGACTGATATATCTGAATTCAAAGCCTTAAGATAAAACACTATAGCCATACCTGGTAATGGTCTTGTTGTAGAGGGAATCCTTTCCCAAGTCTTTTGAAATCTTGAATTGAAGTCAGTCATGGCTTCTTGTGGTGCTCTTTGAATAGTAATCAATTGTTGCAACAAAGAAGATTTATCACCTTTTTTTTCAAATCTTTCAAAGGAAAGATCTCCAAGATGATCCCATGTAGATATTATATTTGGAGTCAAGGATCGGTACCATTCCAAAGCCTTCCCTTTAAAAGAGGCTGCTAATAATCTTATAGCCACATTTTACTATGTGACAACATGTATATCATAGACATCTGATACATCTTGAAGATGTTCTTTAGGTGTTTTGAAATCTTTCCCACTAAATTTGGGTAGAGCTTTCAGGGCATTTACTAGGATAGGATCCCAAGTAGTTGGTGGTATTGGGAGAATCAAAGGACTGCCAGTATTCCAAATTGCATAATTTCTTAGGGGTATAGGTGCTCCCATATTTGCTCTTGGTATTGGTATAAATTGATTGACTCTTCTTCTTGGACTAGTTACCAATGGTGGTAAAAGAATACCTAGATTTACAGCATATTGAGATCTGGTTATTGGTCCGCAGCTCTGACTCTTTGTAGCTCTCTGGTTCATATAGTCTTGAAAGAAACTTCAAGATGGTGTCCCACCAGGCATGCCAAAAACTATTGATGGTTAAAATTGTGCTTGTTTCTAACACCAACAATGGGAAGTTTCAAGAATATGGGACTTGTGACTTCAAAATGACCTCTAGATTTTTAAGAAGCTGGTCTCTTCTTTATATCAAGCGTATACTGGGAAAAGGGATAGGAATTTAAATAGAAACACAAATGCAAAAAAATAAAATATAACTATGGCAATGCACCTAAATGTAATTCAACCCTTAATTTTGAGCACAGTGAAACTATATGTAAGATTCAATTACATTAAAGAGTGAACAAGGCATGATCAATGTAAAAGATGAAAATAATAGAAACAAAGGCTCATAACTTAGACTAAATTTGTAGTGACACAAAAAAATATCAACAAAGTCACAAAACTCAGTCTTCTTATTAATTCTCCAGTCACATAAAAGGCACAAAAACATGCACAGTTACATAAACTTTCCAACTCAAGAAAATAGAACAAAGGCAAATGATATTTTTGATCACAGCTCTAAAAGTCTAAAAACTCTCTCACAAAAAATTCTCTCAATCTTCTGATCATTTTCTTCTAGTGATCTTTGCACCCCTCTCTATAGCATTGGATTCCCTCCAAATTATCTCTACGTTCCCAATCTAATGGCCCAACTGAACTCTAATTGAACTGGAAGTGTCTAACATAAGATATTTCTTGGATTTGAAATGTTCTATCTTTTTGCAAGTTCATTGGCTGAAGTAGATACCTAAGATGCTTCCCACTTTCAAATAGGAGAGGACACTTGGTTGATTCCCCTAATTTTACTTAAAAACCTTCTTATTATTTAGGATGCACCAAAAAATGACACTTGGCATGTTCTGTAGCACTTACTGAATACATGTGACACTTTTCACGTAACCTATACTCTTACTGTGTCTTCACTTAGAAGTGTTCCATCCTTGATATCTATCACCATCTGCTTCTTCAAAACTTAAACAAATTCTATAGAAAATGGGACCCAAATCACTTCTCACTCGAGCAACTTCAAAAAGGGAATAGGGACAGGTGGCACTTTCTGTGCATCCTTAACAAGGGACATGTGGCGATCTCCACTAATTTTAGTGACCTTTTGAGAAACCTGTGGAAGGTGACACATGTCCATCTCTGTGTTTCCCTATCTATACTATAGAAACAATCAGGCCTCATTTCATACTTACATAGACGGTGACACTTGGTGACTTCCACTTGCCTCAGAAACAAAACCTAAGACCCGCCACAGTCTTTACTTATCAATGAAATAAAGTGAAGATATTCCAGATGTTGACATGTGGTGACTTTCACTTTATTCAATTAGGGATATGTGGCACCTTCTGTTGCTTTTATAAAAACATATTGAATCCTTCCAAAGTTGCCACTTGGTGCCTTTCACTTGATCCTAATACTTAACTTGTTAAAACCTTCTGCTCAAAAGAAATTTGAAACGCAAATGCCAACATGAAACATGGATGCCAACACTTGTTTCACTCTGTTGAGTTACTATGGGACACATGACATGTTCCATAGTACTTACTAAAATTATGAAAAGTGCCTCAGCCAATGACACTTGGTAGCTTTCGTTTGATTTTGACACTTAGACAAAATTGAAGCAAAAAGATTGGGCCTGCGCTCTGAGTCAAAACTTCACTGCCTCAAACCAAAGTGTACAGGGACAAAAATTTGGATCGCACAACTAAAAATCCAAATGAAATGTAGAGTAGTTTTTTACTCTATAGATAATATGTACAAGATGATAAAAGGATGATGTGTGTAAAACTAGATAAGCATATATAATATTGAGGTATAAGACTGAATTAGCTCACAAATAATATGGGTCTAGTACAACACTCAAATAACACAAACAATCATGAAACCTAAATTATTCAATTAATAAGGGTGTCTAACTAGATGCTCATACCATAAAATGTCATTATGGGTGAGGCTATAGACTAGTAACCCATTATGGAATTGATCAAACCCTCTTGGCCCCATTTATACATGATGGCTACTTTAAACCTGATAGTTGTTGGTCCCCAAAAGTGTCAGTCATTTTTGGAACAACATATGATCTATTTTTGGACTTGTAGGGCCAAAATTCCTCTCTTCCCCTTCTCAAAATTTATTCAGGGGCTTTCAAATTCCTCATTTTTCCAAAGCTTTTTTAGCAAAGGGATTATCAGGTTCAAAAGTTCAATGTCTTCAATAGGAGCTAGGCACATTTGACAAAGTTCAAAGTTTAACCATTCCAAAAGTTCTACAGCCTCGAGCATTTAACGAGTCTCAAAAGCTTGAACCGTTGAACCTTAAACCATTTTGGTTGATCGATTCAATGGGTTCAATGTTCAATAGGTTTAATGCACCAAGTTAAAAGGTTCAAAGATGGCCTCAATTATGAAGAGAAATGCATGCAACAGAAAGAGTCAAGCATATACTGCCAAGTGTCACCGACTGAGCCATTATGCCTTGTTTCTAAGAAGTAGCAAAAGCCACCACATGTCAACATCTATGTTTCCTTCCTTCCATTCCACTATATTGAGTAAAGACCATAGTGGGCCCTAGGATGAGTGACTAAATGAAGCTGAGGCTACCACGTGTCCACATCCACATGACTGTTATAGGGTCTCATTCGACAAAGCTTCTACCAAAACTCTGTGGAGGATGACAAGTGGAAACTATAAAAGGTTTTACTTTTTTTTCCTAAGAGCAACGAACCATGCCACATGTCCCATGCAGAGAGCGGTGGAGGTCGACAAGTGTCATTGTCTGTGAGAGCCTGACCAAGCCCCAAACATTTTTGTGATGTCGCAAAGGCTTGAGAAGGTGGATGATGCCATGTGTCCCTGGTAAGATTTAATGAAAGATGCCACATATCACTTGTTTGAAGTGGTGGAAGGTGCCACATGTCAAAGGATGGAGCACCTCATAATGCAAAGGCATGCATGAAGCCAAGGAAAGGAATTCCTTCAAAAGTTTTGTTTGAAGGAAATAAAGGACCAACAGACCCACAGGCATCAAATTTGGAGTGACTGGCTGGCCATTAACCTTCAATAGAGGAAAGACACACAAACACCAAATCAGCTACATTTAAGTGTCTATTGATTCTAGCAGACTCAAGGTGTAGACCCAAATGTATTTAAAGAGCCTAAGGCCATACCCAAGAGATGGAAGAGACAAAGAGGGAAACTTAGGAGTTATTTCTAGTGGGTGAAATAGTTCACCAGGTAGATATTTGGGGCATGCCAACATTGAAAGTGCAGCCTATTTGTCCCCTTTAAAATAAAGGAATAATAGATAGTTGTGTAGCTAGGCAGGTGATGGAATGAGAGATTTAGACTCGAGAGGAGGCACTACAGATGAATCAACATGTCACAATTAGGGCAGCCACCCTGCTCCAGCATGGCCCTTCCTAACAAGACCAAGAATGCATCCAAGGCATTGAATGCACTGAATGGGTCACTCTATGGGACAAAGTGCCAAGCCTCCCTCAAGCATCTATATAATGTAATCTCTTGTATCATTTGAAGGAGATATTCCCTTTACTAGAAGTGAAACTCTGCCCAAATTGAAAGGCATTACTGAGACTTTGAGCTCAGATTGTAATTCATATTTCTTTGATTGAATGAGAAAGCAAGTTACTTGTAGACTTTGTGCTATTATAGCTTATGCTACTTTAGGATATGGTTCTTATGTCTGTCTTCTAAAATCATTCTTATTTATTTGATTTAACAAGTAGGACTAGTGGAGGTGATAAGGAAGGTGTCCTGAAGCCAACTACTTTCAGACTTTGTGTTATCATAGTTGTCTTTAGTGTGTGTTTATTTTTTGTTTCTGTGTAAAGGACCTTGGGATGACTTTGTGCCCCCATTATTCTTCATATTTCACTCTTGGGCAGTTGAGGTGGAGACTTTGTGATACATTTTAGCCTACTGGTTACTCTGCACCTTTGGTTACCATTTACTTACTAGAAATATTCTTGTTGTTTGCAAGAACAAGCACTTTTGAAAGAAGAGAAGTGCCTTCTATCATTTCATCAGGATTTCTACTATCCAAGAAGGGATTTGGCTCTTGGATGAATGTTAATTCTAAAAGAAGAGAAGTATCTTCACAAATCACCTTGGATTTCTCCTCTATTTGTTAGCATCATCTCTAAAAAAAGAGAGATGGATGGTTTATCCCACCCCTATGTCTTACTTTTTTTATTATATATATAGTATATAGCCTCCATATATTTAATAGGGAACCTCCCCTTGATGAGAGGAGAGATTTGTCCCCTTTGGATGTAGTAAAGCTACACACTTGGGTGACCAATCTTTCTATGCTATGGTGATAGGAACTATTTTGGTCACCAGTTAGCTGGCTGACAAAATATTCACCCAACAATTTTTGGCGACTCCGCTATGGATGAACATGCAGTCTGAAGCCTCAAATTTTAGATTGAGGAAGTTCCTTCCCTTATCCATTATAGAGTTTGGTGACTCCCATCTAGGTCTTACCCATTATCCATTTATTGCCTTACCATTTTCATCCATCTCCATTATATTATTTGGTCTGCAAAACCAGAGCTGCTAGGAAAGAAAGCATAGTTTGAAGCCTCAAGATTTAAGATAAAGTAGGGCCAGTTTCTTTTCCATTTTTGTCCTATAATCTGGAAAATCCACTCAGATGTCTTATCCCTATTGTTCATAATCTGATCATGGTAGTTTGAGGCCCCTGGGGTAACTCATTTGGCCCACTTAATCTAACTCCACCCCTACATGAGCTACCACTCAGTTCAAGGAAAAATTTCCCCAAATTCTTTGGTGATGAAAGAGTCCACCCTGATGAGCACATTACAGCCTTTACCATAGCCTATGGTGTGATAGGGGTGGAATTTGAAGACGTGGTAGTTAGGATTTTTGTGGAGACATTACAAGGTGCTAGTGCAGACTAGTTTTACCATCTACAGACTGGATCAGTGACTGGCTGGGACACTATCAAAGCCAAGTTTGAAGCAAGGTTCAAACCTACAGAAGATGTTCATGCTTTGCTATCCCAACTTACACAGATGAAGAAGGAGCCTCATGAGCCCATGAGAGATTTTATTGTAAAATTTGACAAGCTAAGAAACAGGATTCCCGCAGTTGCTTAGCCCACACCCAAAAACCTCAAATGCTTCTTCATAAAATCACAGCTTCCTAAAGTGAGTTTTTTTCTAAGATGTGCTAGCTACATAGATCTTGAAGCTACTCAAGACATAGCCACTACTTTAGAAGATGACCTTATCTTGGCTAAAAAGATAATAAGGGATTTAAATAGAGGCACATCTTCCTCATCTTCTAATAACTCACTTGTAGCCACCACTAATCCAATGGTACAGAAGCTAGAAAATGAAGTGCTGGCCCTCAGAAGACAAATGGCACAAGGGATGTCATCTATTCATTCATACAAAGATGTACCAAGGAGGACATTCCCTAATTAGGCACATCAAGGGTAACCCAATCATCTTCCTTTACCATAGAGGAACCTTGCCATTAAAGCACCTTTAGCCAACTCAGTAGTTGGGTATTTAGAAACAAAGCATGATTTCTCTTTCCAACCTGAGTTTAATCAAGAAAATGATGTTGGTCTCTTCACAGAGGATCAAGAAGAGTCAGTTGGTGACTCCCACATCAGTTTCCTAGATTACCAAGATGAATCTAGAAGTAAAGGTGAAGCATCTAAGGGATCATATGTTGTGGTCACCTAGTCCCAGAATTAGTCAGCTCAATAAGCTAATAAAGGAGAAATAGAGGAGTGACCTCAATATATAATTTTAATTACTAAGTGTGGGGCCACTCTGCTTATCCAACCAAAGGACCCAGTGATTGATAAGAAAGTAAGTATCCCAAACAATTCTACACCTTCTACTTTAAATTCACAAGCCAGTCCTCCCACCCCTCCCATAAACCAAAAGGAAGAACCCCCATCCCTTGTGCCTAGTCCAATCCAGCCGTTTGACATAATTGATCATGTCAAATGTGTTGAGGCCCAAATGGCGGCCCCTGTAGCCCAAATTTTGTTTGAGTCTTCAGGCAGGGATGAAATAGTAGAAGAATTGGTGGAGTGTGGCATAAGTGCAGAAGAACCCTCCCCTCCAAATGAAGAAGAATCTAAGATATCTAGGGGGGACAATCAAGACATGTGTTGGGCTGAGCTATCAGAATAGAAAATTATGGTACTAGGCCATGTTATTTCCCATAAAATTTAGTAAAAGGAACTCTTTCCCAGGAGAGCAAAGATTCATGTTTTTTGGACTAAAATTCAAGTCTTGCTTTGGGGCAAGAAGAAAATAAAACCAAGGGGAAGACATAGAAAAGTGGTTTCCTAGTGGAGAGTTTCATTCACCTATCACCGATTTTGGGGATAAAATGGTTTCCTACTAGTTTATAAGGATGGGATGCCATTATCATTATCTCATAATGGGTAGAATCTAAAGTACTTCAAATCTTGAGGCATCAAATAAGTTCATTTGTACATATGTATATTTGTATAGTCTTTAGTTATGTTTTGTGCCTTTCGTCTTCTTTTTTGTCACCTTTATTTTTGGGTAGCATGACTTCGTAGCCCAATGGCACACTTCAAGGCACCAAAGATTCTAGTTTCTACTCCCCTTAGCTATTCCAAGTTTTCATCTAAAGGAAGTTCCCCAACTAGAGTCAGTTGTTGGTCCCCAAAAGTGTCAGTCATTTTTGGAACAACATATGAGCTATTCTTGGACCTGCAGGGCCAAAATTCCTCTCTTCCCCTTTTCAAAATTTATTCGAGGGCTTTCAAATTCCTCATTTTTCCAAATCTTTTTTATTAAATGGATTATCAAGTTCAAAGGTTAAATGTCTTCAACAGGAGCTAGGTGCATTTGACAAAGTTTAAAGTTTAACCATTTCAAAGGTTTTACGGCCCCGAGCATTTAACGAGTCTCAAAAGCTTGAACCATTAAATCTTAAACCATTTTGGTTCATCAGGTCAATAGGTTCAATGTTTAATCAGTTTAATGCACTAGGTTCAAAGGTTCAAAGATGGCCTCAATTATGAAGAGAAATGCATGCAACAGAAATAGTCAAGCAGATACTACCAAGTGTCATCGATCGAGCCATTATGCCCTGTTCCTAAGAAGTAGCAGAAGCCACCACGTGTCAACATCCAAATTTCCTTCCTTCCATTCCACTATATTGAGTAAAGACCATGGTGGGCCCTAGTGCAAGTGACTAAATAAAGCTGAGGCTGCCATGTGTCTGCATCTGCGTGACTATTACAGGGTCTCTTTCGACAAAGCTTCTGCTAGAACTCTATGGAGGGTGATAAGTGATAATCATGGAAGGTTTTACTTTATTTTCCTAAGAGTAGTGGACTGTGCCATGTGTCCCATGCAGAGAGTAGTGAAGGCCAACAAGTGTCATTGTCCACGAGAGCCCGATTGAGCCCCAAACATTTTTGTGATGTCACAAAGGCCCGAGAAGGCAGATGATGCCACATGTCCTTGGTAAGATTCAATAGAAGATGCCACATATCACTTGTTTAAAGTGGTAGAAGGTTCCACATGTCAAAGGATAGAGCACCTCGTAATGCAAAGGCACACATGAAGCCAAGGAAATGAATTCCTTTGAATGTTTTATTCGAAGGAAATAAAGGACCAACAGACCCACAGGCGTCAAATTTGGAGTGACTGGCTAGCTATTAACCTTCAATAGAGGAAAGACATGTGAATGCCAAATCAGTTGCATTTAAGTGTTTTTTAATTCTAGTAGACTCAAGGCATAGACCCAAATGCATTCAAAGATCCTAAGGCCAGACCTAAGAGGAGGAAGAGACAAAGAGGGAAAATCGATAAGAGTTATTTCTAGTGGGTGAAATAGTTCACTGGGTAGATATTTGGGGCCTGCCAATATTGAAAGCATAGCCTATTTGTCCCCTATAAAATAAAGGTAGAATAGATAGTTGCACAGCTAGGTAGGTGATGGAATGAGAGATTCAAACTCAAGAGGAGGCACTAGAGATGAATTGATGCATCACAGTTGAGGCAGCCACCCTGCTCCAACATGGCCCTTCCTGACAAGACCAAGAATGTGTCCAAGGCATTGAATGCGTTGAATGGGTCACTCTATGGGACAAAGTGCCAAGCCTCCCTCAATTATCTATATAATGTAATCTCTTGTACCATTTGAAGGATATCTTCCCTTTATCAGAAGTGAAACTCTACCTGAATTGAAAGGCATTACTGAGACTTTGAGCTCAGATTGTAATTCATATTTATTTGATTGAATGAGAAAGCAAGTTAGTTGTAGACTTTGTGCTGTTATAGCTTGTGCTACTTTAGGAGATTGTTCTTATGTCTATCTTCTAAAAGCATTCTTATTTATTTGATTTAACAAGCAGGACTAGTGGAGGTGATAAGGAAGGTGTCCTGAAGCCAACTACTTTTAGACTTTGTGCTATCATAGTCTTCTTTAGTGTGTGTTTATTTTTTGTTTATGTGTAAAGGACCTTGGGACGACTTTGTGCCCCTATTGTTCTTCATATTTCACTCTTGGGAAATCAAGGTGGAGACTTTGTGCTACATTTCAGGCTACTAGTTACTTTACACCTTTGGTTACCATTTACTTACTAGAAATATTCTTGTTGTTTGTAAGAACAAACACTTCTGAAAGAAGAGAAGTGCCTTCTGTCATTTCATTAGGATTTCTACTATCTAGGAATGGTTCTGGCTCTTGGCTGAATGTTAATTCTGAAAGATGAGAAGTATCTTCAGTAATCACCTAGGATTTCTCCTCTATTTGTTAGCATCATCTCTAAAAAAAGAGATATGGATGGTTTATCCCACCCCTGTGTCTTACTTTCTACTTATATATATAGTATATAGCCTCCGTATATTTAATAAGGAACCTCCCCTTGATGAGAGGAGAGATTTGTCCCCTTTGGATGTAGTAAAGCTGCACACCTGGGCATCCAATCTTCCTATGCTATGGTGATAGGAACTATTTTGGTCACCAGTTAGCTGGCCAACAAAATATTCACCCAATAATACTAACTCCTATAGTGGTACACCTATCATGGTCAAAGGTTCCTAATCTAGGTAAACATAATTATTTTTAGGTATATTCCCTATATACATAAAGGTGTAGCAAGGCTTAAGTCTATATAGGATGTTGTCTAACTATCTTCTATCTTAGAGCTTAATCACCCCTCAGTCTATGAAATATTTTATGGGGAATTCCACTTTAGCACTGAATGGCAACTCTCTTGATTTTTAAACTCTATCAGAACATGGAGTTTGGACTAGTGTATGGTGGTGAAATCCATGATCACTAACCCCATAGAAAAGAAAAAATATGGATGGTTTATAGGTGGTTTTTTATTAGGAATCACCATAAGGATTCAAGGGGGAGATCATACACCAACCATAGCCCTCAAGATACAAATAGGTAGACCAAAATTTTAATTAACTAATTAGTATAAGATGTGTGATTATATTTACAAGATAAAAGATAAGAATATACAAGACAAATGATGACAATGATATATACAAGACAAAGTGATTAAAATGATTCAAAAAATGATTTTTAAAATACCATAATGGGTCTTTGATAGGTGGCCTATAAGCACATAGTTAGTAGTTTTAAGTGGCACTCAAAAAGAGGTAACTTACAAGACAAAGATCAGTAGTTTTATTGATAATCTTGAAGGGTATCATGCAATCCAAAATGTTAGATAAAAATATGATGTTATCAAGACAAAATAAGCCTCTAGATTCACCCCTATAAGAAAAAAGATGTTAGTATAATATTAGTTAAGAAAAAAACCTTAAAAAATTATTATTTGGATCTATAATTCCTTCGAGGTGAGTAGGCCACAACATGGGGGTTTGGGTGTGGCATCCCCTAGTGAGTTTAAGGGGTAGGTCCTGTTGAAGGGTCCAGGGGAAGCACCCCATGTGTGCTTCACAGTATAGGGTAGGGTTGAGGGGCAAAACCAAAGGTAATCTGGGCCTTGTGGAAGGCCCAAAATGACTTAAAATTCATTAATAATGACTGAAAATGCACTAAAAAGACAAAATTCAATGCAAACTTTAATGCAAAACCTACCTTAGATGGTCCTCCCTACCTTACCTTTTCCCTGTTGAGCTTAAAAAACCCTAGAACACATAGATAAAAAAATCCTTTTACAAAATGGGTTTAATCAATAAATATACTTTGAGAGCAAAAACCTCTACTATGATAAAAGGATGTTTAGATGCCATATTATATGATGATAAAGCCTCCTACAAGATACAGACTATCAAAAGAGAACCTAAAAGTTATAATATAGTGATCAAGCATTATTGGTTTTATGAAAGCTTACAAACTCATAACTAAGTAGTATAAAATTGAAACTATTATGACAAAACCACAATTTATGAAGTCACAATTTTGTGAAAACTACACAAATAAATTGTTAGTGGCTAAATGAAATCATTATTTTATAAATAAAATTGTAACTCTCTATACAAGATCGCTATTCATGAATTGCATTATTGTCAAATAAATATAGCTTATACAATTAGAATAAATGGTTGAAAGTCAATTCAAATGGTTAGTGAAAAGTTGTAACTCTCAGGGACAAAATTGTGACTACACACTTATGAATACCAATGCAAAGCCTCAAATTCCACTTGTGTGTATAAAACCTTCAAAAATCCAAGATTTTTCTTCCACCAATTTATCCTGCAAGATACCAAAAGGATTTATAACAAGCAAAATTATTAAATTGAGAGAAATGTCCCACCATGGTCACTAAAATATAACCTAAAATTTGAGCTAATGGATTAAACTATCTAATTTAATCACTTAAACTTCAAACCACTAAATAAATTCTAGATCCATTAAGTCTATATTCATTAGATGAATGTACAATTTAAACAACATCATGATCCTAAATCTAAGTACCCCAAACCATGATTAAAAAGATGCAAAATATACGGATTAGATTTACCTTAGACTCAAAAGTTGGACATGGATACTTGATCAAGGATGATGGGTACTTGATTATGAAATTTTAAGATTGCTGATTAATTTGACATGGATTTTTTATAGATTCTTAAGATGGCCTTCCATGGAGTAATGTATTTTTTAAAATATATTTTGGATGGAGAGATCAATGGATGAGATTCAAAGTTCGATCGTAGAGATCTAGGGTGGATAATTAAAAGGAATTTATAATTTCTTGGAAGCCTCTAGATTTAGAGGCTTCTAGAGAGAGGGTAAGAATAGAGAAGATTTTAGAATTAAATAATTATGGAATCCTCTTAGGGGTTAATAAGGATTAGATAGAGATAAGGTGGGTTATTGGGGACTAGGGGTGTAGGAGAGCTTAGGAATAGGCTAGTAGGTGGTTAGGTGGGTCATGGGAATTTAAAATTCCCAAATAATAGATAAGTGGGGATTGGGATAAGATAATGAATATTTAGTATAATTAATTTATTGATGGGGATGGATAAGGTTATTAGATGATGAATAATAGAAAGGAAATATTAGATAAATGACTAGGAAGGGGGGATATTAGGACATGATTAATTACAATGAATGAGATAAGTAGAATTAGTTTCAACTAATAATAATATTAATGACATTAAGATAGGTGAGTGAATTTAGGTGCATACAATTTTATTAATATTTAAATTCATTATCACTTAAATCTACATGATTATGGTATGAAGGATCAATAATTTGAGTTATAATAGGTAACTTATCCATGATATAATCTCGAATAGTAGGAATCTAAATATGCTCTGTAGGATTACCACCTAGCCTAACACTTCTTAATTTAAGAGAGGTAGCTTTTTTAGATGACATATAGTAAATAAATTGAAATAGAGCTAATAAAATAGAATATATGAAATTTTAAAAACATAAAGAAACTAATAAAAATAGGAAAAATAAGGATACTGACCCTAGGATAATCTAGGGTTAGGGCTTGATCAATGTTCAAATTAAATCAAGTTCACCAAACATTTTAACCTTTTAAGACTTACCTAGAGTAAATCCTATGTTTGTTAAAGATATAAGTAGACTAAATCAAAAAAATAATATGTAATAAATACGGCCACTAATTTATTATAGAATTAAATATCTTTTATGTTTCTAAAAATAATAATAAATAGTGAAAGTAAAGACTTTGCTGGAAAACACATGATATAGATGATATGAGTGCTAGAAACTAAGATGGAAACTAGATTTATTATTGTAAATTTGGTCCCTATGTCATAACCCCTCTTAAATAGTAGTTCCAAAATTGGACAATAACATCATTATTGGCAAAGTAGTGGTAGTGTCTTGATATTGGTGGCAGTGTCTTCTATGCAGGACTATCCCAAACTTTTGAGTGCACATGTGTCTATATATTTGGGGTCCATTCCTATACATAAAAGTTTTAGAACCATGTATCATTCATATAATAACTGATTGATTGTTCAAACCTTAATCCTTCATACAACTAAGGTATGAGCTAAAATATGTGTTCATTAGTAGGGTAGGCTAGACATCCTCAACACCTTGATGTGAAGATAGTTTACTACATACCAATACTCTAAAGAGGGACCAAGCCCGATGGGGTTCTCCCCACTTAAGTGCTAGTACAAGTGCAAGTGATGCTAGTATGATAATGTCATTGAGTGCTTTGAATGTGATTGAGACTAAAAATTTAGAAAACCTGAGCTTAGGGCTATTGTAGATGGTAGTATACAAAATTAGGGAAGAATAGGGATTAATAACCTTAATTATTCTCAAATTTTTATGTGTTTGAATTTGTATTTTATATATTATTTATATCTCCTAGTTATAGGGCTAAAAGTCATGCACTTTCACTAGTATGTTACTTTTTCAAGTAATAAAATATGTCTTAGATGTCCTTAACAAGATTTAGTTTTGAAAGATATATGTCTGGGAAAAGCGAGGGCAAATGATATTAGCACCATTTTGGGGACACTAGTGCCATGTGGTGCTAGTGTCCTTATTATGGCCTTAGGATTTAATTGGTAAGAAACTAGGCACAAAGGGCAAGGATTAGAAAATAATGGTCTACGACTAATTTGGGGTTGACTAGGGATGCTTGTGACCTACACGAAGGGTCAATAAGTATGACAATAGGCTATAAGATAGGTCTAGGGATAAGATATGGATATGTAATATCAAATAGCACTCTTATCATTCAAATAAAAATTTTGGGTGAGTACATCCCCCCCCCCCCCAATTTATTCTAAAAATGTAGCAAAGTTAAATGATTAGGATAAAGTAAAAAAGAAGCATACCTGGACTTACTTATGAAGTAAAGCCCATGAAGTTGGGTCTGAGTATGTGAAACATGCTCCAATGTGTGTCTTATAAATTAAACATGCATAAATTAGTCCTTTTGAGATATCAAAATAAAAAGAGTAAACTAAGTAAAGAATTAAAATTGAGTAACATTGAGTAATAAGATAGGAAGGAAGACATGAATTAATACACTTCACTAGGTATGTGAACCAATGAATGAACCTAGTGATAACCTATATGTGTGTGTGTAGTGATTAATTAGTGAATATCTTAGAATAAGATAATATATTATTAAATTATCATGTGTGAGTGGCTCAATAACTCAATTAAATTTTGAATCCATCATTTCCCACCACTAATTGCTAGATCATGACCTTTAAATAGCTTGGATTAGGCTGCTAGTGTGTATGATCCTCTAATGTGGTGGCTCAAGAATTTAAGTAGTCTATTACTCTATCATTTCCCACCCATGTGTACTAGATGCATATGAAACTAAACTATGTAAAGTATTTTATATGTCTAACTAATTATATATAACTATGTATGCCAACTTTATAGCCACTCATGTACATCATGTGACTCCAGGCCACCCAAAAATGCCAAACACTATAAATGGAGTAACGCATGAAACTAGTGCATAACCTAAAATATGATGTAAGGCATATACATCATAGAAAAATACATGGAGTTTGTCATTCCATATGATTAATTGGTGTGTAACTAATCATACAAAAATAATATGTCATGCATATGCCACCAAATTTGATATTTGAACATATGAATTCTGGATTGAGTTGTAATAAAATGTATTTAGGTATATGAAATAAATATGGTAATAGTCATGCCATGCATAGTGCCCCCAATCTAATAAAATTGATATGAATATAAGATAAATTAGTATGAATATGAGAAAAACTTAGTATAACTAATAAATATACAATTTAATATGTGCAAACATGTATTGTACCTATTATATTTTTCTGGCCAATCTTGGTTGCTCTAAAATTGAGGCTACTAGATATTAGCACAATATCTTGGATAATAGTGTCATGTGGTGATAGTGTCCCCACTTAGGTGATAGTATACTTTTGACCTTTAATTTCTATGCAATTGTACTACTTTTTGCATCTCTATTTTTCCACTATGTTTACCTATGTTTGATTTTTTATCATTGGGATTGTGTACTTAAAAATGTATTGTGAGTGAAATATAAGAGATTGATCTTTGTGACAAAATCCTATGAATGGCCCCTTTTTTTAGGGAGTTGTTGAACCTATGTAAGAAATGTCCTCAAAAGAAAAATCTCTACAAGTTCTATGTTAGCCAAAGCATATATGATAATTGTGTGATAATCCAATATAATATACATACATACATAACATTAGAATGTAAGAGAATTTGAGCATAAATATACAATGTAAGATGCATTCCATGTGTATCATTCCACAAAGGTTTCAAGATAGATGTAGTTAATGTATGTAATAAAAAATATGAGTAAAAATGGGTAACTACCTAGGGGGATGAGGCATGATGTCCATCATAACACCCAAGTAGGAAGGGTAGATACATGAGGTCCCTCATGACATCAAATACTGATGTGTATAACAAGAAAAGACAAATTTCATAGCAATGATGAATACAAAAAAACATACATACAAAAAACATGAGGCACACAATGTAAGCCAAGGGGCCATATAATAAGAGACATGAACACATCACTAAATATGAGAAAATAATCCATATAAGGACATGTTCAAATGTCTACATACACAAGAAATAAGTATTTGGCTTAGATCCACATAGAAAGACATATTCAAATGTCTACATACACAATCTAGAAAGCACACAAAAGTTCATGGATAAATGTCTAAAACATATATACTATGAATAGAAGTGGCATAAAGCCAAATAACAATGGCATATATAAATATCTTCATTTATAAGAATCATAGAAATATAATCAAGTCTAAACTAGCTAATATAGAAATGTAAGTATGAATGAATATGGAACACAAATCTGCATAAGAGCTAGGATGTACATATGTTGGGACTAAAGTAGTAATAGCTGATAAAAAAATCTGAGTAAGAGTAGCATTATCAATATCAAGATATAATTTGTGAATGTGTCAAGTGAATACCCATGTATCAATGTATGTTCCCCCAGTGGTAGATAATAGTAAGTCTAGATTGGTTTAGTGGACTTGAGTCTTATATCAATTTTCAATCACTCGATAAGAACAAGTGAATCACGTATGTATGATAAAATTGGCTATATTTAAATCGATAGTATATGTAGTGTCTGAAAAATATAAGAAGTGTGAACATAATAATTCATTCAATCTATAAATTTTGTATTTTTTGAGTAATTATTTGAAGAGATTTAATGAGAAAAGCATAACATAATGATCCTAGATCAATAAAATTCAACATAAGTATTTATCCTGAGTAAAAATCTAAAGAGGTTAAAAACCCAACAAAGTGATATTCAATATTGAGAAACAATAATAACCCTAATACATCAAATCTTTTTCATCTCACTCAAATAAATTCTTCACAAGTTTGTCTCAGACAAATATTTGTCACATGTAGGAATACTTGAATATTTTTATGTTTGAGAGATATTTTACAATAAAGATAAAACCCTATTTATAATGATTCATGAGGGGATGTGACCATTGTAAAAATAACAGGTCCATCCACCTTGATAAATCTAATTAATAAACATTTGGTAAATATTAAATAAATATAATAAGATTTTTTTTTTTTTTTTAAAAAAAAAAGTTTACACCTCGTGTAAATAAATAATATATTATTATTTAATTAATTAATTATCAATGTAAGCCAAGGGTTAATAATAACCACTTAGACATTAATTGTTCTAACACTCTCCCTTAATGCTAAGCAAAGATAAAAGCCATAGTCATCATAAAAGAATTATACTATGTGCAAAATTTGAAGGATTTAAAAACCTTCATCATGCCAAAAGTCACCTTTTGAAACAAAAGGAATTATAATCCATAAACTACTCGAAATTTAGTTTATGATATCATGATTGTGATATTACATCTCACTATTTCTCATGAATACTCACTAAACATATTTAGAGCCTTTTATAACATAAGGACCTCCATTATAATTTATGTTTTTAAATGTATTGGGGTACATAAGTAAAACTTCTACATAAAGTTTACTTAAATAAAATAACTTTTACATGAAGTTTTTATAATTATTTACAAATGATAAAAATTATAGAGAAGTGGAAAAAGTGCATGGCCGTTAGGAAGTGGCATTATCATGCACAATCCCTCTCAATGGCAACTCCAAGAGGCCCAACATTGCATGAAACTAATAAAATTGGGTAGCACCAAGTGATTTTGTGAAGATTTCTACCACTTGTTCATCCATAAGATAAAACTATATATTAATATCACCATTGAGGACTTTTTCTTAGATAAAATACACATAAACTTTAATATATTTAGTTCTTTGGTGTTGTACTAGATTTTTTGTCAAAGCTATACAACTTTAGTTATCATAATGAAGAATGGTATTCTGAGAAAAATTTAAATAAATTTTTTCCTACAACCTTCACAACTACATGGCTTATTTAACATCTTTTATAGCACTTTTGTACTCTAATTCTGAAGAAAAGAGAGAGATAATAGGTTGTTTCTTGTTACTCCAAGTGATAGCTCCTGCACCAAGCTTAAAAACATATCTAAAAGTAAATTTACGATCTAAAGTATCACTAATATGGTCAGAATCACAATAACCATATAATTTAGCATTATCAATAGAAGAATAAAATAAACCATAATTAATTATTCCTTTGATATAATGAAGAATGTGTTTAGCTAATTTTCAATGATGCAAATAAGGATCTTGCATAAATCTAGAAGTAACACTGACAACATATGAAATATCTAACCTAGTAATAGTTAGATAAATCAAACTTTCAATAAATTATATATACAAAGTAGAATTAGCTTTTTCACTTGCAAGTTTAAGATCAAATTTGATACCAACTTCAATATGAGTAGTGTTAAATTTACAATCAAGCACATTAAACTTAACAAGAAGGTTATGTGCATACTAAGATTGTGATACAACAATTGAATTTTTATCCTGAAATATAGTCATTCCTAAAAAATGATGTAGAATGTATAAATTAGTCATTTCGAAATTTTTGACTTAGTTTATCATTATATTTATTAATTAAACTAGTTAGATCACCAGTAATAAAAAATCATCAACATATAATACAATTAGAATCAAATAACTATTTTTAACTTTAACAAAGAGATCATTATATAAATAGTAATTGAAAAAAAATAATTTTTTGAAAAAATAAGTAATCTTGGAATACCAAGTTCTAGGAGCTTATTTTATATTATATAAAGATTTTTTTTTAATTTTGCATACATAATATTCTTTATTAGGGTCAGTGAAACCTTTAGACTAAGTCATGTAGATTTATTATTCTAAATCATCATTTAGAAATGTATTCTTGACATCCATTTGGTGGATAACCCAATCATTTTGAGTTTAAAGTGCAATAAGAAGTCTAAAAGTACTCATTATTGATATAAGAGCAAAGGTTCAACATAGTCAATCCCAAGTTTTTGAGTAAACCTATGAGCAACTAATCTAGCTTTAAACTTATCAATTGAATTATATTTAATCTTATAAATCTACTTACAAATGACAATATGCCTTTTAATTGGAGGAGGGATAAGATCCCCAGTTTGATTTTTAATTAAGGCAATGAATTCATCTTGCATAACAACATTCCATCTATCATCTTGTGTGGCTTCCTCAAAAGATTGAGGTTCACATTCATATAGTCATTAATGCATGATAATAATATTAATTTATAGTTAATTTATTAAGATTATCAACATTAAAAGATTGAATTAGGGATTCTTCCCATTTAGGTCTTTTAGATTGAACATAAAACTCAGGGAGTTCCTCAAACTCTAAGTTATCTATAACTGGATCAACTTACTCAAGGGCATCCATTTTATCATAAAGAGAAACATGAGAGTCAAGTTCATCAATAGAAGAACACTAAAAAAGATCCATAAAGGACTCACAAAATATTTTTCAAGATTAAGAACATTTTTATTGTCAATGATTTGACATTTAGAGTGATAATACACTCTTAAACCTTTCATATTACCTCCATATCTTACAAAAATTCAAAAATAGGAAGTGGGGTCAAGATTCTTCCTTTTTACTTTAGGGACAAAGAAGAAAGATTGTCAAAAATCCTAAGATGAGTCATACTAAGTTTTTTCTTAGTCCACATTCCTAAATGGGTAGAAAGATGCAAGGCTTTGGTAGGGACTCTATTCAAAATATGAACAGTAGTGTTCATGGCTTCGACCCATAATAACTTAGAAACATTTGTAGATTGTAACATTGTTCTAACCATTTCTATGATGATGCAATTTTTTTTACAACAATACCATTTTTTTGAGGGGAATAGGGAGTTGTTAATTATATTTTAATACCATAACTAATACCAAAAAAATCAAATATTTTATTAATATATTCACCACTATTATCAGTTTTTAATCTCTTAATAGACAAATCAGATGTATTTTCAACATAAGTTTTAAATTCTTTAAATTTATAAATAAAATCATATTTATTTTTAATGAAATAAGACCAGATCATTCTAGTATAATCATTAATAAATGTAACAATAAATAATGAATCATTAAAATAAGTAACTTCTAAAGGACCTACAACATTACTATGAATTAATTCTAAATGATGTGAAGAATTCACATCATGATTCTTGTGAAAGGGGTTAGTATGTTGCTTATCACGTAAGCAACCCTCACAAGTTTCATAATGAGAAAGGATAGAAGGAAGTCTAACAATAATATTATTTGTAAACATATCATGTAAACTTCTAAAATTAACATGTCCTAATCTTTCGTACCATAACTGAAATTCATTCTTATTATGTGATGAAAGTAAACATGTAGAAGAAGGAGAGAATATATATAAATTATTCTTTTGAATACCTTCAACAATCAAGAAACTAGATTGATTTATAATGGACCAACTATCCTTAAGAAATGTTACAATTAAATTATCATTAGTAAGTTGAGAACAAGACAACAAATTATTTTTAAGCTTAGGACTAAAACATCATTAATAACAATATTTAAAAATTTTGCTTTTCCATGTTTAATTGCTTCCAAAAACAAATTATCTCCTAAGTAAATTTTTTTAGAGATATCTCTATAATCATACAAAATATCAAATAAGCATGTCATATGGTGTGATGCATCGCTATCTAAAATCCACTCATTTTCATTTGAAGCAAATAAAGCAATAATATTTTGATCCTAATTATTGTTTTGATTAAGGTTTTGATTCTTCTCCTTGTTTTGATTAGTTTTCTTCCCTTTTTTATTTTTTAAAGATTAATTGTTAATTCTATCTTTGTTTTTATAATAGGTTTCCCTTTTATGACCAAATTTATTACAAAACTCATAATTTCCATTGAATTTAGGTTTATGATTCTTATTTCCAATTTTTTTGTTCCCATTTTTACCTTTACCAAAGTTAAGGTTAGATTTCTAGTTTTTATTTTTATTAGAAACATTATTTAAAGTGAGAAGTGTCCGAGTGGCATTTCCTTTAGATTCAAAATTGGTAATTATTTGCTCTTCTTAAATCAAGAGAGTAGATAAGGTGGTAAGGCTAAGGATATCTTGTTTAGTTTGATACTTAGAATTGAAAATTAAAATAAATTTTCTAAATTTTTCATGAATATTCAATTGAATGATAAAATAACTCAATTAACCTTGAATTAAATTATAATTAAAATAATCTAATTTAGCTTTAATGTTCTTGATTTTATCTATAAAATTCACAACTTTTTCATCACCCTTCATAAGTGTTGTCAATAATTCAAGGATTAACTTAATGATATTTAAGAGATGAGTGCCCTCATGCATGAATTCAATAAGTTTCCAAGCTTTGTAAGAAGATTCCTAATTACCAATGTGGAGAAGGAATTCATTCTTAGAACTCTGCAAGATAATGGACATAAATTCCTACGATTTTTATTGAAATGCACTAGTAAGCTCAGGGGTCACATGTCATCTAGATGAGGCTTTCTCAGTCCCAATGATAATATTTCATAATTTACGAGCTATGAATTCAGCTTTAACATGAATTTTCTATATGTTATAGTTATTTCCATTAAGTATTTGGGATTTGTCTAAGGAAAAGTGAGGTGAAGCCATGACTTCCTTTTAAATATGACAATATCTAAATGATTAATAAATAACCTTTTAAGTGTGAATTTAAAATTTATTGATAATTTAAACAAATTAAAAAAAAGTAAATGCACACTATTCATTCAAATTAAAGCTTGATAAAGTAAGAAATTTTCACAAATTTATGACAAAATAAGGTGTCACAAGTGTCATAAAAATACACTAAAAATAAGAACAATTTTATGATTTAACCTTTTTAAATGAAAAATTTTAACCTATTTCTAGAAATAAAGTGAATTGAGCATGCAACAATATTTAGATATAAAATATATATGCTAACCAAATTAAAAAATTAAAATAAAGTTACACAATTCTAGGTGTCAAAAGAGTCGCACTCACAATGACCACCTAGGCACAATTAAGTGAAAAAGTATAAAATAAATAATAATAAGTTTCAAAACAAAAAATTGACCACACCAATATGTCTGAAATGTGCCAAAATCTTAAGACCAACTGGTCGGATGACTATACTTGCCTAGGTTTAGACTAGATCAAGTGTCAAAAGAAGGACAAGTCAATAGGTCAAGGGGTTTGCACATGAGAAGGAAGACACGCAAACCAAAAAATAGAATTTAAATTAAATTAATTTTGACTAGATTCAACAAGAAGATAAAAAAAAGGCTAATGATAATTTAACACTAAACTTATCTTTTACAAATTTTTACCAAAAAAAATATAATCACCAACTTATCTAAAGAGTGAATTCAAAGTTTTACATGTAAAATATTATATTTGATTATTTTTATCTAATTTTTTTTTTAAATATTTATTTATTGTGCATGTGAATAAAAGTAAAAACAAATTATTAATTTTTTTAACTTTTTGGTGAAATAATTTAATAAAAGGTAAATCAAATTTGTAAAATTAAAAAATAAAATATTTTTTAAATATTTGAAAGAACTTTATACTTACCTTAATATTTCATATAGGTGGAAATGGTGCAGGTCTAGGAGGAGAGAAAAAACTTGAGGGAGATAGAGGCCTTTTCAGGCCTTCAAAATTTTCAAACCTCTCTGAAATCCTCCCACAATGCCAATAAGCCTTTTTAAAAAATTGGTGTCAGAAATTTTTTTTTCCAACCTTCCAGGCCATATAGGTACATTAATGGAGAAGAGATAAATTTGAATCAGATGATCTAAAGCTTCTCAGGCATTGAAAAATTTCACGTGTCGTTATCTTTGTAAAACTAAATGATTAAAACTTTCAAAATTCAATTTGATGAACAAAAACTTGAGTTTCAATTTTTTTAAAAAGTGGCTAGGCCATACAATGGCATCCAATTTCTTAAGATTTGAATAAATTAAAAGATCAATTTAATTATATGCTTGCCAATCAAAATCCTCTTCACTAGATCTGATAGCATGTTATAATATATAAATATAATAAGTATGGGTCTAGAAGAGATTTAATGAGCAAAGCATAACATAATGAATCCATATCAATAAAACACAACATATGTATTTATTCTGGAAAAAACCTCAAAGAGATAAAAAAAAAACTCAGAAAAGTGATATTCAATATTGAGAAACAATAATAACCCTAATATATCAAATCTTCTTCATCTCACTCCTCATATAAATTCTTCATAAGTTTGCCTGAGACAAGTATTTGTTGCATGCAGAAACACTTGAATATTTTTATGTTCAAGAGATATTTTAAAATAGGGGTAAAACCCTATTTATAATGGTTCATGAGGGGATGTGACCATTGTGAAAATAACGGGTCCATCTACCCTGATAAATCTAATTAATAAACATTTGGTAAATATTAAATAACTATAATAAGATTATGTTTCTGAATCTTACACCTCAAGTAAATAAATAATATGTTATTATTGATTTAATTACTTATCAATCTATGCCAAAGGTTAATAATAACCACTTAGACATTAATTGTTCTAACTTATTTTTGTGTTTTCTAACATATTATATTGTTTTTTTGTTTTATATATGAGTTATATACAAACATCATGAAAATTAAACTATTTACAAGGAGAAAGAGAGAAGGAAAGTATGTACAAGTTGAGAGAAACCATACAAACCAATGAGTCTCATGAGAGACTCACTATCACTATGACCTATGTCAAATAAGGAAACTATGATCGTGTGTTATACGAAAGGGCAACTGTGGTCCCATAATCTATTGTACTAAGCGATGTATATTTGTATTTGTATTTGTATTTTTATTTGTCTATGTAGTGTTTTTAGGAATGTGTGGTGTTGACTATGGTGTCTTATGAACTTTAGGGGTTTTAGGAACCCATATGGTATAAAATTTTGTAGGTGACATAGGTGCCCTATACTGAGAACCTAAATAACCCAATAATACTTATCTCAAAAAAATGTGAGCAAAGGAAGACCTTTTATAATATCAAACGTATCTTTGATGTAGGGGTCTCTCTAATAATGGTCTCCGTGGGAGAGTATGCGTATATGTCAAAACCATAGGATTATACCTCACATGCACTTGTGGATATACTAAACTCTATGGTGTATCAATAAGAATTGTGCTCAAAGATCTAATTGATAATTATGATATATCTAATAAATATGTGGTAATTGTAACTAGGAACTATGTTGTAATTGGTTATGGAATAGGTGGAGGATACTCGTATGGAATTCCTTCAACTTTGATCACCTAGTTTTCATGTGTATATTTTAAGCATATATTCACTATGGATGGGTTGAATCATAGCTATTTTATCCATAGCCTACCTAATAATATATCACACATGCTTGTACTAGGTATAGCTAAGAACTGATTGACTATGTGTTGTTCCACCCTGTAATGGAATGATAGTCTTCTTGATGGAACTCTAAACATGACCACTAAAACCACTCATAACCATGTCTATATATAATATATCCTACTCTAAATACCGCAAATGTTCTATAAGTGTCATAGTACACATGTTAATACTTGACCTATTTTAAATCATAACACTCTAGATAAGACTATGATCTATGTAGGCTCGTACAAAGAGTGCATGTAAATTTGTATCATCATCAAAAATATCCTATTTTGAGAAGGTGATGAGTGGTCTAGTTGGAATTTTTGTTTGGTACATACTAATTTTATTTTTCAATAGATGTGCCTCCTCTATAATAGTGTGATATGAAGTTGGTGGTGGATGTGCCTGATATGTGTAGTGAACACCTAAAGTGATCCCTAACTAATTCATTGAGTGATTTGAAAATAGATATTAGAATATCTTTAATGCATTATCTTTCATTTTTTTACTTTTGGTGCCTTTTTGGGTGTACCCACATCAATAATGTTAGCTTCAATAAAATTTTGTATCTTATGTTTCAGGTTGATGCATCTATTTATTGTATGGCCTAGTGCCCTATGATAATTATAGAATGTGTTGAAATAATAGATATTTAGAAGATTCCATGTTGTATTAACCTATTTTATGGTAGGAAGAGATATGACATTTCATTCCAAAAGCTACTATAAAACCTGTGTTGGTGATGTTGGAAGCTTGGTGAAGACTCTACGTGGAGGAGCTGATATAAGGACATTACCTCCACATTTATAATAATGGTTATAATGTATAATTATGGAGATACTATCTAGGAGGGTTTATGACACTAGGATCTTGTTTGAAACACTTTGAAAAACTTCCATCTTAGTTTTCAGCACCTAGACCATTTCTATCAGGTGTTTTCTAGCTAAGTCATTACTTGAACTATTTATTATTATTTTTAGAAAAAATCAAAGCTAGTCAATTCCATAACATATTAGTGGTTTTATTCATTGCACCTAATTTAGTCTACTCAAATCTTTAACAAATGTATGATTTACATACAGTAAGTCTTAAAAGGTTAAAAGATTTGATGAACCTGACTTTATTCAAACACTGCATAAACCCTAACCTTAGATAACCCTAAGGTTTTTATTTATGGCATTAAAATTTTATATCCATACAATTTATGATTTTATTTTGATATAATCATGATAATAATGATATAATAAGTGCATCACTTTTTGTTTCAATGTTTAATACTTTCATTTATATGTGTGTTCCCTTTAATTCAGAATGAACTCAAAAAAGACATAAGCTCATGTACACATGATGCTTTATATCAATTTAATTGTATGTCATATTACATTATATCTCTAGAATTTTATTGTTCTCTTATGTGGAATATAATTAATAAAAAATTCCTTACATACATAGAGGATATTTTGCATAAGCTTACAACTGGGTTTAAAGTTTTAATGTCATATCTTACGTACAAATAAGAATCTCCTTCTCCTCCTCATCTCCATGAGGGTGATATCTACTTTCCCACTAATAAATTCCATGATATCACTCCTCTATGAGATGAATTAACCTATACCATTGTCACTAATACCTTTACTTAGCCTATTCACACCTCTTCCCTATAGGGTGTGTGCCTACATGTTCAATTAGAAGCAACTAGGGTTTGCACTTGTGAGACTCTAGGGGATCAAATTATTAATATGAGTAAGCTAATATCATATTTATATAATCAAAATTATTTATTACATGAATAGGTCACATTATTGGTAAATCACATTACATGTAAATAGTCTTCAGAATATGCTAGTGTAAACCATGTATATGCATTTACTAGTGTAAACCATGTATATGCATTTACACCTGGTGAGTTTGTGCCTAACACTCTTTCATATCCAAATCATAAATCACAATAAAGTACATATATAACTAGTGATACAAAAAGCATTCAAAGATAAAATAAGAGTTCAAGTGAGGTACTAATGAAAATTATTAAATCTAGTTTGGTCAACCTACCTCCCCTACACCTAGTGAGGAGATCCATATATTTTTGTGCATATCATAAAATGCATGGGCATTGTACATATTCATGTTTAGAATTAAAAAGGAAAATACAACATCTAGTGGATACACATGACTCAAATAGTGATACATCATCCAAGAAACACATAATTGCACATCTAAAAATTCAAAAAGGGTCAAATTTAGAAATGGTACAAAAGTGATTACCCAAGAATAACATAGAATAATAAAGGGTTCACAAAACACAATCAGAGAAAGAAACAATACAACTAGCATAAGTAATGTAAGTAAGAGATACAAATCTACCTTTTAAAAATGAGGCTTAACTTTCAAATAAGTATGGATTTGGTCATAAATATCTACAATAGTTTGATTATCATGGTCAAGGTTTGGGTAAATAGACAAAGGCATCACTACTCCTATTCTAGTAGTAACAGAATATGATAAACAGACTGAGCACAAAGTCTCAATGATGCCTCTCAATTTTGGCAGAGTTTCGTTTTGATTATCAAAAAGAAGATCCCCCCTTTTACCATCAAGAAAAGTCCCTTATATAGCCTCTTCAAGAAGGACTTGGGAACCATCAATACATCAATTTGTGTTGGGAAATGTTAGGAAGACATGCTAAAATTTAGGGGCATCTACCCATTTGCTTTTCTCAATGCAGATAAACAAGTCGTGTAACTGAAAGATTACAACTTTCAATGTCCACCTGGCGATCTAATCTTGTTCTCATCATTCCTCATTTTTTGGTTAATTGAATCAGGTCCTAGATTCAATTTGTTATTTTGTTCATTCCTCACTTTCTACTAGTCTCAGTCTTGAAGTCTGTGAGTGCATTCGGGTTCACGCTTTATGTCTACAAAATCAACAGACACTTTTTTGAGATGATTTTAATGTTTATGGGTCTGTCATTCTTCCCAGCAACTCTCTCATGTCTTTCTCACTTTCTATGGTCATTTTTTGTTGTGACACAGATGCAAACACGTGGTAGCTTCTACTGCATCAGGTCGAGATACGCGGCAGGTTTTGCACTATGTAGCCTCATTCAAAACTGTCTCAGCTCGCAACACTTGGCAGCTTCTGCAACCCTCTAGAAATACTTATGGAAGCATTCGGGACTCACTTTAGTAATCACGTGAATGATGACACTTGTTAGCCTCTACTGATTCTCACTAGGGACATGTGGTGTCTTCCACTGCATCGAATTGAAAACTCTCACTGTTGACATTTGGCATCATCTACCTCCTCGAGTCTTTGTGAAATTGTAGAAACATTTGAGGTTCAGTCAAGCTCTCACAAATGATGACACTTGTCAGCCTCTGCTAATCTTCAATAGGAACACATGGAAATATCCACCAATTCATGAAAACAAAGTTTAGTGAGATTCAGATGATGACACATGGCACATTCCGATGAACTCCTTCCATCACACACATTTCTCTCCATAACTGAGGCAGTCTTTAAACTTTTGAACCCAGTGCGTTGAACCGATCAGGCGTTGAAAAATTAAACTCGATGAAGCGCTTAACTCTTGCCAAAGACATTAAACTTGCTACTGGTGTTTGTTGATGAAGATTTTTGTTTGAACCCACTGAACCTGCTAGTCCCTTTATTAAAAAAGCTCAAATAATGAAGAATTTGAAAGCTCAGAGCAAAATTTGAAAAGGGGGAAGACAATTTTGGTTATGTAAGACCAAAATAGTCATATGTTGTCTAAAAAATGAGGAACATTTTTGAGGACCAATAGTAGTCAACCTAGTTCTATAGTTTGTCTTAATTTTAAAAGACTAAGTTGACCTATTTTACTTAGTTTTTAAGGACTCTTAATTCTATAGTATAGTAATGACCCTATTGACTTTGTTTTTTAATGTTTGCATATAGTGTCATTTAAACTGACTCTATACCATTCTTAATTTATAAATTAACAAATATATGCTAGTAATTAATTCACACTTTAATTTTTAGTTATTTTCATGCTTAGAGTAACTCATATAGTATAATTAGGTGGTTTTTTAAAATATCATTTAGTTTCACTATTTTTCTCTTTTAACACACACTACCAAATCACACAATATTCAAAACACATTTAACATTTATCTACCCAAGGCCTAACTACTTGGATTTCATCACCAAGGGAAAATCCAACTTCCTTTTGTAGCCAAGTATAAACATATTGTTAATTTTATATATTGAAAAATCACTCGATATCCTTATCATTGTAGGTGTTGACAAAATTTGACCATGTAGGTCAAATTGGGACTCCTATAGGCAAAAACTTGATTTTTAGGTGTTTTTATGGGTCTAATATTATGTCATAGAGTGTATTATAATATATTTTATCTAATTTAATGTCATCTTAGCCTTAGTCTTAGTCTAATTAGTCAATATATCATTTTGAGTCATTTTAAGGGTCAAAATGAGCATTAAATAACTTGTACGACCTCCTTGGGAGATTTGAAGGTTTAAAAGGATGATTTAATGACCCATGTGTCCTCATATGTCTTAACTAATTGTTTATAACTGAAAAGTGGTATGTTCATTAAAGAAAAAGGATGTTTTCTTGGAAAAAATGAGTATTTAATGAGGTGTACAGAATTATAAGGTCTCATATAGATTAGGACACGTCATTAGTGTCTCTTTTTATTCCATACACTTTTTATAGTGATAAATTTTATCATAATCTTCAATAAATGAAGAAAACCACTTATCTCGTCTTCCACTAGGCTTGGCAAGCAAGAAAGGTCCTCAGGTTTGTACTTGGTATGGTCAACAGGAGAGGTTTCAATAAAAAGGATCTTGGGGGTGTTTTATAAACTCAATAATATTCAATTTTATCTTTTTTTATAGGGGAATGGTGGTATGTGCTTTATGAACCATTCCTAAGAAGTTAGATTATATATTTTGCTTGCTAATCTGTGCACCCTATAGGTTTTGCTCTTGTTTTGATGATTTCATACAATCCATATGTTGGGATTGATTCCATAGGATGTTTAATATATAATATAATTATCTCCATGTTTTTTTATCATTCCAAAGTGTTTTGATATTCAAATCATCATAAGTTGCAAGAGAAGACACTTTCTATATTACAGGCAGTTCTCCACAACTTCCAATGTCTCCATGATTTGATAATGGTTTTGAAAGGTGATTATAGGTTTGTTTACATGTTTTAAATTACCTCTTAATTCTCTCACCTTTAAATCTCCTTCCCCAAATAAATATTCATGAAATTATAGTCATGAACAACATACAATCACCTCTTCACCCATTTTCACTTGTTTCCATGATTGAATCATGTGTATGAAAGTATCTAGTGTGTTCATGGAGGTTTGATGAAGGTATAAAAATTATTATCATGTATTTATAAGTAGAAATAAAAAATTTGGAATCCCCAAAGAGTGTAAAGAGAGACTATTGCAGTCATATACAACACCTTCATACAGTCAGCGATAAACACACACTTAAAGTTATTGTTAATAATTATATTCACATTTACAAGATTATTATTTTAATTTTTAAAAATTACGTAGGATTAAATAATCCATATGAGACCTTAAAATGATGGTAAGGTCATGTTACATGCTCACGGTCCATACATCCTTCCCAATACTCTTGTCTGCTATTGTATTCCCCTATAGGTGCCCTCATGGGACTAATCATATTGAAAAATGTGTCTGAGATAAGTAAGGATTTTGATAGTTAATAAATTCCTTTTTAAAATTTTTAAGAGATCTAAACTACATTGTAAACTATAGACATGCATATAGCTCATAAGATCATATATTGCCTACACAGTGAGATAACCACCTACAAGTGGCTTAACAGAAGACTAAAGTACTCATATGGAGTGTTAAGGCATGTGGTGAAGCCTTCCTTAGATTTATAATAGGTTAAAATATCATATCAAACTTTTTTGAATGTCAACCTATTAAGGTGATATTTTATATCACCTTCTAAGGTCAAATGACTGATTTAGGGATCAAATCCCCAAAAGTGCAAAATAGAGACCTAAGGCATTTTGTTGAAGATAATATAATAGGGCTAATAAATGTTTTGATGCATCTAGTGACCTTATCTTATATCCTATACATATGAAAATATCTATGAAAATTTTGGAGGATGGAGGATTATTGAAAGTCAATTGTTATAAGGCCCAAAGAACAAGATGAACCACTATTTCTAGACAATAATACCTATAGGTTTTAAGCTCTATTGAAGGTATCTAACACCTAGAGTGGTAAGTGGAGAATATATTCATAATATATGATCATTATAATTTTAAAATTACCTTTTTCCTTAATAAGGTGCCAATAAGGATTTAAGATCAAGGTGGTGATCAATGTGGTAAGCTCCATACACACCTAAAGGGGTCCTCTTATTTGAAATTACTCACCTACATCAAACCTTAGCTCCTCAAACCATCCATAGCAAGGAATTGGGCATGAATATATCATTTTGAGCTAGTGGAAGATGGTTTAAAATTCCTAAAATGATTATAATATGATGTATAACCTATTTTAAGGAGGATTTTCACCTACAAGATTATACTTATCTCAACACAGTTGACTATGTTTGATTGAGATAACAGTGAGATAGTTTGATGGTGTAATCATTGGCAGTACATGAGATGAGAAAAATCAATTAAAAAAATTAACCTAAGGGACTCTAGATAGGTTTTAAACATTTTTTTAAAATCTTAACCATGCATTTCCACCTACAAGTACAAGCCTTGGAGTAGAACACAATCAAAAGTGACACTCAGTCTTAGCTAGGCAAAGTGTAAGTAAAGGTACATGGAAAGCTGAAGTGCTAGGTAGAATTATAATATCATAATTATGATTTTAGTTATCTATATAATCCTTAATTATGGATAATAAATACAAATATACATCTGAGGATGCATGAACAAAGTCTATAAAGTAGAATTCTAACACAGTCTGCCTTCTAGGAGTCTATTTTGGGTTTTGGAGAAGTTGAAGGGTCAATCACTTAATAATGTAAGATGCATCCATAACTTTGATAATCCCCTATAATATTAACCATTGTCTTAGGAAATAGGGGATTTCCCTATGTTTTATCTCAAACAGAGGACACTCCCCTCATGCAAAAACCCTACAGATCTAGAGAATAGGGATGAAATGTGAGCCAAGGAGATACTTTAAACTTTAAATAAGGTGTGGAATGTTTTATTACATCTACATAAACATTTAAAAACTTACATAGAGGGGATAAACTAAATACAATTCTCTAAACCATCAGAGTTGCAGTTAAGTATGTCAAGTAGTGTTTGAGCCTAGTGCCAAATGGAAGGCCAACTTCACTTCCAACCCAAAGATAACATTAAAATTGAATTATAAATGTTCAAGGATTAATTTAGATATGTAAAAAATTATGTAATTCACAATAAAATCCACTTTTGGCACAAATCTACATCTGACTTGTGCAAAGTGTGAAAATAAGCTCAATAAGAGAGGTTTGATTGTTACTATCTCCCTTGTCACTTTACATGGAGGTCAAGGAAGTTTTAAGGGGTTAGTAGGAGTCATAAAATTTTATACAGTGATATTTTTTTTACAAATTCAACATCTTATTCTTATTAACAAAGCTTAAGAGTAGAAATTGCCTAAAACACTTGTAAACCCTTGGATAAGGACCCGATAAAGGAAATGAAGATGGAAAGCTACTCTAATGGAATAGTTTTCCTAGAATGATGATTGGATGTTGTATGGGAATATCTCAAGATACTACCCATGCTTTTGGAATATACAAAATTTTATATATGGGGTATAAAATAGGGTATTTTTTACTATTTTATGCATTGTTCAGGTTCTAGGAGGTTTCAAGAGATGAAATAAACTTTGAAAGGAAGATTGAGACTTAAGATAAATTCCCATGTAAATTTAATGGCTGAAAAAAAATCTTAAGCGTTCCTAATAGAGCTCTCATATCATCCAATAAAAATTGGCATAGTGAACATAGTAGTGAGAAGGGTGAAAAGCTTCAAGTAAACTAATTTTAAGGTATGCCTGATGTGAACATAGGATTGAAATAGGGGATATTAGTATGCTTTTAGTGAATGAAATCAAATCCAAAAAAATAACACACTAAGATAACACCCTAAGCCTATCTCAAGGGGGGGAGCATATTAACAAAACCAAATGAGAAAAACAACTAGAATGCAAAGATAAATAAATCTTTCACCTTCCTTGGATGCTCTGAATAGCTTGTTGAAGTGGCTTGCTTAGCTTGTGCTCAATGAGTCTTCATAAAATGAAGGCTTGGCTATCTTCTCTTCTCCTTGGCACCTTTGTGATGGCCTTTTCTATGGCTTGGACCAATAATTTGGCATTATAACACTAATTAAGATGGCTATTGGAATGATTTGTGCATTATAACTTTGCACTATCCACACTTAAAAATGATGTTCATAGCTCTTCTATTTATATAATTTCAAAAAAATTCAAGATCAACCATGACCATCCATCTCAAGATTGATATGTGTGGTAATGAATAAATCCAATTATGTAATTAAATTTATAAATATCCCCATAAATATTTGTGATAGAGGGGAATTTAAGAGGTATTGAGGATCTTAATGAAGCATGGGGTGGTTTAATCTTGATATTTTATGCATTTATAGTCTAGGGATGCCTTCCCAAGAAATGATGTCATTTGATGATGTAGATATTCAATATTCATTTCTAAAAACAAATATTCAAAAATCTCAATGAAATTATTAATTAGGCTCATGATTTGAATTAATTAGCTTTAAGCATGATTAATCACTTTGGTGCAAATTTTGGCCCCTTAGTGCACAAATTAATCAAATTGGTCAAAATGTCTCATTATTAGCTCAAAATATTACTAGATTGGAATTAGGATGCAATGTCAGATGTATTGGATTCATTATCCCATTTAGGATGTTGTCAACACAAAATAACAAAGGCATGTGTCTTGTGCAATACATTTGGTAGAAAAGGCAATCTAGAGTACTTATGTACAAATATGTCATTTTGACTTGAAATGATCTTATCAAAGTTAGTTTCTTTATAAAATGCATTACCTCATTTAATGATACTCTAGCCAAAATCAGCACTTAAATATGATAGGTTTACATCATTTATCATGTTTTCATATTTTTAGCCTAAATTATGCATTTTTGATAGAAATTGATAAAAATCTTGGTTTGAGGTCATTGGTGGCCAATTTTAGGTGTCTATAGTTTGCCCCTATTTGAGAAGGTATTGTAGGCTATAGGTACAATAACATCTTCTCAAATAATGAAAAGGTCTTGTATGTATACAACTGCAATGATTATAAACTAATTATATGATGCCCCCTCGAGGGAATGGTTGGCATGAGTAGGTCAAAATACGGTCCCTAGAAAATAAAAAAGTGAAACAAGGGGACCAAAGAAAATGAGATGATGGGGTGAGAACATAATGATTTGAAAAATATATTCCAAAATCATTAAGACTGCAAGTGGGATGGTGTATAATGGTTTGCCCAAAGGTAGTTATAATCATTATACCATGATAGTGGTAACATGGTATGATAACACAATGGTTTGCCCAAAATCAGTTATAATCATTAAGAAGATGGAGCTGCCCTAGTTAGGATAGACAAATAAGATAACAACACGCCCTTGTTTGGGCAAAAAAATTAAATTTGGTGAGAACACAATGATTTTTCCAAAGGTGGTTATAATCATTGAGAAATGTAGGTGGGACAGTGTATAATTATTTACCCATAGGTGGTTATAATCATTAGACCCTGATTATGGAAAACATGATTGATTGGATAATGAGGATGGTAACTTAACACACAGGGTAATGATGAATTAGAACAACCTATTATTATGGAAATGATCATCTAAAATAACAAAGGTTAAAATTCTTTTGTGGTTAATTACTCTATTTAGATATGATTGGGATGTCGATATCAAGGAGATGTTGATGTCACCCTTATTGAGTAGACATTTTGAAGCTAATTTTTGTTGTAGCATTTAACGATAAGCATCATGATAAAAAACCATAAGGACTAGACCAAAATATGCATAAGGACTAACTCTCGAGATCCAATACTCAACAGAAAATAATGCACCAATGATAAAAACCATGATGATAATGTAAACATATGAATATGGATGGATTCAGGGATAAATATATAAGGAATCACCCAATGAATTCACATAGACCAAATCAAGGCAATAATGATGAAATCATATAAATAAACACACAAAAAATCAATAAATAAATAAATAATCAAATAAATAAATAACAATTAGTCTTAATGTTAGTAGAAACAACCTGACAAACATTTAGTCTTAATGTTAGTACAAACAACATGACAAACATTTCCCCTATAAAATAGGCATCAAATTTAATTAAATATACATGACTGGGGGGAATACAATAAAAGGAAGGGGGTGGCTGAGCTATCTCCACATGCACTAGGCAAGTGGATGTTTCCTACATAGTTATATGGATGTACTATCCAACAAAAACTTCAAGGCAAATGTAGTTCTCCCAAGGAATGGGAAGAAAATGATAATTGATGAAAACAAACATGATAGATGTGATAGAATAATAGGAATGAACTCATAGAATGGTAAGATCATGGGACAAAAAGGCCAAAAAGGATAGGGGAAACTAAGTGACAAGTGATTTCTTGTGACTTAGTAAGGGTTCCTAGAATCCTTAAAGCAAATAAGTGGTCAATGTTTTTGGTTTTTTTAATGATTTTACAAATGTTTTTGGAATTTTTGGAGTATCTCAACTTGATCAAGAATCATGAGATAATAAATGGTTCAAGCTCATAAAATGATGAGAGTGTGGCTTAGGTTTCTCATAAAATGATAAGAGTGTGGCTTAGGTTACTTATAAAATGGAAATATCATGGCTTATATTTCTCACAAAATAGTGAGAGCATGGCTTAGGTTGCTCATAAAATGGCAAGAGTCTGGTGTAAAGGGTGACTAATCTAACCTCAATAAGTATCAAGTGTTGCCTACTTAGTCCTAAAGTAGGACCTCAAGTCACTATAGTTCCACGTTACAATGGGGACATTTGACTAGTATAGCAACCAATTTAAATAAAATAGGTACAATTGGTATGATGACAGAATATGGAATATAGAATGGGTAGTTGTTATAGTCAAGGTATAATAAATAAGTGTTGCCCCTATTTTTCCCATAGGCAAGTATAAATAGGATAAAATGGCATAGGTCACTGAGACTAATTTTCCCATATGCAATTATAATTAGGATCAAGAGAATGAGAGAGAATGAAATAAGTAATAAAGGATGAAACTACCAAAATTTTATCTTACTACTCCAAAATATTGACTTTATCTTAAATGTGTGAAACAACTACTAAAAATGAATCTAAATCCTCTTAATGAAAGTAGTAATGGAACCAAATGGAATGGAACTAACATGAATAGGTTTGGGTAGGAAGGGAAAGATGAATTTAATTGATGGGGAAGGTATGGTAAAATAGACATGTGATATGAAAAGTGATAGGGTGGTAAGATGATAGGATTATAAAATGGTATAATATAAAGAAGATTGAAAAAATTATACAACTTGCAATGGTCCTTATAGATAATACACCAAGTCAGTCAAGTGTAGTACCACTTGAGATGGATAATGTTCATCAGCTCATCAAGTTTGTGTCATCTAGTGTGGCAAGCCTATATGTTCCTATTCCAAAGTTTTCTATAATAATAAAAGAACCAACCCAATTGGGTTTGAACTTACCTTTATGTTTCTTCTCAGCCATGGTATTCTTTTGGTTCTCTTTAAGTACAAGATCACCAAGTTAAAATTTTCTATGTTTCACGTGTCGATTGGAGTGGCCTCAAATTCAATTTTGATAGGATTAGAGATTATTAAATGTACCGATGTGTTTTTCATCAAGTAACTCTAGTTATTGTAGGTTAGATACTCAATAGTCATTATCATCTAAGACATGCTTAAAAGAGATGTGTAGAGATGGAAACTCAACCTCAATGGGAAGGATGGATTTTATACCATAAACAAGTGAATATGGAGTGGATCTTGTGGGTCTAAAGTGATTGGTAAGGTATACCTAAAGGGTTTCGAATATTTTAAGGTGTTAATCATGACTGGCATTATTGAAAATATTTTTTAGAATGTTGATAATGGTTTTGTTTGATGCTTTAGCCTGGTCATTACCTTAAGGGTAATATGCTATAAAAAAGTGTTGTGTGATGTTGTATTCGGTATATATCTTTTCAACATCCTTTTTCTTGAATGATCCTCCATTATCAAATATAATGTTAGAGGGGATACTATAGTGGAAAATGAGATAGTTGAAGATGAAACTAGAAATTTACTTTCCAGTCATGTAAGTGAGGGGTATAGCTTCAACCCACTTAGTGAAATATTCAATGGTGATAAGGATATGTTTATGTCTATCAGATGAGGTAGGATTGATATTTACAATGAGGTCAAGGCCCCATATAGCAAATGGCCATGGTGTCAACATTAGTTTCAGAGTCTTGGCTAGGGCATGAATCAAATTGGCTTGCCATTGACACTTATCACACTTATTTACATATATAACTACACTGTATCCATTATGGACCAATAATAAATAGTATGCAACATATTTTTGGATAGGACTTCTCCACTAGTGTGGGTTCCACATACTTCATGAACTTCTTATAATGTTAGTGTAGATTCTACTGAAGTTAAAAAATAAATTAGTTCCATAAAAACTATGATGATAGAGGGTTTATCCCAGTAAGGTATAATGAGTGGTTTGTTGGATGAATCCTTTGGTTTGTTTATGAGATAGGTTAGGTGCTAAAACTTGGTCATGGAGGTATTCATAAAATTCTAAGTACTAGATAGAGCTAGGACCAACATTATCACAAATCATCATGATGGTTGAAGGTTCATTAGCTAGTGCTCAAAAGTTCTTGATAAGGAACTAATACTCCTTAGCTGTGTTTGTTTTTTGAATCAAAGATCTAATAGTGACCATAACATCTGTGGTTATGTTACTTGCCCTTGGTATATACTCAAATTAAATGTCAGCAATCTATCATTTGAGAGTGTCGACCATGGCCTTATATAGAGCTAGCGTATCATCTTTGGTCTAAAAATGGCCTATAACATGATTGATGATTAACTAAGAATCACTATAAACCTTGATATGAGATACATTCCATTAAACATCTTGGCGAATCCCTACAACAAGTGTTTCATATTCAGCCATGCTATTGGTATAAATAAAGTTGATCCTAAATTATTTAGGGATTAGATACCCCTATGGTGTAATAAATAAAAGGTTTTCCCCTAATCCATTTACTATAAATGATCTATCAAAATATAGCTTTCAATGTTTCTCCTCAAGAGGTGTGTAAATGATGGTCATTATGGATTCATCAGGAAATTAGAATGTGAGTGGCTCTATATTAGTAAAGGGTGCTTCAATAAGCTAATCTACAAGAATTTGCCTATTAATGGATTTTTGATTGATGTATTTGATGTCAAACTCACTTACAAGTAATATCCACTTGGACATGTATCCTTGTAAAGATATTTTAGATAGTAGATACTTGAGCGGATATACTTTTGAAATAACCATGGTCTTATTATTTAATAGTAATGGTACAGTTTATGAGCTATGAAGACCATGGCTAAACAGGCATTTTCTATGGGTGTATAATTATGTTCATACATGACCAATATATGGATTAAATAGTATACAACATTCTCTTTTCCATTTTCATCATGTTGAGCCAAAAGTGCCCCCAGGGAATTATCAGTAGTTGATAGATACAACAAGAATGGCTTTCTTGGCATAAGAGGCAACAAAATAAGTGGATCCACTAGATAGTCTTTTAGTTGTTGAAAAGCTATTTGAGAGTGATCATCCCAGTGAAATGTGACTCCCTTCTTAGAATATGTGTAAAAATATGACATTTGTTAGCCAATTATGATATGAAGCATCAAATAGATTAGATCTTTCCCTACAAACTGTGGAGTTGTTTCAAAGTAGTTGGTGGTTTCATCTATGTTATAGCTTGGATTTTTATTGGATCCACTTCAAAGCCTCGATAAGACATAATGAAGCCTGGTAATTTTATTGATGTCAATTCAAAGACACACTTCTTAGGATTAATTTTGATTTTGTACTCATATAATATTTCAAATATTTTGCATAGCACTACAGGGTGATCAGCCCTAGTCTTTGATTTGCCAAGAATGTCATCAACATAGTCTTAAATAATATCATGAAATATGATGGTCAAGGCTCTTTGGTAGGTGGCCCCTACATTCTTAAAACCAAATGACATGACTTGATAATAGAATATTCCCCATGGAATGGTGAACACTATTTTATGTTTCTCTTCTTATGTGATTCTAATTTGGTTGTATCCTGAAAAGCTATCCATTAATGAAAGCATTTCATAACCCACTATGAAGTTGATGATCATGTCAATGTTTGGAAATGGAAAGCATCCTTAGGGAAATATTTGTTTATATCACAAAAATCAATATAGATTATGATTCTTTATAGTTTTTTTTTAATTGGTACAACATTGGATATCCACTTTGAGCAGTCAATAGATAGAATACATCCTTATTCTAATATTTTTTCCAACTCTTTCTTTACTAATACAATAATGTGAGGATACATCTTACTTAGCTTGTGTTTTACTAGTTTGCCATTAGGATTGACCACAAGGTGGTGTAAAACAAAGGTGTGGTCCAAACCTAGCATGTTAGAGTATTCCCATGTAAAATATCTACAAACTCCCTCAAAAAGGTTGTAAGTACTTAATGTTCCTTTTGAGTAATGGAAGCACCTAGCTTGATCTACTTTGGGTCATTTGGTGACTCGATGTTAACCTCTGTCATATATTCAAATAGAAGGGTTGAACCATCTTCAAGGATAATGGGCTAAGATTTTAACTAGTTGGCAATATTAGAGTCCTCTAATAGGAATGGCTCTTTAAGTTACCCTAGGCATGATGAATTAGAGTCCCCCAATGGAAGATTTGGCCATGTAATAAAAACTATTGGAAACTATTGAATGATTTGATCAAAAGATTATTGTTCTTCAAAACTAAACTTAGACTCATAGACCAGTTCATCACTAGTGGTCTCCTAAGCTATGGTTAAATAAGGTTGAGCACCCCCATCTAATGACACCTAAAATAGGTTTTCACCACTAGACTAGCCTTTTTCTTTACTTTTACTTTGGTCAAAAAGTGCCTCAAAGAGGTTTTCACTTTGGGACTTTTATGTTTTAATTATTTGCTTTTAGCTAAGGGTGTTCACCTGTTCTCCAAAATATACTTCAGGATCCAACTTGATTGATAACACTAATTTATGGTCCCCCAATGGAATATTGTCTCTAAAGTCTAGAAAATCATAGAAAGCCTCATCATTTTGAAATACATCAATCATCATGTTGGACTCTTGTTGGTCCCAATTTATCAATTGAGGATAATGTAATGGTAGTAGGTTATGATGAATAATTGGGTTAAAGGTACGAATGAAATGGGTGTTAAATAGGTTGGTTTTGGCTACATCATCAAAAAGGCTATGATTGGTCTCTACTTCACTATTGACATCCTCATCACTATTTGATGGTGATAAAATGTGAGTAAGGTATATAGAATTACCCTTAGGTAGTATAAATCCAAGACCATAGGGTCCTTTGTATTTGGTCATAGAATTTAGCTTAAGTGTTCTTTGTTGATTAGGTCTAAGGCTTCCTCCTTAATAATCTTGATTCTTCATGATCCTATTGGGAATATGATACTTTGTATTCTCGTTACAATCATCCTGGTTATCATTGTATAACTATGATTCATCTCCCTCAAAAGGGTCTTGTTATAGGCCAGATGTTGATACAAAGATGATGGGTCTTTTACTTTTTCTCTTTTATTACCATTTTGGATGAATTGGCATAACATTAGGTCTTCCAAAGGAATTTGGATTCTATGGAAGGTTCACAATATGAAAGGTATCATAGGTTAAGTACTCTCCTAGGCCATTAGGTGAGATAGTAAAATGATTAGATATTTTAGGAAGCAGCATGTGGGTAAGGGAATCAAGGGTATTAGGATCAATGCAATTATCCTCTGACAGGTCAAAGAGTATTTATTTGCCCTTATCTTGATTGGCCACTAGATTCATGCCAAACTGATAGTTATAACTCTTAAACTTAGCCTCTAGGTTATTATAGTTCTTGTACAAATGAAATTATCTTGGTATACAAACTCCTATCCCTAAATGGGAGAATTTGATACATTGGTGCAATGTTGATGGGACTGCATAAATTTCATGTAACCAAGGTCTTCCTAAAAGCATATTATATTGAAAATCAAGATTGAGCACATGGTTAAGTGTATCATGGGTTAAAGGCCCAAGGATAACTAGTATATAGATAGTGCCCTATGATTTTATTTCCTCATTATCATAGGCTTTGATGGTTATTGTCTCTGATTAAAGATCTACCATTGTGTACCCAAGAAGTTTGATGAGCATAAGAGACACTATGTTTAGACCTAATACATTATTTATAAGGACACATTTCACTGTATACCACTTTATGCAAACTTCAATATATAATAGGTTATTATGTAGTGGGATAAGGGTTGACATATCACTTTGATTAAAAGTGACTTATTGGGCTGAAGCTAGACATCTAACCAAAACTTAGAATTTATTAGGCGATATGTCACTTGAAATAGTAGATTGTCTCATAAAGTCATTCAAAATGTTTTTGTGGATTCTTGATGTATATAATACATCTAATATGGAGATTTGTGCAGGCATATTTTATAATTGTTCCACAATGTCAAATTTCATCTCTTAGTCAGTTTTAAATGGCTTATTCCAAGGATGAATAATTGATTAGGTGATTGACAAAGTGGTAGATGGCTATAGGGATGGTATGGTAATCTATGACCTTTGAGTTATGATTGTACAATTAATATTGAATAAAGAACCATGATTGCTAACAAATACTAGTGATGGTGGAGGACTAGATAGGATAAGTCTCGATTATTAGTGCACTTGTGTGTGGTCACAAGAGAAGGATGAGTTATTGTTATAAGGTCTAAAAGTAGGAATCCCTATTTGTTGGTTTGCCTATGTGTGGTCCCAAGTCAAGGAAGGATTTCCCAAGTGATTGGATTGGTTTGGTATGGTTAGAAATGGTCTCATCTGATTAGAATTTGGTCTATTATTAGTGGAGATGGCATTAATGTGATGTCCTACAATATGACCTACAACTATATTATAGTCATATGCAATTGCATGGTAGGTCTATTGGTTATTATCATTCTGACCTTTGTTTTATCCATTATTTTAGCATTATTGGTTATGTTGTTGGTTCTATTGGTTTGGCCTTTGATTTTGATACTATTGATTTTGTTGTTACACTAGCCGATGTTATTGTTGCTATTATTGTTGATGTTACTAGTTGTTATGTTGGGGAAAAGGATTTTGATAGATTTTAAGGGTCTAATTAGAAGTGGAAGCACCATTATCCAGTTTTATCTCCCCATTCTTCAACATATTCTAAATCAAATGTTTAATTTGGACATATCTTCACAAATTATGCCCATTCACCCAATGATATTCATAGAATTCATTTTCATGGAGCCAATTAGGGTAAGGAATCCCCTAAGAATATTGTTTTAGTATAAGCCAACTAATTAGATTAGTGGTAGTGATATTACAAAACACATATTCAATAGGCTCTCCAAGGTCACTAAAAATGCGATGAGTAGACATTGTTCTTCATAGAGGAGGAGCTTGTAATGGTAAAGGTGGTTGCATTTGTTGTGCAAGCCTAGGCTATTGTGCTTGATGAATTGGCTTAAATAGTTATGGGTTAAGAGTGATTTACATATGTTATATGGGTTTAGAAAATGGTGGTTGCACCATTTAGACATGATGTGACTTGGTTACACCATTCCAAAAACATTTTTATTACAGTTTAATTGTCTTGGTCTATCATTATTATTGGCCTACGTCAGTTGTGATGCTTGTACTTGGACTAGATGTTGCTTTTAGCCATTTCTTAGATTTTTACCTTGATTATAATTAGACAAGGTAAGTTTGATGATCCATTTGTTAATAAAAATCTTTCATGGTCAATAAACCTTTGTCAATGATCTCCTTAAAGGTATGTGCACACTATAATTCTAGATGATAGGATATCTCACAATGTAAGTTTTTGGTAAACACAGTGGCTAATTGTTTATCTAGTAAGCTTTGGGTAAATTAGATTGCAAGGGCTATCTATCACTATAGATAACTTGTAAAACTCTCACCATCCTTTTTCTTGTCTTATGTTAAGTCAACCAAATAAATCTCATGTTCAAGATTATATGAAAAGTGTTACACAAACTTATCTGAAAGATCATCAAAATTAGATATTGAATTCTTGGGTAACTTTAAAAACCACTATAAGGCTTGTCCTGCTAGACTCCTTAGGAACAATAAAAAAAGGTATATGTGGCTATATGCCACTTACTAACATGAAACAAATAACTCGATCAAATGAGCTTTGTGGTCACCTTTCCCTTTATATTTGTCAAATTTTGGTGGTTCATATCTTAGAGGAAATGGTATCTGCAATTAATTCATGTTGATTGGATAAGAACACATCATCCATTTTTAACTTTTTATTTTGTTTTACAGCTTAGATGGTAGTAATCACATCCTTCATTTCTTAAAATTCTTAGGATAGAAAACTCATGGGAATATTGGTTTGAGGGTAAATGTTGGCTTGGGTGGATGGTTGAGCATCCATAAGTGGAGCACTTTGACTGAGATATGATGGAGGTATTTGTTGGGGTATGTTGGTTTGGTTGAGAAATAGACTAGGAATATGCATACATGGATTAGGGTTCAATTGTTGGAATTGTATTTGTGGTTGTGCAATATTCTAATTAGGGTTGGATATGTAGGCTTGGTTTGGGGATTTTGAAGTTGGGATAGAGGGATCTAACTATATTGTGCCTATTGAGGTTTAAGAGGGACATTTTGTTGACAAATCAAACCTTGTTGTTGAGGGGGTACTTATGAATTAAGAACTATCTTTGAACTAGTGGCATGTTATGCACAAAAGGCAAAGGTTTCCAAATTGATACTTACAAAACATTAGAACTTCTTTATTGTGTGAATCTTAGTTGGGAAGTGGGAACATGTTAGAGATTTGACAATTATTGACCAATAGTTATATGTTATTGACTATACATCATTTGGATTTTAAGTTTCACATTGGTTTATGAGGAAAAAGGTATATTCCTTACTATTTGGTGAGGTGGAATATTGGTTACCCACTATTGAGGTGGTAACATATTCAACCTTTGTTACATTGGTATATTAGATTATGCCTACTATTATGGAATACTACTCATTACCTATTAGGGAGGAGTAAGATTCATCACATTTTATTATTGAGGCATGACATTAGTCATTAGCTGACTACTTAATCCTATTAGTTGAGTACTCAAAGAAACAACTAATTGAGGATTAGCAATATTAGTTGGTTGAGGTTGGCATGTATAAAATTCTACTCCCTAATTTTTATAACCACTCATGGTGTTAATGAAAGGTACATTTGATTGTGTATTATTTATTTGTGTACTTACACAACTTTGGTTTGGATTAGACATTGCTTGCGTATTGTCCACTACATTTGGCCACTATTCTACTTAAAAGCAAAATACACTTATTCTATGGTTAGGGTATGAAACAAGTTATTGAATAAAGTGTTCTACATGAATGGGTTTGCACCTTGATTGTCTTGACCATTTAACTCTATTAACACTCCAATTGAGGGAACTAAATCTATGAAAGGCCTATTTGACATGGTCATTTGATTGAAATTGTGTGCTAGGTTCAAGTAGGTTTGGTATGTTGTTTGCATATATATAAAGTGATCCTCCATGGGGTCTTTGCCTTTAAAAATCATACTAGGGTCCTGATACATTATTTATACTAGAGCTAAAGGATTATTAGAAGAAGCCTATTGAATGTACAATATGTTATGAGACATTCTTACTAGACTTGGTAAATTCTCATGCAGGAAGTCTAATAGAAACTTGGCCCATACCTTTATGGCTCTAACCAAAATCTCATCTTTTTTTTCCAATAAGTGACATTGAAATAGATAAAGATCATACATAGATGGTGTAGTAACATGGTACATTTATTGAGGAAAAGGTTCTTCAATCATAAGTACCGTAGCTAGGTATTGCTTTATTTATGCTTGATCCTAATTCAAGTAAGGAGGTGTTTTTACCAAGTAATGGGCCAAAATGTCTTGGTTTTTTGCCCCAATTTGAGTGTTATAAGGTGGATAGGCATCTATTTCATAAGCAACATTATCTACATAATAGTCTTGAACCATTTATTCTTGTGTAACCACATTACTAAATCCTAGATTGTACATGAGGCCACTATGAGTGTAGAAAGACATGTTGGGATCCATAGTGAATTTTTTGTGACAAAATAAAATAGATTTATACAAAATCTGAAAATGAGATGTCTAAAAACATGCTCAAATTAGGTCTAACTTGGTCAAAAGGATGGATAGGTGTATCTAAAAATATTGATGTAATGAGTTGTGATAAAATAAGATAATGTCAAGTGTTTAACACTACATGTCTCACACAAAATGGTCAAGTAAAAGAACCATAAATCAAAATGCTAAATTTTAGGTCAAAGTGTTTCAAATCAGTCTTAATCTAGGAAAAATAAAAGTTGCTAGGTCTTTTGGCCAAACATAGTGTCAAAAGCTATGCTCAAACAAAGTATACATGATAGGAATTTTGGCTAAACAATGTCAAAAGATACACTTTAAAAGATGAGATATTTAATCTAACATTTTTGAAACACTTCTAACAAAAACTAGGCTTTTGACTCTTGGTCGTAAAACTTGATCGATAAGTATGAGGTATGAAACAAAAGGAAATTGAAGATAGTTTATTTTCTTTCAAATAGTGGCACAAATATAGGTTATTTTGATGAATAAGTTATATAAAGGTGATTTACGTAACTATGCTAGACAAAAATTTACAAAAGACACTTGAAATGGCTAAAAATTGGACAGACTAGGATTTTATGCAAAGAGATCTATGAAACAAGTCTCAAAATAATTTGAGCATTGTGACAATGTTAAACTACTCAAAATATGTGGAATTTTTTTTTTAAAACTCTAAGTAAAAATGGTTCCAACACAATTTAGGTAGTGTAACACTACCCTTCTTAACTCAAATGATACCCACACATAAAGTTGGAAAATTTCTCTAAGGCATAAGTGTGCTATCAAATGGATAAATGGAAAAATAGGGTGGGTATTTAAAGTCTAGGAATTAAAGCATTAGTAAACATGCAAAATGACTTGAGTCTTATAAAATGATGATAATGATGTTGAGTCTAAAAAATACCCTCAATTCAAATTGGAAATTTAACTCAAGTTAAAACAAGTCAAGCGCAAAGTGGTGGACCAAATTTAACACATCAAACTTTAAAACTTGTAAGAGTCCAATTTTAAATTATAATAATCAATTAGGGACTTAAACAAAATATGGAAAAAATTCTAAACTCAAATGGGAAGCATAACTATGCCAAATTAAAAGATATGACATAAAGTGTATGATGATGAATTTGAATAAGAAAAATGATGTTTTCACTTGGGTATCATAACGCCTCCTTTGTTCAAAGAAATTTTGGGACAATGTCTTGAGTTATATAATTTTGTTAACACCATGTTTTGACTCTCAAACAAGACCAAGTAATCTAAGACAAAGACAAACTAACTAATTAACCATCTTAAATATTAGACTAACAAGGTATGGCAAACTAGGGTTAACTAAACTAATTATTTTTTTAAACATTATAGATGGATAAAATGCATACAACTTTCATGTCAGCATACAAAATAAGTGCATCTCATTTGGGTCTACATCATATGGCTTATTGTAAAAAGGTCTTGCCTTTTTTACAACCACTACATCCATCACTTTATCAGTGTAGTGTGATTTCCAACATGCTCAAACGTCCTAAGCTTAGCCTCTACTAATGACAATGGTTCAAACACTCAAATCATCATCCCATTAAGGGCATATTAATTTATATACCCTTCATGGAGAGGTTTTGAATATGATTCTAGGAGATGAAACCCTAGGTCAAAGCTTCCCTAAAGAACTCATGGGAGGTAATGAAGTCCCCCTTATAAGCCAAGATGTAATTAAAATAAACGACAAGTGAAATAGCTTTAAAGCTTATTTCTAGGTCACTCAAGCCATGTGAGTCCTTGAGGATTGAGTCCTCGAGGATAGAATTAAAAACTTTTCTTTCACCCCTTTTACTAAGACACTTTGTAATAAATATAGCACTTTTGATCCTAAAATTTCCCTAAAGGGATGGATGGGAGAACAAATATGTACAAATTTCTTTTTTCCAAACAAAAATAACTAAGAAATGAGCTATTGAATATAAACTTTGAAATGTGTTTAATTTTGAATAACTTAATTAAAAAGTGTGGTGATGTTATTTTAACCCCTTGGATTTAATTTGTAAACTTTGAAAAAAAAAACCACAAAGCTTAATCAATAAAACACTAAACAATTTCTCCTTTAAGTACTAAATAGATATGACTAATACATTTTAAATCATCTAAAAGAGGTTTAAAATGACTTATTAATCCCATGACTCGACAGTACAATCCTACTACTCCACAAAATTGTGACTTAGATAGATAATATCACTACTTAGGTTAGTTTAATATAAAACACAATATCACTACTCAGGCCCATGATCTTGCTATTTGGGTTGACAATATCGCTACTTGGGTTGACAATCTTGCTACTCAGGTTGACAATCCTGCTACTCGAGTTTGAAGAGGTTTTTTGAAATATTTATAAAACTTCAAGTTAAAATAATGGAATATTCTAAAAATTTAGAAAAAAACACATGGTTTAACAAAAAAATCATAAAAAATAGAGTCTAGATGACCCCAAACCAAACTCCAAAAGATGGCATATTCTACACACTACAATATCATGATTCATAGTGCAAAAACATGACTGAGTCAGTCACAGGATTAAAATATCATGACTACAAAGTTGTGAGATTATAATACCATGACTTGGGAATTTTAGGATTGTAATACCATGACTATGGAGTTGTGATATTACAATATCATGACTGTGTGAGTTGTGGGATTGCAGTCTAGAGAATAAATTTGTGACTCTATAGGGACAAAATTGCTACTTCCACAAAAATGAACTTTTGGCCAAATTTTTACCTTCCTTACTTCCACATTCCAAGATCCTACATGAAAAGGGTTAGTAGTTCACTTTTAGGTGATTTATGACCACATTTGTGAGGCTAGGGTCCCATCGATCATGTCATTTATGTACATAAGATTGTAATAAGGGGATATTAGTATGGTGTTAGTGAATGAAATCAAATCCTAAAAAAGAACACAATAAGATAAAACCCTAAACCTATATCAAGGTGGGAACATATTGACAAAATAAAATGAGAAACATAAATATAATGCAAAGATAAAGAAATCTTTCACCTTCCTTGGATATTCCAAATAGCTTGTTGAAATGGCTTGCTTAGCTAGTGCTCAATGAGTCTTCATCAAAAGAAGGTTATGCTATCTCTTCTTCTCCTTGGTACCTTTGTGATGCCTTTGGCTTTGGCTTGGATCAAAAATTTATAATTATAACACTAATTGAGATGGATTTTGGAATGATTTGTGCATTATAACTTTGCACTATCCACACTTAAAAATGATGTTCATGGCTCTTCTATTTATAGATTTTTAAAATGGTTCAAGATTAACCATGGCCATCCATCTTAAGATTGAGATGTGTGGTCACAAATAAATCCAATTATATAATTAAATTTATAAATATCACCCATAAATATTTGGGATATATGGGTATTTAAGAGGCATGAAGGGTCTTAATGAGGGCCTTTAAGGCCATGGAGGGTATTTGGTTGGGCATCATTATAGTACTAGCTCTTGAATCTATCAATGAATTATGCAAGAGTTTCTTTCTAACTATCAGAGTCAAATAGAAAGGCTCTGGTTTGGATTTACTTACTTGTGCTACATCGTTCATAAAGGTTTTTGTCTTTGGAAGAACTGTACCTTTGAGCTTTTCTTTTCTAGCAGGTCCTTTGGTAACAGTACCTTTGGGAATTGTTTAGCCTTGCAGATCTTCTTGTAGCAGTGTCTTCTATTCAAGAATAGCCAATATATCCCATATTGATACTTGTGCTGGAGTCTTTTTCAACTAATCCACTACATTTATCGGTCCCAAAGACTGATTTTTTTGAACATAAGGATATCTTGTCTTTTCTTGAATTTGGGGAGGAGTCCCTTGATCTTGCATCGATTGAGGCACTTCTTGTCTGACAGCAGCATTTATTTGCCCTTGAAATGGAGGATTATTCATTACTTGACCATTTACAATTTCAGGTTGTTCCACCATTCTCCTCTTTGATCTGGTGTAATAATCAGATTGCACCACTGGTCTTTGGGAGGTAGATGCTTCGTTCAATAAAATGAATTCTTCATCTTCAACCCATGAGAACAAAGCATGTTTCGAAGCTATTTATTCCTCTTGTTGCAAGGACATTCCTTGCATCTGAGCCACTAGGACTAAATTGTGCATACCAAGAGACTGGTAGGCTTGATTGTCACTGGTACTGGAAAAATGACCATCCATTCTTATTTTCTCTACCACCCTTTGTTGTAGATTACCCCTAGGACAATCTCTAGGTGTATGAGCATTATTTCAAGGGAAACACTAGGCATTAGTATCATCCACATAATTATTTTTCCCTGGAACCATCTCCCTATTTGAGTTGGGAGGAATGGTCTATGAGGATGTGGTAACTGTAACTAATTGATTCGTTGGCTGATGGTTAGTTTGTTTTAAAGGACCCTAATATTGGTTTGGTTGGGATGAAAATATGTTTCCTTGATAGCCTTGATAAGGAGGCTTAGAGAAAGTATTATGTTGTCTTTTTATATTGATCAACTCATTAGAAAACATCCTAAGGATATTCTTGATATCATCCATCTTAGATGACTGAGCAGGGACATGTTCTTTCACAGATGGTTGAGGGTAAGTTTACATAAAAACAGGTGGGCTTACAGATTTAGGAACTTCTTGAGGTAATGGCAAGGAAATTTTTGAGAACATGGGCATGGGAGGCCTTAGAGGTAACTTTCTAGCATCTATTAGATGATTCTCAACTCTGACTGCATATTCATAAGCTTCTAGCAAAGTGTGTCCTCCAAGTGACTGAATCATAACAGATATATCTGAATTCAAAGCCTTGAGATAAAACACTATGGCCATACCTAGTAATGGTCTAGCTGAAGCAGGGATTCTGTCCCAAGTCTTTTGAAATCTGGTATTGAAGTCAGTCATGTCTTCCTGTGGTCCCCTTTGAATGGTGATTAATTTTTATAACAAATAAGACTTATCACCCCTCTCTATAAATCTTTCAAAGAATAGGTCTCTGAGATGATCCCATGTAGATATGGTATTTGGGGTCAAAGACTGATACCATTCTAAAGCCTTCCCTATAAAAGAAGTTACTAATAATCTTATGGCCACATTTTGCTATGTGACAACATGTATATCACAGACATCTGATACATCTTGAACATGTTCTGCAGGTGTTTTAGAGTCTTGTCCACTAAATTTGGGTAGAGCTTTTAGGGCATTCATTGGGATAGGATCCCAAATGGCTGGTGGTGTCAAGAGGATTAAGGGACTACTAGTGTTCTAGCTTGCATAATTTCTTGGGGGTATAAGGGCTCCCATATTTGGTATTAGTACAAACTGGTTAACTCTTCTTCTTGGACTTGTTACCAAAGGTGGCAAAAAAATACCTAGATATGTAGCAGATTGTGATCTAGTGACTGGTCCATAGCTTTGACTCCTTGTAGCTCTCTAGTTCATACAGTCTTGAAAGAAACTTCAAGACTGGTCCCACCAGGCGTGCCAAAAAACTGTTGATATTTAAAATTGCACTTTGTTTTAGACACCAACAATGGGAAGTTTCAAGATGTGGGACATGTGACTTGAAATGACCTCCAAATTTTTAAGAAGCTAGTCTCTTCTTTATATCAAGTGTTTGGGGAGAAAGGGATAGGAATTTTAAATAGATATGCAAATACAAAGAAAGAAAATCTAACTATGGCAATGTGCCTGAATATAATTTTGATCCTCAATCCTAAGCATAGTGAAACTATATGTAAGATTCAATTACATTAAAGAGCAAATGAAGCATGATCAATGTAACAGATAGAAATAATAGAAATAGAGGCTCACAGCTTAGACTACTTTCATAATGATATAGGAAACATCAACAAAGACACAGAACTCTATCTTCTCATTAATTCTTCAGCCATATAAAAGGCACAGAAACATGCATAGTTACATAAACTTTACAACTTAAGAAAATAGAATAAAGGCAAATGATATTCCTAATCACAATTCTAGAAAGTCTAATAATTTTCTCAAAAAATTCTCCCTATCCTTTTTTGATGATTTGTGGTGATCCTTGAACTCCTCTTTATAGCCTCAAATCTCTCATTCCATCACCTCCTTTCCTATGCAATTTGCCTATTCCACCTTTATCTCACAGGGGACAAATAGACAGTGCTTTCAATGTTTGCAGGCCCCAAAAATCTACCCAGTGAACTGCTCCATCTACTAGAAATAACTCCCATTGAGTTTCCCTCCAGATTGTTTGCACGTTCCCAAACTTACAGCCCAAATTAAACTCTAACTGAGCTAGAAGTATCTAAATAGGACCCTCTGTTCTATTGAAACGAAAGACGGCACTTAGTGAATCTCCTAAAAAATCTACTAATTTCTTAGGAAGCACCAGAGAGTGACACTTAGCACTTTCTACAACTTTTAATGAAGATATGCAGCACTTTCCTCTTTCCCTATATTCTTACTATATCCTACTCAGGAACGTTCTACCTTTGACACCTGTCCTAATCTGCTTCTTTGATACTTAACGACCTAAAGAAATAAGACTCACCTAATTTCTTGCTTGAGCAACCTTCAAAAGGGGCATGGAGACATGTGGAAATATCTACTTCTCTTCAGCAAATGACACGTGGCAATCTCCACTACTTTTTTGCTATGTTGTGGAAGTGTTCAGGATGCATGCTAGGCTCCTATGGATGGTGACACTTGGTAGCTTCTACAGACTTTAGAAATAAAACCTAGGACCCACCACAGTCTTTATTCAGCAATGAAACTCAAAAAAGATCTTTTGAATGTCGATACGTGGTGGCTTCCACTACTTCTTAGAAGATACGTGGCATCTTCCACTGTTTCTGAGAATGGAGTAGAAAGGGGGCTTAGTTGATGACACTTGGCAACCTCCTCTTGAATAGTTTGATTGCGCCTTACTTGTCTTCTGAAAGCGAACTTGTCCTTTGGTCTTTGGGATGCTCCTTTGAACTTTTTGTTGAACTAAAAATGGTTCAATGGTTCAACGGTTCAATGGTTCAACACTGCACACTGTTTACATATAACTTGAGGTATTGAACCAAGGCATTAAACTGCCTTATTGAATTAAGGCATTGAACCGAGGCATTGAACTAAGGCATTGAACCACCTCATTTTAGATGCTGACACGTGGTGACTTTTTCTTTCTTTTATAAAACCAATCTAGAGCCTTCCTCAATTGCCACTTGGTGCTTTCCACCTCATCCTGATACTTAGCTTGTTGAAGACCTTCACTGAAACATAGATGAAACACGGGTGCCAATATGAAACGTGGATGCCGACACGTGGTACCTTCTACTGAGTTGCTATTGAACACATGGCATGTCCCAACCAACTTTTAGGAAAAATGAAAGGTGCCTCAGACGATGCCACTTGGCAGCTTTTACTTGATTTTAACACTTAGCCAAAAATTGAAACTAATGAATCAAAAGGGAAATAGAACCCGTGTTCTATTTCTGAACCTCACCATCAAAGACCAAGGTATGTGAGAAAAAAATTTGTAGTGTGTGACTGAAAATCAGAATGCAACATAGAGTAAAAAAATTACTCTATAGATCCTTACCAACCCTAATACATTTTCCCATAATCATCTTGTGGTTTCTACCCTAGATGCAAGTAATGTGCATGTAATTCACTCATACTATAAACTATGGGACCCCTCTTTATTCCTATTTGCTTTTTAATCATATATTCTCATTTTAAGATCACCCTAAATTAGAGTATATATAAAAATACTCTTCTTCATCAATGCATTTCCTCAACATCGAGGAAAATATCCTTCTACTATTTACCATCTCATGATTAGTGGTCAAGGCGAGGAACCCCATTCACCTTCTCCCACGTTCTCACATGGATTTAGAGATAATATTTTATCTTCTTCTCACCCTCTTCCCTCTATTTTGACCCCTTATCATATCATGACATCTTTCTCTTTGATTTCCTCCACCTACATGCCTAGTATCTCTACTAACATGGTAGGTTCTACATCTAGTGGTCCTCTTCCAAGACCTGCTCTTCTCAATTATTACACTAGTGCATTATTTTCTACTCATTATAATCATGCCTCTAGAGCTGATTATTATCATCCCTCTACTAGTACATATTTTTCCACACATTAAAATTATTCCACTAGTGCCTCACTTATAAAAAATTATTCTCAAGCTATTACTAACACCCATAGTGGTACGCAAGCCACTATTACCAATTCTAATGCTTCAAACAATGCCACTAATACAACTCAAACCCATTAACTCCTATTACAAAATCAAAATCAAATTAATTCTTTCTAAGATAATAATTCAAATCAAATGATTCAAATGTAAAATCATCTTATCCATCTTTTAACCCACCCTCAACAAATGCAATGGGGCATGCATAACCAAAATGTTCCCCCACCTCCTCTTTGAATTCCCATGGTAATCTTATCCCTCAACCTTCCCTTATTAATAAAATGATCAAGTATCTTAAAAATGATCCTTTTACATCTCAAATTGATAATATTGATATAGGAGGTATCACCCCTACCATTACTTACAATGGGTCAATTGATCCTACTCTTCATTTAAAAACATTTGTAAATCTATATAAAGACTAGTTCAAGTTAAATATTTTTGTCACTACCAAGATATTAGAAAATAATCTCATAGGGGATGATTTATATTGGTACAACCCACTTAAATATCATTCTATCACTATTTTATAAGATTTAGTCAATTCTGTAATCCAAGAATTCCAAACTAGTGACCTCCCTAAGAATACCTTGGCCTATTTTATCAATTGTAAGCAACTTAAGACTGAAACCACACAATATTTTATCAAATTATGGAAGACCTTGTCTAAAAAATGTGACCATAATATGGTAGATGATAACCTCTTTCATTAGTTTACCAATGCTCTTTTTCCCAAATTGTAATATCAGGTCTAGACTTTCTCTACATACATTAGAAGAGACCATTAACCAAGCCAAACATCAATATTTCCTTATGCATCAATTTGAGCCATCCAAATCTTATATGTGTACTTTCATGTTAATAAAAATAAGAATTTTCATGTTATAAAAAATGGTGTCACTGACTCTTATGATAGTGTAGACACCTAAACTGTGTCTACCCCATGGTCCCCTTCGACACCCTTTGGACACTTACACACTTCATTAATTTAAAATAAATTACTTATTTTTAAATTAATGACATCACCCTAGGACACCTCACCCCTAAGACCATTTCCTACCCTATGACTCACTCTAAGACTAAGTCCCTCATATCATAACCACCTAAGACCTATTCCTAACCCTTGTGCATAATTACCCCACCTTTTGACTATTCTCCAAAGGAAAATCTACTTGGAAGATGGAGAACGGGCTTCTTAGCCCTTTTACTCATTCTCCACCCACCAATGTCGGTCAACTATTGGCCGATGCCGGTGGGATCACCAACATCAGTTTACTTAAACCGAGTTCTATCCTCCCCAAACGGCTAATCACGAATCCCGAATCACGGCTCTTGGACTCTCGAATCGACTTCTCTCGACTTTGGGATCTCTTCTCTCTGCCTCTTCGCAAATCAATAGGGACACTCTCAGAGAAGGACCAAAATTCAACAATATCTCTTTCGGCTACCAGAAACTCTGTAGAAGTCACTCCAAATTAGATTGGAACATTGCATGGGAATCTTGACAACAGCCATAACAGGGACAAGCATCACAACACCTCTGGTTCTTCATCAAGAAAGAGCTAAGCATTCTTCTACCTTTCATTTCAGTATTTAGAATAATGTTAGTAATTGGTTTCCTTTTACTATTTCTGAATACTATCACCCAGACTTGACCTAACTTATTCCTAGAGAGGATGAAAAGCCTTCCTTCTATCCTGACCCTTTTTAACAATCTGTCCTCTGCCCTGCATCCTTGCACAACCCTTTTAAATCTCCCAGACCATTCTGTTGACCACAAGCATAACCCTGAGTCTTTTCTAAGGACCATTGCCCCTACCGACATCGGCAACATTGACCAACTGACGCTGGTAGACTAACCAACGTCAGTGACTGTGAAAGACCGATTGAAGAATACATGTACGCATTATCTATTTCTCTTTCTTAGTCTTTCATTATTTCTCTTTATTTGACACTCTTTTATCAAATAAGTGGACTGTAATCCCTCAAGGAAGTCTTTGCACTTCTGGGACCGAGCTTTGCTTGGCAGTCCACCATATATCATCTAACATTTTTTTTGTTTAAGTCTTTCTTATCTATAGGTGTCATCCTCCACAGCCAAAGAGGAGCTCCTTCAATCATCTGGATACGGTGCAAAACTTCATCTGGGTATCATCTAACCCCTGACCATTTAAATTTAGTTTCTTATTTATTCTAAATGTAGAATGTTTCTACTCTTTTTTTTTCTATTTACATTTAGAAGAAATAAGAAACTAGAGATAATGGTCAGGGGTTTGTACATACCCAGATGAAGTTGCACACCATATCCAGACGATTGAAGGAGCTCCTCTTTGGTTGTGGAGGAAGACACTTATAGATAAAAAGAGACTCGGACAAAGAAAATGTTAGATAGATATATGGTGGACTGCCAAGCACATGCTCAGTCCTAGAAGTGCAAAGACTTCTTTGAGGGATGACAGTCCACTTTTTGATAAAAAGAGTGTCAGATAAAGAGAAATAATGAAAGACTAAGAAATAGAAAGTAGACAATGCATACTTGTATTCTACTATAAGTCTCCCATAGTTGCTGATGTTGATAGTTCTGCCAACATCAGTTAGTTAATGTTGCTGATGTCGATTAGGCTACCAATGTCAGTAGGGGCAATAGTCCTTGGATGGGTCACAGGTTATGTTCATGGTCAAAAGAAGGGTTTATGGAGTTAAAAGGGTATGTGCATGGTTGCAGGGAGATGAATAAGGTCTAAGGAAGGAGTCAAGTAGAGGACAGGTTGTCAAAAAGGGTAAGGGTGAGAGGAAGGCTTTTCAGCCTCTCCAGGGAGAAAGTTAGGTCTGGTTGAAGGTCGGGTCTAGTCTGGGTGATAGTATTCAGAAATAATAAAAGGAAACCAATTACTAACATTATTCTAAATACTAAAATGAAAGGCAGAAGAATACTTAGCTCTTGCTTGATGAAGAACTAAGGTGTTGAATGCTTGTACTTATTATGGCTGTTGTCAAGATTCCCGTGCAACATTTCAATCAAATTTGGAGTGACTTTTGCAAAGTTTCTAGTAGCTGAAAGAGAGATTATAGAATATTGGTCCTTTTCTCAGAGTGCCCCTATTGATTTGCAAAGACGCAAAGAGAAGAGATCCCAAAGTCGAGAGAAGTTGATTTGAGAGTCCAAGAGCCGTGAATTGAGATTCATGATTAGCCATTCGGGGAGGTTAGAAGTCAATTTAAGTAAACTGATGTTATCAATCCCACCAGCATCGGCTGATAGTTGACTAATGTCAATGGGTGGAGAATGAGTAAAAAGGCTAAGAAGCTCATTCTCCATTTGCCAAGTGCATTTGCAGTTGGAAAACGGTCAAATGACAGGGTTAATATGCAATGAGGGTTAGCTAGAAGGTTGAAATAGGTCTTAGGTGGTTATGGTATGAAGGACTTAGTCTTAGGGTGAGTCATAGGATAGGAAATGGTCTTAGGGGTGAGGTGTCCAAGGCGAGGTGTCCTAGGTGAGGTGTCCTAGGTGAGGTGTCCACGGTGAGGTGTTATTAATTTAAAATAATTAGTTTATTTTAAATTAATAAAGGTGTGCAAGGGACCAAGGGGAGTTGACACTATTTTGGTGTCTACATTTACCCCTTTTTGTCTTGTTGGTTGTTCTTGATGAACTGCAAGACAAAAATAGGAGTTAGTTACCCCAGGTATAGATGAGGTATTCCCCCTCAAAGCAGGAGTCGAGGGAAGGTAACCTGATGTTGAGTGCTGATTTGATAGGCATTGGATGGGTATGGTGAAGTTTGAGTGTGAACACTGTAAAAGTTGAGATTGCATGTATACCACTTCACGTGATAGGTAGGTCAAATTATTATGGTCAAAGGTTGAGGAGTGCTAAAATCAAAGTAATTGGGCCCCAGCTTTTAGTCGTAGCTGATTGGGTTAAATGATCAAAGCTGTAGCTCCAATGGTCATCGTGTTCCAAGTATCCTGGGCTTTGGAAGTGCTCCTAGAAAACATGAAAATGTCATAAGTAGTGGGGATCAACTTGGGCATGATCCAATACTTGTGAGGGTCGTAATATGGGTTGCAGATAATTTTGCTAACTATTCATGAGGTAGCATACATGCAATCAAAACAACTAAGACATAGTTGTCTCAAAACTGGGCGTGGTTTGAGGAGATAATCATGATCTCCAAGGTCGTTGGTTGAGTTAGGTTGAGATATAAGTGATCTCAAGTGTAGTGTGTTGGTAGATAGGGAGATATATGTGATCTCTAATGTGCCCTATGAGAAGTCAAAGGTGACGTCTACAGTGTCAGGGCTGATTGTTTGGTCATGATTTTGGATAGTTGTTTGGTCATGGTTTAAAGGTGTATGGTTGGTCCATCAAGTTGATGAAAGAATGAAGGCTAATATCATGAGGGAGACAAATGGGCAAATAGCTGAGCTAACCTCAGAAGACTGAGTGCTACCTACATTGCCCCTATTATAAGGGCCTCAGGCCAATGTAGTTTTGATAAAGAGTCAAAGTGGTTGATAATTTTTTTGGTCAGGTTAGTGTTGTCACCATTTCCCATGTGTGTGATGGTACATGCTTGAAATAATGAATGTATGATGATGTTACATCCTTTTCCATATTATGTGATGGTGTATTCTGTAACATTGGTGATATGGTTTTTCATCCCTAGCAATTTTCCATATTCGTGATGGTGTATGGTAAAGATGAAATGAATGTATTTATGCCTCAACCTTTTCCATATTGTGATGGTGTATGCTGTACATAAATCGTGTTTGGTTTGGTTAATGATTTGGTTGTATGTAAAAGAAGTGAAAGGCGCATTGCTCTTTCATTGACAAGGACTATAGTTATGGCATAGATAAGGTTTTTGCAAACAAAAGCCCAATTCATGCATTACATCATTGACTATTAGTTTGTGTTAGAGAAGTAGTCAAATCACTTGATAGTAAGTGAGCTCAAAATCCCTTGAGTATGTTGGGTAATAGGTGTGACGTAACCCTTTTTAGCAGGGATAACTTTGCCCCTTTTATAGGTGACCTTGAAAATGACTATAGACAAGTCCATGACTTAATAATTTGTAGACTGATCAATGCGAGAAGTCTACTTGGGGATATTGGTTTTGATTTGGTCATGTTGAAGCTAATCAATGTGAGAAGCTTTTGAGAGGGTGTTGTGTATGTAGCACAATTTAGGCATAGCCATCCTTCGAGGGAATGGTTTATAATTTGCTTTATTATGTTTGGATGTTTATGGATAGTTGTCCTTCAAGGGAGTAGTCTATTAATTATAGCAATGATGTAGCTGTCCTTCGAGGGAGCAGTCTATTTATAGTGATGATGTAGCTGTCCTTCGAGGGAGCATTCTACATTTATAATTTATGACCTTTGAATAGGCATCCCAATGTTATATGTTATTTTATGGTTTTTGATTGGACTTTTAGTCATGGACAAGACTATAGAGGTTTAAGGGTTTCCCTTTTATTAGGACAAAGCAATCATGTTTGACAAAAGGGTTGATTAATGTTTGTAAGAAAAAAGGGTTGAAAGGAATATGGATGAGAATGACAGGGGTTACTCAAGGGATGAGCACAAGTTAAACGTCAAGTGAATGATTACTTGATTAACAGTAGAATGGTCATAGATGTAAGGCATTAAGAGGCTCAAGTTCTGGTCGGCCTTTGAGAGAAGACAGACAATAAGTCCCTAATCCATGCTTGTGTAAGGTCCGAGTCAATTAGGAGAAAACTTGCCCCATTTGCTTCTTTCTAGATTAGTCACATGTTGGTTGATGTTAGACATGAAGTTGGTTGATATGTTGTTGACATGTTCTGGTCCATGTTGGTCATGAAGTTGGTTAGTATGTTGTTGGCATTGGATAAGGAGGCCGTCAAGACCTCGTTTGTAGAGAAGTCCCCCTAACATGGTGTAGTGAGCAGTGTTCTTCATAAAATCTCATTGTCTATTGCTAGATAGTCTTGGAGGGATGATAGAATATGTCAAATAATCAACAAGTCATTTATACCAAACGTCATGTGGACTAGAGAGGTTAGGAGGAATTTCCCCCAGTGATGTTGGTCGAGACATGTCCAAGATAGAAATCTTGGGTTGTGTTGGTTGAGAGGTCTTGATGAATAATGGATATGTCAAATGTGTAGAAGTCTTCACAATTTGGGGCCTGATGGCCACATTAATTGTGTTGATGTTGAATAAAAGAATGGAAGGTGGTAGAGGGACCATGGTCTTGCGTTGAAATCCTGATTTAGGTGAGGATGTTTGGGAGGTATGGGATGGTGTCAATGATTTGTAAAAGGGGTGGTCAAGAGTATCCTTAATGAGAAGGGTATCCTTTTTCAAGTGTTGGTGAATGACAACTTTAAGAGTGCAACAATGCTCAATGTCATGCCTAGGCGTGCGATGATACGCACAAAATTTAGTGTCATCGAACCAAGATGATTTTGATCTGAGAGTTGATGAATGTGAAGGTGAGGAGGTTTGGGAGGCATGGGATGATGTCAGTAGTTTGTTAAAAGAGTGGTCAAGAGGATCCTTAATGAGAAGGGTATCCTTTTTCAAGTGATGGTGGATGACAGATTTAAGAGCATAGCAATGCTCAGTGCCATGCCCAGGTGTGCGATGATAGTGACAAATTTGAGTGTCATCGAACCAAGATGGTTTTGGTTTGAGAGGTTGGTATGGCTTAAGAGGTGGAAGATGGATGATAGAAGACTGCAACAATTGTTGTAACACCAAAGCATAGGAACCCGCTAATGGGTCTGCATTTTTTTTGTAGTAGGGGTTGACAACTTTTGTTTAGGAGTTGTAGAAGGAGTTATTTGTACCATCTTTTTGGTTGGCAGTATAACCACATGCATAGATGGCATTTTCATGGTGAGATGTGTTGGATGTTTTGGATAAAATATATGTTTGATGGGTAAAGGGGATAATGGAGGCGATTTGCCTCTGTGAGGTGTTGGAGTAGGAAGCACTCCTATTAAGGTGGATGGGTGTGGGTCCAAAATAGAGGGCAATGGTGATGGTGGGAGAGGAGTTCTCCACTGTGGTTTAGTAGCCTTCTTTTGTTTGGTGTGAAGACCACTATTATGTGAGGCAAGGTTCAAGTCTACCTTCACTTGTGGGTGAGTGAAGTTTGATATAGGGCGCATACCGAGAGATTTGATCTATTTTGGCATGGTGGATGCCTGAGTGGGTTGGGTTCAGGTGTTGATGGAAGTGCGTGAGATGTAGCAATCTCAAGCAAAAGGTGAGAGAAAACTGTCACTGGATCTTCTTTGATCAAAGTAGGTGAAGTGACAAGTTCTTCTCTCAATGGAGAAGGGACTAGAGAATGTGGCTCTTTAGGTGGATAAAGCGTATGTATGATCATGTCTTCGATATGTGGTCTAAGAGCAGGGAAAGTGTGATCCCCCATTGATGATAAGAAGGATGAGGACGAGGTAGCCGACATTGGAATTGTTAAGGCATCCTTCAATATGGGAGAGGTCAAAGTAGATTGTCTTTTGTGTGAAAGGGGGTTGGATGGAGGACTATCCTCCATCGGTGGAGGACAAATAGGAGAAGAAGATTCTTCTACCCATGGTGGACAAATAGGAAAAGAAGGCTCTTCTACCTATGGTGGAGAAATAAGAGAAGAAGGCTCTTCTACTTATGGTGGACAAATATGAGAAAAAGGCTCTTTTACCTGTGGTGGACAAATAGGAGAAGGCTCTTCTACCTATGGTGGACAAATAGGTTGATTAACCTCTTCAGACTATGGGAGAGGTTGGTTAGGAATAAAAGGAGAGACCATGTTAACTGTGCATATATTGCACTCTTGAAGGTCATTGGCTATGCTTTGAATGTTATTTTGACTGGGGGGATGGTTAGGGAATGGTTGTCTAAAGACATCCATGTTTTGGTTAGCCGGTGCATTTGGGTTATCCAAAATAAGATCCCCCTTGTCTAGCATGTCTTGAATGATGTTTTTGAAGGTTTTATAGTTGTCTATGTCATGACCCTTGACACAATGATAATTACAAAAGTCATTTTCCCTATACCATGCAGGGATAGCTTTTGAGGGGTCAAATTGAGGTGGTTGGATTTGAGGGAGATTGAGGACCCCCTACTTGACGATTTTATCCAACACAAAAGCGTATGGTTCTCTTATTGGAGTGTATTGATGCTGTATGTACCTTTGTTGGAATTATTTTGTGATGCCTTGTGATGTGGAGGGTTTAGAGTGGTTTGTTGTGGTAGATGATGATCTAACAACCATAATGTTTGCCAATCCCTTGGATTTGGATTGGGAAAAAGGTCTAGAAGAAGAAGAGTCATTGGATTTTGTGTTAGTATTTTTACTATGCAATTTGACTCTATCTTCTTTGAAACGCAGAGTTCAAGCTTCCTGGCCATGGTGAAAGCTTCATCAAATGTGTGGAATTTTTGAACCCATAAAGTAGATGAGATGTGTTTGGCACATGCTCTTGAAAATAGCTCAATGAGCTCAGGTTGAGGTAAAGAAAAGGAGAGTTGGTTGATTAAGCCTCTCCAACAGGAAATGAAATCATCTATTGATTCATCGTCAAATTGTCTGATAGAATATAGGTCTGTGATGGAGACCTTCTTATTGATGTTAATTGAAAAGTGGTTGAGAAATAGTTTGGTGAGTTGATTAAAGGAAAATAGGGAATGACTGGTAATATAACTATACCAATCGAGGGCTGCACCAGAAAGTGACATGGTAAATGTGCGAAGTAATAACGCATCGTCATGTGCTATAAAATAGCAAGCGTGTCTAAATGCTCATAAATGTTGTTGTGGGTCTTATTTACTCTTAAATTGAGTAAATTTGGGGAGTTCCCACTGACTAGGATATGGTCTAATAGGCATCAAAGGGTGAATGGGTTTGTTGCAGACTTGTTCATATGAAAGAACATTGCTTGAACTGGAAATGGATGTCTCAAGGTTAGACATCTTATCCATCAACATCTTAATGAGATCATCTGAGAAATTAGTAGGTGGGACACCCCCTAGGTTTTAAGGTACCTAGAAGGTGTTAGGAGGGGTGTATGATGTACTTGGTTGGTATGACACTAGTTGAGGGATAGGTAGTTACTCCTGCGTGTATGGGCGCAAGAGTGGGTGAGACAATTAAGTTTTGAAAATGTGTTGAACTTGGTTGAATTGTTTGTGGTTGAGGGGGTATAGAAACCCGGATGGATGTAGGTCCAAAAATAGAAGGGGAGGCCACATCTTGAGTATTGGCCATGGTCAGGTTAATAGTTGATGTAGTGGCTTGAATGGTCATGGGCTAGGTAGTAGACACTGTTGATGTCGTCACAACTTCACCTAAGGGGTCTCACATTTGGCTTCTTGAGAGATAGTGTTGGAGAGCCTTGACGTTGTAGTTAAGGAATCTCTCAAAGTTTTGATCTCCTTCGAGAACAATAGGAGATTGATTGGTGGGGGTAGGCTGGATAGGAGTACATTCAATATCTATAGTGTCAACTCCCCTTGGTCCCTTACACACCTTTATTAATTTAAAATAAACTAATTATTTTAAATTAATAACACCTTACCATGGACACCTCTCCTAGGACACCTCACCTTGGACACCTCACCCCTAAGACCATTTCCTATCCTATGACTCACCCCAAGACTAAGTCCTTCATACCATAACCACCTAAGACCTATTCCAACCTTCTAACTACCCTCATGCATATTAACCTCGTCATTTGACCATTTTCTAATGGCAAATACACTTGGTGGATGGAGAATGGGCTTCTTAGCCTTTTAACTCATTCTCTACCCACCAATGTCGGTCAACTGTGAGCTGACACCGGCGGGATCACCAACATCAGTTTACTTAAACTAACTTCTAACCTCCCCAAATGGCTAATCACAAATCTTGAATCATGACTTTTGGACTCTCAAATTGACTTCTCTCGACTTTGGGATCTCTTCTCTCTACCTCTTTGCAAATCAATAGCGACACTCTGAGACAAGGACCAAAATTCAACAATCTCTCTTCTGGCTACTAGAAACTTTGTAGAAGTCACTCCAAATTGGATTGGAATGTTGCACGGGAATCTTGACAATAGCCATAATAGGTACAAGCATTCAACACCTTGGTTCTTCATCAAGCAAGAGCTAAGTATTCTTTTGCCTTTCATTTCAGTATTTAGAATAACGTTAGTAATTAGTTTCCTTTTACTATTTCTAAATACTATCACCCAGACCAGACCCAACCTTCAACCAAACCTGACTTTCTCCTTAGAGAGGCTGAAAATCCTTCCTCTCACCCTTACCCTTTTTGACAACCTGTCCTCTACTTGACTCCTTCCTTAGACTCTATTAATCTCCCTACAACCCTACACATACCCTTTTAACTCCACAAACCCTTCTGTTGAACACGGACATAACCTGAGACCCATCCAAGGACTATTTCCCCTACCGATGTCAGCATCCTAACCAATGTCGGCAACATTAACCAATCGATGCTGGCAGAACTACCAATGTCGGTGACTATGGGAGACTTATAGTAGAATACAGGTATGCATTGTCTACTTTCTATTTCTTAGTCTTTCATTATTTATCTTTATTCGACACTCTTTTTATCAAAAAGTGGACTATCATCCCTCAAGGAAGTCTTTGCACTTTTGGGACCGAGCATGTGCTTGGCAGTCCACCATATATCTATCTAACATTTTCTTTGTCTGAGTCTTTTTTTCTCTATAGGTGTCTTCCTCCACAGCCAAAGAGGAGCTCCTTCAATCGTCTGGATACGGTGCACAACTTCATCTGGGTACGTACAAACCCCTGACCATTATCTCTAGTTTCTCATTTCTTCTAAATGTAAATAGCAAAAAAAGAGTAGAAACATTCTGGCATGCCCGATGGGACCCTGGAGTTTTCCTTGGGTTCATTTCTTCTAAAAAACAAACTTTCATATAGGTGCATTAGGGAAATTTTCTCTCCTTGCATCTTTCTTCTTTCTTTCTATTTAGAAAAGACATTATAAGCACAAGTTAAAAAGAACTTCTTTCTTTTTCTTCTTGTCACTTTTTCCTTGCATCTTAGAGTAGTGAAATTCATGCTCTTGACCTTTTTCTCACTTGTTTTCATCTGAACAAAACATTTCAATTTGGGTTAAAAATCTATTGCATTTCATTTCTTCTTGAATGCATATTTATCCCATTCACTTAGTAATTAAACTGCATTATGAATAAAGCGTAGTACACATATGTTACACAACCTGACCACATTCACAAATCAAACATCTAAACATACTTGAAACAAGGCCCGACTAGGATTTCACCACCTAGCAGATACCTTACCCTTCTCAGCGATCCTACTTGGACTTCACAACCAAGGGGAGGACCCACTCTGTTCTCTGGCAAAGTATAAACTATAGGCAAAGTATATATTGGCTAAGTAGCCTAGCTCGACTCTGGGTTCGTGAAGTGAAGGGAGCAAGCCCCTAGCACCAGGCCACGTACAAAATCTAACACAAACTTTTTGAGCACCAAAACTTAACCCAAAACCAACCTTAGACTGCTTCTTTTAGTCCCTATTCTAAAAGCCCACTTCCCAAAACATATTATTCTAAGGCATAAGCCACCACAACTCTAAAATTTATTATTAGGAATTTAACATTTAGAGGTTGCTTGCCTTCATCTACTTTTTTATTCTTATCTGGTTTTTTGAGTTGGTGAGTTTACATAGTTCTGAGATCTAAAAACAACTCAAAAATTTTCTCTTCATTCCAAAAACATTCAATTTTTTGAGTTTCTAGAAATACACAGACACCGACATTAGTTTTTCCACCGACACCAGTAGATTATCCCCACTGACATCGGTTTTTCCATCGATGTCGGTAACATATCCTCACCGACATCAGTTTTTCAATCGACGTTGGTCACTGTCAGCAATTTTATTTCAAAATAGCAAGCTTAAAATCTAACTTTCTTGTTGTTAAACCCAACTTTTGGGTTTTTTGAAACTAAAATACACAATTTCTGAAACCTAGACCCTTTTTTCCTTGGATGGATTTGACACGTAGTCAAGCCAAATCCCTTATTGACCATGCAAGGCAACAACCACTTCCACCCTCGCCTTTCATATCAAGTCACCAAATGGAGTATACTTCAGATATTGAACGTACTCCTATCCAGCCTACCCCCACCAATCAATCTCCTATTATTCTCAAAAGAGATCAAAACTTTGAGAGATTCCTTGACCACAACATCAAGGCTCTCCAACACTATCTTGCAAGAATCCAAATGTGAGACCCTTCAGGTTAAGTGGTGATGACATCAACAGCATCCGCTGCCTAACCCATGACCATTCAAGCCACTACATCAACTATTAACCTGACCATGGCCAATACTCAAGATGTGGCCTCCCCTTCTATTTTTGGACCTACATCCATCAGGGTTTCTATACCCCCTCAACCACAAATAATTCAACCAAGTTCAACACATTATCAGAACTTGATTATCTCACCCACTCTTGCACCCATACACACGAGAGTGACTACTTATCCTTCAACCAATGTTACTGCCATTCAATCACCTTTGGCAGTCTCTAGTCAATTTTTGCCCTCTAACTTCATGACACAAAACCCCTTGACCTTAACATCAGTCCCTATGATGAACTACCAATATGTTGCACCTATACAAATGTAACCAAGTACGTCATATGCCCCTCTTAACACCTTCTAGGTACCTTACAACCTAAGGGGTGCCCCACCTGCCAATCTATTAGATGATCTCATTAAGATGCTGATGGATAAGATGTCAAACCTTGAGACATCCATTTCCGATTCAAGCAATGTTCTTTCATATGAAAAAATATGAAATGAACCCATTCACCCTTCGGTGCCTATTAGACCATATCCTAGCCAGTGGGAACTCCCCAAATTTACTCACTTTCAAAGTAAAGAGGACCCACAACAACATTTGCAAGTGTTTAAACACGCTTGTTACCTTATAGCACACGATGATGTGTTGTTACTTCGCACATTTCCCATGTCACTTTCTAGCGCCACCCTTGATTGGTATAGTTCCATTACCAGTCATTACCTTTTTACCTTTACTCAACTCACCCAATTATATCTTGACCACTTTTCAATTAACATCACTAAGAAGGTCTCCATCATGGACCTATATTCTATCAGACAATTCGATGATGAATCAATAGCTGATTTCGTTGCCCATTAGAGAGGCTTAATCAAACAACTCTCCTTTTCTTTACCTCAACTTGAGCTCATTGAGATCTTTTCAAGAACATGTGCCAAGCACATCTCATCTACTTTGCGGGTTCAAACATTCCGCACATTTGATGAAGCTTTCACCATGGCCAAGAAGCTTGAACTCTGCGCTATCACAGAAGATAGAGTCAAATTGTATAGTAAAAATACTAACACAAAATCCAATGACTCTTCTTCTTCCAGACCTTTATCCCAATCCAAATCTAAGGGATCAGCAAACACTGTGGTCGTTAGATCATCATCTACCACAACAAACCACTCTGAACCCTCCACATCACAAAGCATCATAAAACAATTCCAACAAAGGTACATACAACGTCAATACACTCCAATAGGAGAACCATACGCTTCCATGTTGGATAAGCTCGTCAAGCAGGGGGTCCTCAATCTCACTCAAATCCAACCACCTCAATTTGACCCCTCAAAATCTATCCCTACATGGTATATGGAAAATGACTTTTGTAATTATCATCGTGTCAAGGGTCATGACATAGACAACTGTAAAACCTTCAAAAACATCATTCAAAACATGCTAGACAAGGGGGGTCTTGTTTTAGATAACCCAAATGTGCCGGCTAACCAAAACATGGATGTCTTTAGACAACCATTCCCTAACCATCCCCCCAGTCAAAATTACATTCAGACCATAGCCGATGACCTTCAAGAGCGCAATATATGCACGGTCAATGCGGTCTCTCCTTTTATTCCTAACCAACCTCTCCCACAGTCTAAAGAGGTTAATCAATCTATTTGTCCACCATAGGTAGAAGATCCTTCTTCTCCTATTTGTCCACCATAGGTAGAAGAGCCTTTTTCTCCTATTTGTCCACCATAGGTAGAAGAGCCTTCTTCTCATATTTGTCCACCACGAGTAGAAGAATCTTCTTCTCCTATTTGTCCTCCACCAATGGAGGATAGTCCTCCATCCAACCCCCTTTCACACAAAGGAGAGTCTACTTTGACCTCTCCCATATTGAAGGATGCCTTAACAATTCCAATGCTAGCTACCTCATCCTCATCCTTCTTATCATCAATGGGGGATCACACTTTCCCCGCTCTTAGACCACACATCGAAGATGTGATCATACATATGCTCTATCCGCCTGAAGAGCCACATTTTCCAGTCCCTTCTCCATTAAGAGAAGAACTTGTCACTTCACCTACTTCAGCCGAAGAAGATCCAGTGACAGTTTTCTCTCACCTTTTGCTTGAGATTGCTACATCTCACGTGCTTCTGTCCACACCTGAACCCAAACCCACTCAGGCATCCACCATGCCAAAATAGATCAAATCTCTCTATATGCGCCCTATATAAAACTTCACTCACCCACAAGTGAAGGTAGACATGAACTTTGCCTCACACAATAGTGGTCTTAACACTAAATAAAAGGCTACTAAACCACACTAGAGAACTCCTCTCCCACCATCACCATTGCCCTCTATTTTGGACCCACACCCGTCCACCTTAATAGGAGTGCTTCCTACTTCAACACCTCATAGAGACAAATCGCCTCCATTATCCCCTTTACCCATCAAACATATATTTCCTCCAAAACATCCAACACATCTCACCACAAAAATTCCATCTACGCATGTGGTTACACTGCCAACCAAAAAGATGGTACAAACAACTCCTTCTACAACTCCTAAACAGAAGTTGTCAACCCCTACTACAACAAAATGTGCAAACCCATTAGCGGGTTCTTATGCTTTGGTGTTACGACAATTGTTGCAGTCTTCTAACATCTATCTCCCACCTCTTAAGCCATACCAACCTCTCAGACCAAAACCATCTTGGTTTGACGACACTCAAATTTGTCACTATCATCACACACTTGGGCATGGCACTGAGCATTGATGTGCTCTTAAATCTATCATCTTTCATCACTTGAAAAAGGATACCCTTCTCATTAAGGATCCTCTTGACCACTCTTTTAACAAACTATTAACATTATCCCATGCCTCCCAAACCTCCTCACCTTCACATTCATCAACTCTTAGATCAAAACCATCTTGGTTCGATGACACTAAATTTTGTGTGTATCATCGCACACCTGGGCATGACACTAAGCATTGATGTGCTCTTAAAGTTATCATTTTCCAACACTTGAAAAAGGATACCCTTCTCATTAAGGATCCTCTTGACCACCCCTTTGACAAATCATCGACACCATCCCATACCTCCCAAACATCCTCACCTAAATCGAGATTTCAACGCAAGATTATGGTCCCTCTACCACGTTCCATTCCTTTATTTGACATCAACACAATTAATGTGGCCATTAGGCCCCAAATTGTGAAGGATAAGGGAAAAGACCAGACTTCTACACCTTTGACATATCTATTATTTGTCAAGACCTCTCAACCAACACAACCCAATATTTCTATCTTGGACATGTCTCAACCAACATCACTAGGGGAAATTCCTCCTAACCTCTCTAGTCCACATGACGTTTGGTATAAATGACTTGCTGACTATTTGACATATTCTACATCCCTCCCAAACTCTCTAGCAATAGACGGCAAGCTTTTATCAAAAACACTACTTGTTACACCATGCTAAGGGGACTTCTCTACAAATGAGGTCTTGACGGCCTCCTTATCCAATGCCAACAACATACTAACCGACTTCATGACCAACATCAACCAGAACATGTCAACAACATATCAACCAACTTCATGTCCAACATCAACCAACATGTGACCAATCTGGAAAGAAGCAAATGGGGCAAGTTTGCTCCTAATTGACTCAGACCTTACACAAGCATGGATCAGGGACTTATCGTCTGTCTTCTCTTGAAGGCTGACCAAAACCTAAGCCTCTTAATGCCTTACATCTATGACCATTCTACTATTAATCAAGTGATCATTCACTTGACGTTTAACTTGAGCTCATCCCTTGAGTAACACCCGTCATTCTCATCCATATTCCTTTCAACCCTTTTTCCTTACGAACATTAATCAACTCTTTTGTCAAACATGATTGCTTTATCCTAATAAAAGGGAAACCCTTAAACCTCTATAGTCTTGTCCATGACTAAAATTCGAGTAAAAAACCATAAAATAACATATAACATTGGGATGCCTATTCAAAGGTCATAAACTATAAATGTAGACTGCTCCCTCGAAGGACAGCTGCATCATCACTATAAATAGACTGCTCCCTCGAAGGACAACTACATCATTGCTATAATTAATAGACTTCTCCCTTGAAAGACAGCTATCCATAAACATCCAAACATAATAAAGCAAATTATAGACCATTCCCTCGAAGGATGGCTATGCCTAAATTATGTTGCATACACAGCACCCTCTCAAAAGCTTCTCACACTGATTAGCTTCAACATGACCAAATCAAAACCAATATCCCCAAGTAGACTTCTCGCATTGATCAGTCTACAAATTATTAAGTCATGGACTTGTCTATAGTCATTTTTAGGGTCACCTATAAAAGGGGCAAAGTTATCCCTGCTAAAAAGGGTTACGTCACACCTATTACCCAACATACTCAAGGGATTTTGAGCTCACTTAATGTCAAGTGATTCGACTACTTCTCTAACACAAACCAATGGTCAATGACGTAATGCATGAATGAGGATTTTGTTTGTAGAAACCTTATCTATGCCATCATTATAGTCCTTGTCAATGAAAGAGCAATGCGCCTTTCACTTATTTTACATACAACCAAATCATTAACCAAACCAAACCAAACATGATTTATGTCCAGCATACACCATCACAATATGGAAAAGGTTGAGGCATAAATACATTCATTTCATCTTTACCATACACCATCACGAATATGGAAAATTACTAGGGATGAAAAACTATATCACCAATGTTATAGAATACACCATCACATAATATGGAAAAGGCTGTAACATCATCATACATTCATCATTTCAAGCATGTACCATCACACACATGAGAAATGCTGACAACACTAACCTGACCAAAACAATTATCAACCTCTTTGACTCTTTATTAGAACTACATTGGCCTGAGGCCCTTACAACAGGGGTAGTGTAGCCAACACTCAGTCTTCTAAGGTTAGCTCAGCCATTCGCCTGTTTGTCTCCCTCATGATAGAGGCCATTCATTCTTTTGTCTACTTGATGGACCAACCATACACCTTTAACTCATGACCAAACAACTGTCCAAAATCATGACCAAACAATCAGCGCTGACACTATAGACATCACCTTCGACTTCTCATAGGGCACATTAGAGATCACATATATCTCCCTATCCACCAACACACTACACTTGAGATCACTTATATTTCAACCTAACTCGACCAATGACCTTGGAGATCATGATTATCTCCTCAGACCACACCAACTTTTGAGACAACTCTGTCTTAGTTGTTTTGATTGCATGTATGCTACCTCATGAATAATTAGCAAAATTGTTTACAACCCATATTACGACCCTCACAAGTATCAGATCACGCCCAAGTTGTTCCCCACTACTTGTGACATTTTCATGTTTTCTAGGAGCACTTCCTAAGCCCAGGATACTTGGAACACAATGACCATTGGAGCTACAACTTTGATCATTTAACCCAATCAGCTACAACTAAAAGCTAGGGCCTGATTACTTCAATTTTAGCACTCCTCGACCTTTGACCGTGACAATTTGACCTACCTATCATGTGAAGTGGTATACATGTAATCTCAAATTTTGTAGTGTTCACACTCAAACTTCACCATACCCATCCAATGCTTATCAAATCAGCACTCGACATCAGGTTACCTTCCCTCCACTCCCACTTTGAGGGGGAATACCTCATCCATACCTGGGGTAACTAACTCCTATTTTTGTCTTGCAATTCGTCAAGAACAACCAACAAGACAAAATGGGGCAAATGTAGACACCAAAATAGTGTCAACTCAACTTGGTCCCTTACACACCTTTATTAATTTAAAATAAACTAATTATTTTAAATTAATAACACCTCACTGTGGACACCTCACCTAAGACACCTCACCTAGGACACCTCACCTTGGACACCTCACCCCTAAGACCATTTTCTATCCTATGACTCACCCAAGACTAAGTCCTTCATACCATAACCACCTAAGACCTATTCCAACCTTCTAACTAACCCTCGTGCATATTAACCTCGTCATTTGACCATTCTCCAATGGCAAATGCACTTGGCAGATGGAGAATGGGCTTCTTAGCCTTTTTACTCATTCTCCACCCACTGACATTGGTCAATTATCAACCGATGCTGGTAGGATCACTGATGTTAGTTTACTTAAACTGAGTTATAACCTCCCTGAATGGCTAATCACGAATCTTGAAACATAGCTCTTGGACTCTCGAATCAACTTCTCTCGACTTTGGGATCTCTTCTCTCTGCCTCTTCACAAATCAACAGGGACACTCTGAGATAAGGACCAAAATTCAAAAATCTCTCTTTCAACTATAAAAAACTTTGTAGAAGTCACTCCAAATTGGATTGGAACGTTGCACAGGAATCTTAACAACAGCCATAACAGGTACAAGCATTCACCACCTTGGTTTTTCATCAAGCAAGAGCTAAGTATTCTTCTGCCTTTCATTTTAGTATTTAAAATAACGTTAGTAATTGGTTTCCTTTTAGTATTTCTAAATACTATCACCCAGACCAGACTCGACCTTTAACTAGACCCGCCTTTCTGCCTGGAGAGGTTGAAAAGCCTTCCTCTCACCCTTACCCTTTTTGATAACCTATCCTTTTCCTGACTCCTTCCTTAGACCTTATTTGTCTCCCTACAACCCTAAATAGACCCTTTTAACTCCATAGACCCTTCTATTAACCATGGACATAACCTGAGACCCATCCAAGGACTATTGCCCCTACTAACGTCAGCAGCCTAACTGACATCGGCAACATTAACCAACCGATGCCGGTAGAACTACCAATGTCGGTGACTATGGGAGACTTATATCAAAATACAAGTACACATTGTCTACTTTCTATTTCTTAGTCTTTCATTATTTCTCTTTATTTGACACTCTTTTTATCAAAAAGTGGACTGTCATTCGTCAAGGAAGTCTTTGCACTTTTGGGACCGAGCATGTGCTTGGCTGTCCACCATATATCTATCTAACATTTTCTTTGTCTGAGTCTCTTTTTTTCTATAGGTGTCTTCCTCCACAGCCAAAGAGGAGCTCCTTTAATCGTCTGGATATGGTGCGCAACTTCATCTGGGTACGTACAAAACCCTAACCATTATCTCTAGTTTCTCATTTCTTCTAAATGTAAATAGCAAAAAAAGAGTAAAAACAGATAGCATTCATTCTATTCAAGCTATTGTTCCCAACCAAACTCTAAAACAAGCTTCCCCTCCCAACCACATCACTAATCCTCATTTATCTTCAACCAATAACATCAATATTCATAAACCTTTATCCTCATTGGAATTAAAAAAAATTCTACCAAGGCCTCTTCCATGATAACTTGATCCCATTTAACCCATGAAAACTTAGTATGATGCCAATAAATTTTGTTGGTTTCATGCTAGTTGGGGTCATTTCTCATGAGAATTTTAGGAAACCTCATAATTTGGATATGGATATTATTTTTGGTCCTAATTTTTATCATGATTATTTCATTTGTAAATGTTGACAATCCTATGACATTGCCTTCAAGTCCCATAAAACACAAACTAGATATCAAGATTTTAATCAGGTTAATGCTCATTTGGCCATATATAAAGATCTACTTCTAAATCACCAAGATAACTAAGACAAGCCTACCCCTTCTTGCTTTTATTGATCCTCATCCCATCCACACACCTCAATTGTCTTACATATTTCATTTTATCCAAGATTGTTCTCCAACTCACTTAATAGAGTTAAGACAAGAAGACCTTATATCTTTTGATGAACTAATTACAACACCTCCCTTGGATAACACTTATCATACCATTAATACTAAAATTTATACCAACACTTCTTCTAATCTCTCTCAAACCAAACCTACATCAACTACCCCATCTTATTAAAATGATCAATAAACTTATCCTCTAATTAAACCTCCCACATCTTATCAACATAGATTCACATTCACTTCATCTCCTCCTTCTGTGGGCCTCGTTCAACACTATGTACCTCTTTCCAATAATACCCTTATGGGTTATGATGAGTTGTATCCTATTATAGAACTCACTAGTCTCTCATCACAAATCCTATTTTTTAAACTTATACAAACCTCTCTGCATAATCTTAATCATATTATGCAGCTCTTTTCTGAAATGGACATCCCTCAACCTCCCCTAACAGGATGTGAAGCCTCCTTATCTAAATCATAAGATAGCATTCTACAATAATGCAAATAGGTGTCCATACATGTTTATGAAACAATGGATACTTCTCGTTCCCTCCAATTCCCTATTGCTTCTATAACCCCCAATAAGATTATGCTTCATGCAGATGATCTTCCTCTATTTATCAGTGTCTAAATTAGTGATATCCAAGTCAATCATGCCTTGATTGATGAGGTTTTTAGCACTTTTATTGCATCTCTTGATTTCATCAAAACCCTTAGACATTTTGAATGTAATCTTAAATCCACATGTAACACATTTCAAGGATATAACCGAAGGAAAATGCCTTCTTTAGGTTGTGTGTGGCTCCCCATTTCCATTCCACCTATCATCATTCATGTGAAGGTGATTATATTCAACTTTCCTCTATCCTATAACATTTCTCTTGGTAAGACATGGACTCATTGCATTTAACAATGTGTCAAATTTACTCATAATTGAGCCATATATAGGATTCAAGGTGACACTAATCTTTGAAATTTTCTAAAATTCTAAGATTGTGGTGTATGAAAGATTCCTACCCTTGAACCTTTACCAAGCATTCCATTTTATGAATCTCAACTATTTAACTTTCTTATCAATTTCACTCAATGTTACAATGATCACCTCAAACTCATTGAGAATATACCCCCTAACCTCATAGATTTTGATGATGATGAGCCTAATGAGATAAATTTAAATATTAAAACCTTGGATATCTCACCTCATCTCATTTTTTAGCTTCCCCTTATTTTAAACCTCATTCTCATTAGCCACCTTATGATTATATACTTATTGTCCTAACTAAAACTCAACATTCCATTTATCACACCACATCGGATGACAAGGTCATCCCTACTTATGTCATTGATATTCATACACCTAACTATGATGATGGATATACCTTAGATGATCCATTCTTATGAGGTCTTGTTTAGGCCCAAGATGCTAAAATTATGCATTAACATTCTTCTTTAGTTTAATATTTTAGTATATATTCTAGCATTCCATCCTATATCATTCCTAATTTTAGCATTTTTCCTTTTAATCATAGGGTAAAGATGGTACACACACCTCTAATTTATAAAGAACCTGATAGGAGTATGCTTATAGATCATGCTATGACTGGTCCCTATCACTTTTCTAGATACCAATATCCCTATAGATGACTTATCCCTAGGTTACTTATAACTGTCCTTTAGCCTTCTATACATTTTGTACCTCCCTTATTTGAGACCACTTTAGATCTTATTCCCACTCCCTCTCTAGTTGAGTCTCTTCTTATTTACAATCCTATTATTCTTTTAGTTGAGCCTTGTCTATTCTCTCCACTAAACCCACCTTTTATTGGTGATGGTTTACTCCTTTTATCATAGGTTGCTCCTTTGGCCACCAAATGGGTCGATCAGCCCTATCATGATATTTATAAATTTACCAATCATTGGAATAGAGATTGTTCATTATACCAATCTTTCTTAGATTTCATTTCCACTCCTCCTATGAATACACCTACCAATTCTACTCACAAATGTATCTATTTATTTCATAACATAGATAATTATTCATCCACAAATTATTTTAAGTTGTAAAAATATATCGACACCTTTCATCACACCATTCCTTAAGCCATAGACAAGGTTATACCTCCCTCAAAATTATTACTTGAATATCTTCCCAAATATGGAGAAGTATATTGTCTTTGGCATCAATGTGGTATACATCACATTGAGTATTATCTCATCCTTCAATAACATCTCAAGGATAACCTCATAACCATTCATGCAAATTGTAGCCTTCCTCCCATACATCACCCTTGAAAGAAGGCTCCCCCTCCTATGGTTCCATCTCTACCTTTGAGTCCCTAACCCATGGATCCCTCTCCACCAGTGACTCATTCATCAGTGGAACCTTCCCCATCGATAAATCAATCATATCCCATAGAATCCACTCATGTGCATTCTCTTATGCATCCCCTACTTGATATCCCTTATTAGCATGATCCTTCAAGCATTCCTACATTTTTTATTTAAGAGATTCAATGCAAAGTATTTTATAAAATTTCCTTAAAGATCAATGAGACTTTGGTTGAAGATTGCATTGAAATTAATAGAGACTTATTAGATGTTATGGATAATGTTTGTGGACAAATATATTAGTACTTATGAACACAAGCATGGTGTTCTTACATTTACTTCCTAATTTTGTTTAGACATGTGTTCCAACTTTACATTTATCTATTTTTATCATCTGACATTGTGTTAAATTCATATCTATCTTATATGGTGAATTTTTTTTCACATTATATGTTGCTTATGATGTCATTATTCTTCTTATGTTCTCTTGTGGATTCTTTTTCATAAATTACATACTTATTCTTCTTTAGTTCATTTTTTATGAGTACTTTTTTCTTTTTCATGATTATTTGTTATCTTATCTCTATAAACATGTATAATTATTATTGTGACTTGGTTATACAAACCTTGTTCCCTTTAATAATTCCTTGTATACCATGTGATGAGTCAGAAAAAAAATTATTTCATTACAATCTCCTTTTATCAGTCCACTTTGGATCTCCCCTTCCCCATTATTCCCTTTCACACATAAAGCATACACATTGTTGAGATTTGAGATAATATATTGGTTCATTGTTAAGCCTAAGTTTTATAGTTAGTTATATCTTTAGTTACTTAGCTTATTTTAGTCAAAGACTAAATCTCATTTATGTGTATCACTCTATCTCTCATGATTGGTCTTTCCAAGTCCATATGGAAGAGGAATATTAAAAGCCACAAACATTCAAAAGCTAAATCATTTAACAAAAGGCAATGATCTAAAAGGTATCATTCAAACATTTCAAAAGTCAAATCACACTAAAATACATGATTCTAATCATAACTCCTATTTCTAATCAAAGCTTAAATTCCATAGTTGGCCTCATGATAGAGCCAAGGTCCATTGGGGTGTGGTAGGCTAGTAGATTAGAAAAGGATAATAAAAAATCTTTTAGCTCTACCTACTTTCTCATGCAAGTACCCAACCTTCATAATAGATTGATATTATTGAAGGGATCCTGAGGAATGGGGAAAACATTGTGGTAAGGTAGGTCCATTTTACTTTTCTTGTTCAAAACTTTCAACATGAGTTGATCTTAGTACCTCACTTATTTGCCTATAGCGAATAGGTATCTTGTGTATAATGATGGTGACTAGTCACTTAATGTCTTATCATGTCCTTAGTGTGCCTCATGTTTGCTAAGGTATTCTCAAAATATGCCTAAGTTATGATTCTTACAGTCCCTTTTTCACTCCCTAACACCCTAATATTTCCCCTTTAGAAATATTTTTTTTCACTAACCACTCCCCTTAAGGATTCCCTTTGTGAGTTGTAGTGTGAGACCATGGATAGGACCTGGCCTTCCTCATAAATTACCAAAATTTTCATATTACCATTTCAAATATCCCTTTCTTTCCATGATTTAACATTTTTTCCACCTCATTGGTGTTCCCATCATGAGTTTTAGTATAAGACCATGGATAGGACCTATCCTTCTTCACAAAAGTTTCCAATATCCAAGTCAAAATGAAATTACAAGTGTCAAATATGAGATAAGATGTAATTGATTATGAGTTACATGTCATTGACATGCTTCCCATCTTGATTTAGTATGTTTTATGCTTTCTTCATTAATATTTCATCTTTTATCTTCCTCTTTTCTAATTTTATGTAAGAATCCAACCAATTTTCTTAAATTTTTTCATACTTCCCAACTTGAATTAGTGTGATTAATTTAAGACCATTTAACCAATTCTTATATATGTTTTATACTTCCCAATGTGATTTAGTATGATCAATTGACTTAATTGATTTGTTTTTATACCATTAATCTCTCATGTTCTTTCCATTTTATTACATTATTTTCATACTTCCCAACATGATTTAGTATGATTTTACTGGTTTTAATTTGGTGCCAATATTTTTTATGGTTTAAAAAAGATTTTACCCTATTGTTTACCACTTTTTTTGTTTTATTATACTTATTCATCTTTTGTTATTACACATTCCCACCATGATATAGTGTGTAGTGCATTTGTTCTTGTTTTATTATACTTTTCTAAATCTTTTTGTTTGTTTCTTTTTAACCATGCATGTAGACTACATAATGCTAGAAAATAAAACACCACACATATGTTTCCCATAACATATATTAAAAAAGAAAAATACATGTGCTAGAAAGAAATCTATCCATGAATCCACAATCACAACCAAAATATAACACATAATATCAACATCCAATTGTCAAAATAGAATCTCTCTCTCTCTCTCTCTCTCTCTCTCTCTCTCTCTCTCTCTATATATATATATATATATATATATATATATATATATATACCATGTGTTTTAAATAAAAATAATAAAAAATACATTACTCCGGCTCTAAGGTTGGGATCCATCATGTTTATCTCATGGCCTAGCCATAATACCCATAGATGCCTCAAACTATCCCCTCTAAATAATAAGTTATAAAGAGGTAGTTCAAGATCTCAAGCCTAATACCTCACAATCTCAAGTCTTAAACTTGTGTTGCACTCGTTATAGTTATTATGTGTCCTACCCATCTCAATTGTCATCTCCTCATCATATTATCTCTCTAGGATCTCACTAGGTCTCTTAGAGCTCTATTTTTTCTCTGAATACTAAATAATAGCAAATGAATTATTTTTCACCCTATTTATATTTACTATTCAAAATTATTTACCCTTCAGATATTTATAGTAAGATTATTTATTTTGATCATATATTTGTTTCTACTAACTCTTTTTCTAAACCATAAAAAGTTATGGAATCCCTATGTCATAGATAAATTTTCTAACTATTATATGCCTATATTACAAAAATCTTGTTTTTTTGTTCTTTTTTGCTAATCTCTACATATTCGTCTAATGTTCTTGACATTAGATGCATTCACATCTCTCACATCTCCTTATTTATATATAGTACTAAGGTAAGTAAAGGTATGTGTTTTTCAATTATATCCTTTCATTTATCTTGTTTTCTCCTTACTACTCTTTATTTAGCATCAGCATTATGTGTCATCATGTTCTTTTCCCAAATCATCATCCGTTGTTACACCTATATGACATGTGATGAGCTTTGAGTGGAACATATGTATATAGATAATATTTTAAAATTTTTATCAATTACTAAAGATATTTATATTGTAGTAACCCATTGAGTTTCAATACCTCTGAGTGCATGACCTAAGGGTGCACTGAGAAAGGGGTGGGCAAACCATTAGTGTTTCACAGGATTGTTATCCATTTTGCCACTTATTATCTACACAATTATCTCCTAAAAACAATTATCCTAAGCATTGCCTCATATTCTTCACACTCCTATAGTCATGTGACACATTAATTTTCTCTTTCCCTAACCTAAACCCCTTTTTGATAGTCTACATGACATTGTCGTCTATGTCGACCTTATATTCTTGTTGACCAAATTTGATCTTACAAGTCAAATTAGGACCCATATAGCTAAAAAATTGATTTTTAGATATTTTAGGGGTCTATTATTATCTAATATGGTGTATTATAGGTATTTTTATGTCATTTAATGTTATATTAGCCTTGATCATGGTTTAATTAATCTATATGTCACTTTAAGTCATTTAGAAGGCTTTTAGAGGTCATAAATGCAAGCATCATGGTTTTAAAGGTGTTAAAGTGTCATAATTTATTTTAAAGTGTATAATAGGTTAGATTATCTATCATTAATGTTAGTCCCATCTAAATTTTGTAGGTTATCTAACTTAAAATCAAGAAACCAAATGAAAAGAGGGAGTTTGGCACTTGTATGACATATGGGGAAAGTTATAACATGGGAGAAGGTCATGGAATGTCTCTTAATCTTAATAATACTAATTTATACACTTTAAGTACTATATAATTATAAAAATTTCCCAAATCCATTTTACTCCTTCTTCACCCTTCTAGACACAAAGAACTAGTCAGTAGGTTTGTGCTTGGTACGGACAGTTGAAGAGGTTTTAGGTAAAAAAACTTTGGGAGGTAAAATTAAACTCATATATATTAATTTTCATAAAAATATTTCAAGTATTGGTCAAATTTTCTTTATGAATCATCCCTAACAGGTTGACTATTTTTTTTTGCTAGCCAATCTGTGCACCTTACAAGTTTTTCTCTTGTTTGGATGATTCCATACAATTTAGTTATTGGTATTGATTCTAGAGGATGTTGAATATATCATATAATTATCTCTATGTTTTTTTTATAATTTAAAAGTGTTTTGATGGGCCAAAAATCTCAGATTGTAAGAGAATGTACCATTTTATGTTGTAGGCAGTTTCCATTATCTACAAAATATTCATACTTTGACGGTGACTTTAGGGGGTTATTTTAGGTTAATTTACATGTTTTAAATTATATATTTATTCATTTTAACTTTAAAATTCATTATTTAAAGCAATTTCCATGAGTTTGCAATCATATGCAACATATACAGTCTTCCACCATTAATGAATGTGTACAGTTGCCATGAAGGAAGAAAATCATGTTGGAATATATGTTTTGAATTTGGTTACAAGACCATAATTATGATAATCACATATATGGATAATTTTATAATAATTTAGGTATTTTCATGAGGTTTAAAACAATTAAAATTGTCCATATTCTACCCACTACCTGTATACACTAGAATAACCACCTACAACTGGTCCTAACAGAGAGTTGTGGTGTCTTATCAAAGTGTTGAAATAGAATTTGGAACTCTTATTGGGATATTAATATGTTGAGTACATCATAATATATTTATAATGGTTTTTAGGTTGGTGGGTAAACCACGAGAAACTCCCAAAAAGTAATGATTATGGAATTCGGACCCCTTATCCCTAAAACATGAAAATGTAGTTCTTTGATGTTTTGTTGGTATTTTTTAATAGGGTTGTCATGATATTTGAATAATTTATATGATAATTTATTATATTATCCACATAATATAAGGATTATACAAATTTTGGAGGGAAGAAGAGTAGTGTAAGGCAGAAGTTGAGCTCCTCAAAATTGCCATTTAAACACTAAATTCCTTCAATACCATCTACAGGATGTGAGCCATAAAGGGATATTTTCAACCTAAAGTTACAATACCAAAACATGATTCCATGATCAAATGTTTTTAGTAAATTTATGGATTATTCATGATCTAAATTATCATCAAAGAGGTTCATATGAAGACTATTGAACCCATACACACCTACAGGTGTCTACTCCCTTAAACATGCACCTACTACCAACTAGGCCTAAAAATGCAAAGATGCTTGAGTTTGTTGTTAGATGATGATTTTTATTCTTATATGATCATAAAAAAATTTATAAATAATTAATGAGGTTGAGGATTTACCAGTTTAAGCCAAAACACTTTATAAGTCTCTTCAACATCTAATGGGAACCTAGAACTAAGCTTAGGAGAGAAAAACACAATCTTGTAGGTCAAGGAAGGTAATAAGACCTAAATTCCATGTTTTAAAGAAGTTATTAAGCATGTATTATTGTTATATTAATTTAATATGAATTATGGGGATACTAATGACATTTCAAGACCTTACTTCCACATAAGAAGGTGGAGACAGTCCATACACATGCCTATATAAGCACCTATAGCCAGCCTAAGGATCAAACTTGAGAAAGTGTTTACATTGAAAGGTGTGAGGTATAATTACATATTTAAGAGGTTTAAAAAATTATTTTATGCTTATCAAGGCTCAATAAGTCCTTAAGTGTCATATTATGATTAACCTTAAAATTGAAATGGCCTCCAAGAATATCCACCTACAACTAACTGAGTGGGATAGTGAGTTTGAGAAAAATGGTTTGAACCATAATAAGGTATTAAAATGAATTTTATTAGCATGGAAATTATTTTGTGTTAAATAAAACATTTTTAAATTATTTAATCATTATACCCAAGGCCTAATTCACACAAAAAACACATATAGGAGCTCTATATAAGCAGAACACAGTCAAAATGCACACTCAAACTTGACCAATCAAAGTGTGAAGAGAAATCATAAGAGGTTGAAGTTATTTTCAAGATCAAATAACCTTAATATTGAATAAAATATTCTCATTAAAAAATCATAGTGGATATAGAGTAGGGAGAAGGTTCTAATGATGCACCATACAGTTCACATAATAGAAGACTGCATACAGTGTCTTTCCTCACAGTCTATTTTGGTTTTTAATAATTTTAAAGGGTATAATAATAATAAAAAGGGATTAAAAAAATTAATTTCCTTGCCACTTACATAATACCCTCAAATATTAGAATATGGTTAGTGCCCTCTATTTTGTCTCAAACAGAGGGTACTTCCCTTGAGTGCAAACAGTCAATTTTGAAGGAGGGTGATGAGGTGAGATAAGGAGCTGAGTGAACCTTTTAATAAGGTTTGGGAATATGGATTAAATATATACAAAAATAAGGTAGATTTCATATAAGGATAAATCTAAACAAGATGCTCTAAACCCTCAAGGTTACAGTCGAGCCTGTTAGGCATGTTTAAGCCTAGTGTCCAAATGAAAGGTCATTTTTATTTCTATATGTAGGTGATATTTATACCCTATTGAAACATGTTTATGTGATGAATTTATATGTTTATAATCTATTTTTATGTATGGGAAACCATGAAAAATCCACTTTTGGGCTTTAAGACAACTCAAGCCTGCAATAACCTAAAGAAGAGCTCGATATAGCAACCTTAGTTACTCACATGTCATTAGACACTATGCATGGATATCTAAGAAGCTTGTATATGTTGAAAAGGTCATGAGCTACATTCTTATGGATTTTTTTTGAAAATTCAATGTCCCATCGTTATGAATGAATATTAAGAGGGTAAAATGGTCCTAGACTCACCAAAACATTTGGTAGTGACCAATTTGAGGAAATAAAAGAGATAATGCACCAAAATGGCAAATATTTCCTAGAAAAAGGATTGGATGTTGTAGAGGAATAATTCAATCACCATACCATTATGATGATTAATACGGAGTCTATATGAATACGGTATATAATTTCTCTTTTTGACTATTTTATGCATTGTGTAGGTTCTAGAGACTTTCAAGGGATAAAACCAATTTGGGAAGAATATATAAACTTTTAATAACTCATTATGGTAATTTAATGCTTCATAAAAACTCATAAGTGTGCCTACTAGATCTATCATCTCAACTAGTCAAAATTGGCATAGTAAACATGATAGTGAGAAGGGTGAAAACTTATAATGGGAGTCTTTTTAAGGTGTGCCTAATGCTTCTAAGGACATGTAACATCTTGAAAAGTGTCATCCACTCCCTTATATTAATTTTCATGGAAAAATAATGCCGTTTTAGAGGCCAAGTGTGCAAGGTGTGTGAAAGAAGATTTATATTGACTAAAGATGGTGATAGATCATTTTGGGAAGATTATAGATGACCAAGACTAAAACCAATGCATGGAGAGGCATGTCTAAAATCCTTACAGGTCATTCCAATCATAATAACTATCCCTAGTTAGTTTTAGGATGTTTAAATAGGGATAAATCATGAAGGTAGTTTTTTGAGCTAGTAAAGGGAATTCCATGCCACTTTTCATGATTTGAAAAGCCACTTGTCTCTTCTAACCTTGCAAGGTCTATTTAATACCCTTTTCTCATGAATAAGTAACTCATTCTCTCAGCATGACAAGTGTCCTTGTGACCTTTGGACTTCTTTCTTCTCCTTTCTCTCTCAAATTTTATAAGAACTAGCCATTTTGGCCTTTGTAAATTATGTTCCACCTGAGTATGGCAAAGCCCTACTCTTTTGCATACCATGGATCGATAAAGATGACTAATTTTTACCTCTTCCATAATTATTCATAGTGTTTTTTGTGATCTAGGAATTTGACTCAAGAGAGGATGGTTAGTATGGTGTTAGTTCTAAAATGACAACAAAATGAAATAAACACACTAATATCATAACATCGCTAGGCCTAGACACTAGGGAGAGATTAGTTAACAAAAGCAAATGACAAACACAACTAAAAAGAAAGGAATAAAAAAAAAAATTCCTTCACCTTCCTTGGATGCTCCAAATGCCTTTATAGTGGTGGCTTTCTCAGCTTGTGCTGATGAAATCCTTGGCAATGGAAGCTTGGCTACCTATATCTCTCCTTGGCACCTTTGGCTTGTGGCTTGGCTTGGATTATAATCAATTTGTTATGGTAACAATAGTTTCATGAATCTTTTGAAACCAACCTTTCATTATAACTTTTCACTATCAAGACTTAGAAATGATGTTTTGAGGCCTCCTATTTATAGATTTTTGAGAATGTCTAGAATCAACCTAAACCATCCATCTCAAGATTGAGATGTGTAGTTAAGGATTAATTCAATTTTTTAAATTAAGTTTTTAATTATCCTCATCATGAAATTGGAAGAAGGGGAAATTAAGAGCCATGAAGGGCATTATGGAAGGCATTGATGAGGCATGGGAGGAATTATGGAAGGCATTGATGAGGCATGATATTTGTGGCATTTATGGCCTAGGGATGTCTTCCCAAGAAATGAGGTCACTTGATGATGCAGATATTCAATATTCATTTCTAAAAATAAGTATTCAATAATTTTCCATGGAATTATTAATTAGGATCTAACTTGGACTAATTAGTTCTTAAGCATGTTTAAGCACTTTGTGCACAAATTACTCAAATTGATCAGAATGTCTTATTTTTGATCCAAAATTTGACTAGATTAGAATTAGAAGGTGATGTCAGATCCATTAGATCTATATTCTCATTTTGGATGTTACCAATAAAAAATAACAAAGGCATGCATCTTGTATAATATATTTGATAGGAAAGATCAATCCAGAGCACCTAGGTGTAAAATTGGCATTTGACTCAAAATGAACTGATCAAAGTTAGCTAGCCTATAAATTGCATTACCCCATTTAGGGATACCCTAGCTAGAATTAGTACTTGAATATTTTAGTTTCAACTCTTTTAACATGTTTTAGTGTTTTCAGGCCAAATTACGTATTGTGGGTGGAAATTACCTAAAATCTTGATTGAAGGTTATCAATGACCAGATTTAGGTGTCTATAGTTTGACCCTATTTGGGAAGGTGTTGCAAGATATACGCATAGTAACATCTTCTTAAATAATGAAAAGGTCTTGTATGCCTATAATTATAATGATGATAAACTAATTGTATGATGCCCCCTCGAGAGAATGATTGGCACAAGTAGGTTGGCAAACGCTCCCTCAAAAATAAAGAAGTGAAATGAGGGGACCAAAGAAAGGAAAGATGATGGGGTAAAAACATAATGACATTGAAAAAGTATTCAAAATCATTGACAATCAAGTGGGATGATGCACAATGGTTCACCCAAAGGTGTTTATAAACATTATACCCTAATAGTGGTAACATGGTATGATAACATAATGATTTACCCAAAGGTGGTTACAATCATTGAAAAGATAGAGCTGTCCCAGTTAGGATAGACAAATAAGAGAATAACATACCCCTGTATAGGAAAAAAAATTAAAGTGGTGATAACACAATGATTTGCCCAAAGGTGGTTATAATCATTGAGAAATGTAGGTGGGATGGTGTGTAATAATTTTCCATTAGGCAATTATAATCATTAGAATATGATTATGCAAACATGATAAACTTGGTTGAGGATGATGATAACTTAACAAAAAGGGTAATGATGAATTATAACAACCTAATAGTAAGGAGATACTCATCCAAACTAATAAAGGTTGAAATTCTTTCATGGTCAATTATTCTTTTTGGGATATGATTGGGAGTGAATCAAGATGTCGGTGCTAAAGATATGCCACCATTATTGAATAGACTTCTTGAAGCTGAGCTTTGTCATAGCACATGTTAGTAGGTATCATGACATAACATCATGAATACTTGGCCAAAATATGCATGAGGACTAACTCCTATAATCCAATACTCAATATAAAATAATGCACTAATGATAGAAACCATGATGACAATGTAAACATATAAATAGGAATGGATTCAAGTGTAAGTGTTAACAAGGAATCACCCAATGAATAAACATAAACTAAATCAAGGCAACAGTGTTTAAATTAAACAAATAGACATACAAAAAAAACAAAATAAAACAAACAAACAATGTAATAAAAACCCTATGAACATTGCCCCTAGAAAGTAGGTGACAACTTAACAAATGAACAAAATGGGTGAATAGAAGAAAAGGGAGGGGGTCGCCAAGATATCTCTATATGCACTAAGCAAGTGGATATGGCCTACATATTTTAATGGATGTAATATCCAATAAAAAACTTCAGGCCAAATGTATTTCTCCTAGAGAATGGGAAGAATGTGATAACTAAGGAAAATAAATAGAATGGATGTGATAGAAGAATAGGAATGGTCTTGAAAAATGGAAAGTGTATGAGAGAAAAAGGCCAAAAAGGATGGGGAAACTAAATGAAAAGTGATTTGCATGTAACTTAGTAAGGGTTCCTAGAATCCTTAAGGCAAAGAAGTGGTCAATATTTTTGTTCTCTTCTAATGATTTTGTAAATGTTTTTGGAAGTATTTTGGAGTGTATCAACTCAATTAAGAATGATGAGACACTAAATAGTTCAAGCTCTCAAAATGGTGAGAGCATTTAAACTAAGGTTTCTCATAAAATGGTGAGAGCATGGCTTAAGTTACTTTCAAAATGGTGAGAGCATGGCATAAGTTGCTTGAAAAATGGTTAGAGCATAGCTTAGGTTGCTCTCAAAATGGTGAAAGCATGGCTTAGGTTGCTCACAAAATGGTGAGAGTGTGGCTTAGGTTACTCACAAAATGGTGAGAGCAAGGCTTAGGTTGCTCATAAAATGGTAAGAGAGTTGGGAAAAGGGTGACTGAGTTGACCTCAACAAGTATTGAGTGCTACCTACACAGTCTTAGAGTAGGACCTCAAGTCACTATAGTTTTACCCTTACAGTGGAGGAATTTGATTAGTGCAATAGTCAATTCAAACAACATAGGCATAGTTGGTAAAAAGGCATAGTATGACATAAGAAGTGGCAAGTTGATATGTCAAGGCTTAATGTTTCCCCTAGTTTGCCCATAAGTAGTTATAACTAGGACATAATGGCATAGATTAAAGGTACTAATTTTGCCAAAGGCAGTTATAATTAGTAGTAAGACTGATGATAAGAAATAATAACAAACAAATGATGCAACTATTGAAACTTATATCACACTATCCCAAAATATGATTGCTATCTAAAGTACTTGAACCAACTAATGAAACTAATTAGATACCTTAATGCAAAAAATGTGTAACTAATGGCAACAACCAAGTTCAAACAAGTTAGGCTTTAGAACACATGGGTTTGGTAGGTCAAAAATGGAAAGTGAAAATGGTGAAGAGGATGGATAAGGGTGGTATTTGGACAGAGAAGAATAGTGATAAAATAGAATAACTGAAATTGTCCATATAGACAATACACCTTAGCACTCAAGCATAGTAATACTTGAGGTGAATAATATTCATCAACTCTAGAAGTTCATCTCTATCTAGTATGACAAGCCTATATGCTCCTGATACATAATTTGTAGTGATGATGAAAGGCCCTATCTAATTTGGTTTGAATTTCCATTTATGTTTCTTCCCAGCCATGGTAATATTTTGGTTTTATTTAAGAACAAGATCACTAAGTTCAAATGCTCTATACTTAACACACTGATTATAGTCTCCTTTGAGTTAGTTTTGATATGCTTGAATATTATTGAGCATAGTTATGTGTTTCTCATCAAGTATTTCTAGCTCTTACAAGTGAGCTACATGATAGTCATGATCATCTAGGACATGCTTGAAAGAGATGCATAGTGAAGGTAATTCAACCTCAATGGGAAAGATGGATTCAATACCATAAATAAGTGAGTATGGAGTGGTTCTTGTGGGGGTATGATGATTAGTACGATATTATAAAAGGGTGGGGAATATCTAGAGGTGCCAATCATGACTGGCATCATTAACAATATTTTTTATAATATTGATAATGGTTTTGTTAGATGCCTCAACTTGGTAATTAACTTGAGGGTAATATGCTATATAAAAATGTTGTGTGATGTTATATTTAGTACATAGTTGGTCTCCATCTTTTTTCTTGAATGATCCTCCATTATCAAATATAATGTTAGAAGGGATACCATAACGGTAGATGAGATGGTTGAAGATTAATTTGGAAATCTACTTTCTAGTCATGTAAGTGAGGGGTATAGATTCAACCCACTTAGTGAAATATTTGGTGGTGGTAAGGATATGTTTATGGCCATCAGATGAAGTGGGGTTAATCTTCTCAATGAGGTCAAGTCTCCATGTAGAAAATGGCCATGGTGTCAACATCAGTTTCAGAGTTTTTACTGGGACATGAATTAGATTAGCATGTCATTAACATTTTTCACACTTTTTTATATATGTAGTGTCATCTACATCCATGGTGGGCCAATAATAACTAGTAAAAAAGAGATTTTTGGATAGGATTGCCCCACTAAAATGGACTCCACATAATACTTCATGAATTTCTCTTAGCACTAATGTAGACTCTGTCGAAGTTAAATAATGAAGCAGAGTTCCATCAAAACTATGATGGTAAAGGGTGGATCCAAGTAGAATATAATGAGTGGAATGATAAATGAAGTCTTTAGTTTATTTTCAAGAGAGGTTAGGTGGTAAAAATTGGTCATGAAGGTAGTTGTAAAGTTTTGAGTACCAGATAGAATTAGGACCAACAATATTTTTTAATCATAACAATAATTGAAGGTTCATGAGTTGGTGTTGAAATTTTTTTGATGAGGAAATGATACTCTTTATCTTTATCTATTTTTTGAATCAGAGAACCAATAGTAGCCATGAAATCTATAGTTCTATTACTAGCCCTTGGTATGTGCTCAAACTAAATGTTGGCAATTTGTTGTTTAAGAGTGTCGACCATGGCTTTATATGGAACTAGCCTGTCATTTTTGGTCTAAAAATGATTTGTAACATAACTGATGATTAATTGAGAATCACCATAAACTTAGAGATAAGATATATTCTAATGCACTACTTGTTGAAGTCCTACAACAAGTGCTTCATACTCAGCCATGTTTTTTGTACAAGGAAAGCTAATTCTAAATGATTTAGGGATTACATCCACCTGTGGTGTAATAAACAATAGGCTTGCCTTTGACCTATGTGTAGTGAATGAACCATCAAAGTAAAGATTCTAAAATTTCTGCTCAAGGGGTTTGTCAATTATGATCATCATGGATTCATTAATAAATTGGAATGTGAGTGGTTATGTGTCTATGAGAGGTGCTTCAACAAGTTGATCTATAATAACTTGTCCCTTGATTACCTTCTGATTGACATAATCTATGTCAAAATCACTGAGAAACATGATCCATTTAGTCAATCTACCTTAAAAATATATTTTATATATTAGATACTTGGGTAGATCTACTTTTGAAATGACCATGGTCTTATTATTCAACATGTAATGGTGTAATTTTTGAGCTATGAAAACCATGGCTAGATAAGCTTTTTCAACAGGTGCATAGTTATGTTCATATGTAACTAGGGTATGGATTAGGTAGTATATAGCATGCTCCTTTCCATTATCATCATGTTGATTCAAGAGTACCCCTAAGGCATGGTTAGTAGCTAATAGGTATAACAAAAATGACTTTCCTGGTATAGGAGGTAATAAAATAGGTGGATTGACAAGATAGTCTTTGAGTTATTGAAAAGTTGTTTGGTAGTGATCATCTTAGTGAAAGGTAACTCTTTTATTCAAAAGGTGTGTAAATGGATGGCACTTGTCTAATAACTAAGAGATGAAGCATCAAATTGACTGGATCTTACCCTATAAACTATGGAGTTGCTTTAAATTGTTTGGTGGTAACTCTTGGTTATAGCATGGAATTTAGCTGGATCGACTTCAATACCTCTACGAGACATGATGAAGCCAAGTAATTTGCTTGAAGTTACACCAAACACACATTTTTTGGATTGAGTCTAACTTTGTACTCTCTTAGTCTTTCAAATATCTTATGCAGCACTGCTAGATGGTCAGCCCTAGTTTTAATTTTTCCTAATATCTCATTAACATAGTCTTCAATAACATCATGCATCATATCATGGAATATGATAGTCATGGCCCTTTGATATGTAGATCCAACATTCTTAAGGCTGAATGACATCACCTAATAACAAAATGTTCCCCATGAAGTGGTAAACATTATTTTATGTTGATATTTTGGCATTCTTTTGATCTAGTTGTATCCTAAAAAGCCATCTATGAGTAAAAGCATTTCATAACCAGCCATGGAGTCGATGATCATGTTGATATTAGGCAAGGTAAAATCATATTTAGTAAAAAATTTATTGATGTCTCAAAAATCAATACAAATTTTGATTCCTTTAGGATTTTTACTAATAGGTACTACATTAGAGATCCATTCTGAGTAGTCAATGGATTGGATACATCCTACTTCTAAGATTTTTTCCAACTCTTTCTTTACCAATATAGTAATGTGAGGATGCATCTTACGTAAATTTTGTTTTACTAATTTGGCATCATGATTAACCATAAGGTGATGCAGAACAAGGCAAGGTCTAAACCTAGCATGTCAAAATAGGCCCATGCAAAGATATCTAAAAATTTTCTTAATAGAGCTGTACAGATGTCATGTTCTTCAGTGAGACATACACCTAATTTTATCCATTTTAGGTCTAATGGAGTCTTGACATTTACCTCTATTGTATCTTCAACAAGAATGGTCGAACTATCTTCTAAGATATTAGGCAATGACTTGAACTATTGGATTATGTCAAGGTCCTCTGTTAGGACTTGCTCCTCAACTTCTCCTAGGCATGATGAATTTGAGTCCCTTAATGGGAGATCTAGCCATATGACAAAAATAGATATAAATTATTGAATAATTTGATCAAATACTTATTGTTTCTCAAACTTAAACTCAGATCCATAGGCAAGTTATTCATTGTTAGTCCCCTAATCTAAATTCAAAGAAGAATGAACATCCCCATCTAATGGTGCTTGACACAGGTTTTCACCATTAGACTAGCCTTTATCTTTACTTTTTGCCTAGTTAGAAAGTGCCTTAAAAAGGTTTTCACTTTAGGACCTCAATGTTTTACATATTTGTTTTTGGCTAAGGGTGTTCACTCGCTCTCTAAAATAAGATATAAGATCCAATGTGATTGAGAATCCTGATTTGTGATCTCCCAATAGAATATTGTCTCTAAGACCTAAGAAATCATAGAATGCCTCATCATTATAGAACTCATCAATCAACATACTAGATTCTTGTTTGTCTTAATCTATTAGTTGGAGATAATATAATGGTAATGGGTCATGATGAATGGCAAGGGTAAGGGTACAAATGGCACTATTATCAAACAAGTTGGTTTTATCTAGGTCATAAAAGGTGAGGCTATGATTGGACTCTGCTTTGTTTTCGGCATTATCATCGCTAGTGATTGGTGATGGAGTTTAAATAAGATATGTGGGGTCACCCCTAGGTGGTTTAAATCCAAGTCCATAACATCTTTCATAATTAGTCATGGAAAATGGATTGATGGTTCGTTGTTGATTCAGTTTGAGACCTCTTCCTTCTTAATTGTGTTGCTCCATTATCCTATTGGGAATAGGATACTTTACATTTTTATAATAATCAGCTTGGTTGTCATTGTACAACCATGATTCATCTCCTTCAAGAGGGTTAGGTTTTAGGCCAGATGCTGGTAAAAATGTGAGAGGTCCCTTATTTTTGTTCTTTTATTACCAATGCATATGTGGGGTGACTTTAAGTCGCCCAAATGTTTTCATATTCTAAGAAAGATTGGCAATATGAAATGTATCATGGGTCACATACTCTCCTAGTCCATTATCTAAAATGGTGAAATGATTAAAAGCTTTAAGACATGGCATGTGGGAAAGAGAATCCAAGGTATTAGGATCTATGTAATTATCTGATGAATGATAAATAAGTATAGACTTTCCTTTATCCTACTTAGAACATGGATTCATACCATACTGATAATTATAGCTTTGAAATTTAGCCTCAAGATGCTTGCAGTGTTCATATGGGTGTAAATCTCTTGGAATATTCACTTCCATCCTTGAGTAGAAAAATTTGATGCATTGGTACAATGTTGATGGGACTACATGAATCTCATGTAACCAAGGCCTACCTAGAAGTATGTTGTATGATAACGCAAGATCAAGCACATGGAAAAGTGTATCATGGGTCAAAGTCCCAATTATAACTAGCAAAATGATGGTGCCTTATGATTCTCTTTCCTAATTATCATAGGATTTGATAGTTGTTTTTTCTAGCTAAAGATCTATCATTGTGTACCCAAGAATCTTGATGAGCTTTAGAGACACTATGTTGAGTCCAAATCCATTGTCTATAAAAATAGGTTTCACTTTATGCCATCTTATATAAACTTCTATGTATATTAGATTATTATGGAGTAGGCCAAGGGAAGACATATCACTTTGGTTGAACATGACTTGTTGGGCTGGAGCTAGGTTTCTAACTAAAGCTTGAAATTTATCAGGGGATATGTCACTAGTAATAGTGGATTAGGTCAAAAACTCATTCAATATGTTCTTGTGGATTATTGACATTCATAGTAAATTTAAAATAGAAATGTATGCTAGTATCTTCTATAATTGTTCCACAATATCAAACTTCTTTTCTTGGTCAGTAGTGAATGGTTTATTTTGAGGTTGAATGGTTGATTGGATGATAGGCAAAGTGGTGGATTGTTGTGAGCCTGGGATAGTAATATTTTACCCCCAAGTTATGATTTCACAATTGGAATTAAATACTACACCATTATTTCTAATCGATGTTAGAAATGGTTTGGGAATAGATAGGAAAGTCTCAGTTACTGGTACACTTACATGTGGTCATGTGGCAAGAATGAGTTGTCGCTATAAGATCCAAAAGGGGAAGTCCTAGTTTATTGGTTTGCCTGTATGCACTCCTAGGTCAAAGAAGCATTATCCATGTAATTTGGTTTAATGTTGTTGTTTAGCAATGGTCTAGGCTAATTAGTGCTTGGTCTAGTATTAATGGAGATGGTATTAATGCTACCCCCTACAATATGAACTACAACCCTATTATAGTCATGTGTAACTACATAGTAAGTTTATTGGTTGTTACCATTTTAACATTGGTTTTATCCAGTATTTTTTTGTTGTGGCTTTTGCTACTAATTTTGTTTATTCTACTATTTTAGCCTTTGATTCTGATACTATTTATTTTTCTATTACACTGTCCTTTGTTGTTGTTGTTGCTAATTATTTTGTTGTTATTGATTGTTATGTCGAGGAAAAGGTTCTTGATAAATCCCAAGAGTTTGATTGGAAGTGAAAACACCATTATTTAATGTTATTTCCCTATTCTCCAACATATTCTCAATTAAATGCTTTATTTGGACATATCTTCATAGATTATGCCCATTGACCCAATGATAGTCATAAAATTCATTTTCTTGATACCAATCATGATAGGGAATGCCTTGTAGATAATGTTTTGGTATAGGCTAACTAATCAAATTAGCAATAGTAAGATTATAAAATACAAATTCAATAGGGTCTCCAAGGTCACTAAGGACATGGTGTACATGGATGTTTCTCCTAAGAGGAGGGGTTTGCAATGGTAAAGGTTGGTGTACAAGTTTTGGTTGTTGTGCTTACGGCATTGGTTAGAGAGGTTGTTGGGTAAAAGTAAGCTGAAAAGGTGGTATAGATGATGTTTGCATAGTTTACACATGATGATATTCAATTACTCCATTTCTCAAAACATTCTTATTATGGTTGAATTGCTTTAGTTTTTTTTTGGTTATTCGCCTATGTTGATTGTGATGCTTATGCTTGATTAGGATGTTATTGTTGGCTATTTTCCTAATTGGTAGAATTAAGCTTGATGACTCCTTTATTGATGAGCACCTACTTAATCAACAAACCCTTATCAATGATCTCTTTAAATGTATGTGCACATTATAACTCTAGATGGTAAGCTATCTCACTATGCAAATTTTTAGTAAACACAGTGGCTAATTATTTATCTAGTAAACTATGGGTGAAACGGCTTACAAGGGATCTCCATCACTATAAATAACTTGAAAAACTCTCCCCAACTTTTTTATTTGATTGTGTCAGGTCCACTAATGAAATCTCTTGCTTGAGATTATAGGAAAAGTGATGCACAAATATATCAGAAAGATCATCAAAGTTTGCTATTGAATTCTTGGGCAAATTTAAAAACCTCTCCAAGGCTTGTCTAGACAAACTCATTGGAAACAATAGAAAAAGGTATATGTCGTTATATGCTACTGGTTGACATGTGACAAAGAATTTGGTCAAATGAGCCTTAGGGTCACCTTTCCCTTTGTATTTGTCAAATTTGGGTGGTTCATATCCTGGAGCACATGGTATCTAAAAATACTCCATGTTGAATGGTTAAGAACACATGTCATCTAATTTGAACTTGTTAGTTTGTTTACCTACTTGAATGGCAATAATTTCTTCCTTTATCTATTATAATTCTTGGGATAGGAAACTAGAAGGGATATTGTTTTGAGGGAGAAAATTGGTTTGGGTGGATGGTTGGGAGATCACAAGTGGGACACTTTGACCAAGGTATGATGGAGATACTCATTGGGATATATTAGTTTGGTTAGGGAATGGATCGGGAAAATGCATATGTTGATTGGGATACACTTGAAATTGCACATTTGGTTGCATGATATTTTGGTTTGGGTTGGTGATAAAGGTTTGACTTGGGGGATTTTGTATTTGGGATGGAAGGATATAACTATACTATGCCTATTGTGGTTGAAAAGGGACATGCTGCCGACTAATCTAACCTTACTGTTGAGTGGGAACTTGTGGACCAAGACACTATCTCTAAATTTGTGGCACATTTTGAACTAATGGTTATCTAGTAGGTACTTGAGAATCATGGGGACCTCCTTGTTGCATGAATCCCTATGAGAAAGTGAAAGAAAATTACAAATTGGCATCTGTCACTGACCAATGTTTGCATTTTATTGACTAGTCATTGCTTGGTTTTGAATCGACATATTAGTCTGTGACTAAAAAGGTATGTTCATTCTTACCTAGTGAGGTGGCACATTAGTTACCCTTGATTGAGGTGGCAATGTATTTGTCCTCTATTATGTTAATATATTAGGTTGTGTCCACTATTATAGAATACTACTTACTACTTGTTGAAGAGGAGTAGGGTTCATCACATTTTGTCATTGAGGTGTAACATTGGTCATTATTTGATTACATAATCCCATAGGTTGTATACTTGAGGAAGCAGCTAGTTGAGTACCACTTTGATCAAGATTGAATGTTTTTTGTATATTGTCTACTATGTTTGGTTCATTATTTTGTGTAGAGGCTAAAGACATTTCTTCAATAACTAGCATATGCATCAAGTTATCTATTGAATCAGTTTATATGAATGGGTCAAAACTTGGATTCTATTGTCTATTTAACTCTATCAACACGCCTATTGAATGAAATAGGTCAATAAGAGGCTTACTCACCATGTTCATCTAATTAAAATCACATGCTAAATTTAGGTAGGTTTGGTATACTATTTGCATTTGGTTAAAGTGATCTTCTATTATGTTTTTGCCTCGATTGGATATATTAGGGTCTTGATATGTTGTTTGGATTAGAGCCATAGGATTTTTATAAGAAGCCTATTGATCATAAATGATATTATGGGGCACTCTTACTAGACTTTGTAAATTTTCATGGGGGAAGTCTGCTAGAAACTTGGCCCCTACCTCTATGGCACTAACCAAAATCTTGTCTTTGTTCTCTAAAAAATGTAGCTCAAATAGAAATGGATCATACGTGGAAGTTGTATTAGTAGAATATGATTGTTGAAGAATAGGATCATCCACTATGGGTATTATAGATATGTATTGCATGATTTGTTCTTGGTCCTACTCTGAATAAGCTGGTGTGTTAACCAGATAATTAGCCAATGGATCTTGGCTTTGTGCCCCTAATTTAGTATTATAAGAGGGATAATAATCCATCTCATAAGAAATATTATCCATGTAGGGGTCTTTCACCATTTTTTCTTGCACAACTACATTACTAATCCTTAGATTGTACATGAATCCACTACGAGTGTAGGAATGCATGTTGGGATCCATAGTCAATGTTTTTGTGATAAAAGGTCAAAGAGTTCTACAAAATATAAAAAGGATAGAATCCAAAATAGATGGTGTTTCAACTAGGTCTAGATTTATCAAAAGGATCAAAAGGTTTATGCAAATATTTGTGAGGAAACAATCTAGTATAAAGTATGTAACATTTCACTATTCACACAAAGGTAAGCAAGCAAATGGACCAAAAATTAAAATGCCAAAATCTAAGGTCAAAGTGTTTCAAATCAGTCTCATCTAGGAATTTAAAATTTGTTACATATTTTGGCTAAATGTGACATCAAAATCTAAGCTCAAACAAGGCATGTGCTAGGACTCTTGGCCAAATGGTGTCAAAAGCTAGACTTTGAAAATTGATGAAAGTTTTAATCTAACAAATTTGAATCACTTCTAACAAATACTAGGCACTTGATTCTTGGTCATGAACTTGATCAACTAGGTATAAGGTATGAAACAAAAGGCACTTTTATCAATAGTTTAATTTCTCATAAATAATGGTATAAAACTTGGTTCTTTTGACAAACATGCTAGACAAAGGTGAACACTATAACTATGCTTTAGATAAAGGATTAAAAGTACACTTGGATTGGCTTGAAAATATAGGAAAAAATTTGGAATTCTATGTAAGAGGGTCAATGAAAAAATATTTTAAATGTTTTGGGTAGTGTAACGGTGCTATACTACCCAAAATGTGTGACAATTTTTTTTTTTCAAAAACTCTCTAAGGCAAAGGAATTTTTCCACAATTTTGATAGCATAACACTACCTTTCTTGACTCAAAATGTTGTAGTATATAGACTCAAAGTGAAAGTGTTTAGCACAAAATGGTTTAATTCTATCAATTGATGATAATGATTATGAGTCTTAAATGACCTTTCACCCAAATTGGAAATTAAACCTAAGTTCCCTCAAGTTTAGTGCAAATGGCAAACCCACTTAACACATCAACCCTATGAACTTGTAAAGGTGTAATTCTAAATTTAACTTATAAGTGAAGGACTTAAATAACATTAGTAAAGGTATAGACTCAATTGGGAAGCATAACTATGTCAAAGTGGATGATATGACTCTCAAGCTTTTGATGAACTTTTGAACAAGGCAAATTGATGATCTCACGCAGGCAGCATAATGCATCTTTATTTAAAGGAAAATTTGGACTATGTGTTTGGTTTGGATTGTTTGTTTACATCAAGTTTTGACTTCAAACAAGACTATAAACTTAGGACATGACCAATTAATTAATTTCCCTTAGATATTAAACTGATAAATTTTCTTGGTATTATTAGAATCCATCAATATACATCATTTGAGAGGAGTCTAAGTGTTCATCTAAGAGTAAATATGCATTATATAGTAGGGTTTTTACACCCCCCTTCTCTCAAATGACAATATAATGACATGGACCTTGAGGTACACCTTGCACTAATAATACTTCAATGGCAATTGGGGATTTGTCTAAGATCTAACAAGTTTTCAAATGATCTAGGGGAATCAATTACACAATGACTTTCACACCAAATAATATAAAATAAAAGCATGGATTTTGGGTCTATATCACTTGGCTTGTTGCAAAAAGGTCTAGTCCTTTTTACAACCACTACATCCTGATGTTCACTTAGTGTAGTGCGATGTCCAAAGTGCCATTATGTCCTGTGTATAACTCCAAAGGAGCCAAAGAAAGTCAATACCAAGAGGTGAAACCCCAAGTCAAAGATTCCCTAAAAAAATTTCAGGAGGTGATGAAGTCCCCCTCACAAGCTAAGATGCATAAAAATAAATAAATCATGAAATTAGAAAGACTTTAGGGTCATTTTCAAGGTTACCCACACTTTGATGATTTTTTGGGGAGTGCTTTAGACAACTTTATTTCTAAGCCTTGGACTAGGCTACTTGTAATAAGAATGGTGCTTTTGATTCCAATGGTTTCCTATACGGGATAAATGGAAGAGCATACATGAAACATTCCTCTTTTTTATAAACAAAAATTTTATTAAACAACTATTAAAAAAAGAATTGACAAGTGTATTCAATTTTAAGCCCAAAATGAAATATTTGGTGGTGTTCATTTAATCCCTTGGTTTTAATTGCAAACTTTGAAAAATATTCATCAAAAACATCTAAATTATTTGTTAATCATCAAAACAAAGTTCCTAATTGATTTTTAAGCATGCAAAGGTGATTTAAAAATGTTTTGAACAAATATCAAGCTTGGTCTTGCAGCAAAATTGTTAGCATGTCCTTTATCGTTGAAGCTCTTTTTAACTTGAAATAATAAACTTTGAAAAATTATCTCTCAAGTGTATATTTTTGAAAAAATACAATGATCAACATCAGTTATTACCACCGACATCAATTACTTTAGCTAACTAAGATCTAACTGATGTTGGTTTTGATAATCGACATCAGTTAAGCCATGTAACTAATGTCAGTCTTACTTACCGATGCTGATTACTATGTAAAATCATGGCAAACAAAAATGGTAAAATAAAATTAGAAAATAAATTTGCAAGAGTTTTAAGGGTTCAAATAAATATTTTAGAATTGAAAAATGATCTCCTTTAGGTGTGAGATGCATCTAGTCCCATCAGGCATACCATTATGTGATCTAGGAATCTGACTCAAGACAAGATGGCTAGTATGGTGTTAGTTCCAAAATAAAAACAAAATGAAATAAACACACTAATAGAATACCATCTTTAGTCCTAGACACTAGGGAGAGCTTAGTTAAAAAAATCAAATGACAAGCACAACTAGAAAGCAAGGAATGAAAATAAAATAATTCCTTCACCTTCTTTGGATGCTCTAAATGCCTTTATAGTGGTGGCTTTCTCAACTTGTACTCATGAAGTTCCTGGCAATAGAAGCTTGGCTACCTCCATCTCTCCTTGGCACCTTTGGCTTATGGCTTGTCTTGGTTTGGAATCAATTTGGCATGGTAACACTAGTTTCATGAAGCTTTTGGAACCAATCTTACATTATAACTTTGCACTATCAAGACTTCAAAATGATGTTTTGAGGCCTCCTATTTATAGATTTTTGAGAATGTCTAGAATCAACCTAAATCATCCATCTCAAGATTGAGATGTGTGGTTTAACATTAATTTAATTTTTGGAATTAACTTTGTAATTATCCTCATCATGACATTGGAAGAAGGGTCAATTAAGAGGCATGGATGACATTGATGAGGCATGAAAGGCATTGATGAGGCATGGGAGGCATGAATCTTGATATTTGTGGCATTTATGGCCTAGAGATGTCTTCCCAAGAAATGAGATCACTTGATGATGCAGATGTTTAATATTCATTTCTAAAAAAAAGTATTCAACAAGCTTCCATGGAATTATTAATTAGGCTCTAACTTGGATTAATTAGCTCTTAAGCATGTTTAATCACTTTGTGTACAAATTACTCAAATTGATCAGAATGTCTTATTATTGGTCCAAAATTAAACTAGATTAGAATTGGAAGGTGATGCTAGATGTGTTGGATCCATATTCCCGTTTAGGATATTACCAATATAAATTAATAAAGGCATGTGTCTTGTACAAGATATTTGATAAGAAAGATCAATCCAGAGCACCTAGGTGTAAAATGGACATTTTGACTCAGAATGATATGATCAAAGTTATTTGGCCCATAAATTGAATTGCCCCATTTAGGGATACCCTAGCTAAAATTAGTACTCGAATATGTCATTTTCAACTCTTTTTAAAAAATTAGTGTTTTTAGGCCAAATTATGCATTTTGGGTGAAAATTAGCCACAAACCCTGATTGGAGGTTTTTGGTGGCTAGATTTAGGAGTCTATTTTTTTTACTTGGATGATTGATCTTTCTTAGTGATGACTCTTATTTCCTTATCATGTTGTTTCATTCTCTCACCTATTTACAATTAGAAAGCTTCTTCTTGTAGGTCATGTGAAGTGTTATGAAAGTGTCAAGGTTGAGTGAATTATCCTTTTTAATAGTGTCATTATAGACCTCTTTTGTAATCCTCCTAGGCTAAACATTCACCATAACCTCATAATGAAATATTGATGTGAGAAGACATAGATTGGAGAATTGTATGTTTAGTTAGTCCCTTGTTCTCATATGTAACATTTAGATGGTTGGTAGTCATCAGTTATTTTTGTGTATCAACTCCTTTAGGATATTTTACTTTCAATTTTCTATCTCCCTTTTCCCTCACAAGAATAGGTGTAGTAGTGGTCTAAAATGGTACATCAAGGAAGTTATCCCTACCTAGAGATTCACCTCATTCTTAGGCTCACCCACAGTGTAGAGGTGTTTCAATTGTGCCACTTGGATGAAGAGAGTTGATACATCTCCTTAAAGGGTGAAAATCTAAGTGATAACAATTTTTATTAATAAAACTTATTAAGGGTCTAGGTTGGTACTTGGCTGACCTATTCCATGACTTAGTGAGTTTTTATCAATTACAATACTAGGTTAATTAGGTAAACCTTGTTAGCTAAAAATTTTGAATGGGTTTATCTTTAAATATTACTATATAAACACAATCATTTCACCATTTCTAATAGAAGAGAAGAAGTAAGATATATTGTGGATCTGCTTATCCACCATTCTACTTGAGGAGAAAGCTTAGGGTTTCATACTTTCTTTATAAATATGAATCTTGTCTTTTGGAGAAGTCTTTTGGATGCATTGATATATTGTGTAGCCTATAATTGATTTATCCTTATCATCCTTACATACACAACAACCTATTTCTAATAACCTTGGCCAAGGTAGAGATTGAGGCTCAGTGGGTTCATCTTCAAAGGTAAGTATTCCTAACTTTGTTCTTCCTTTGTAAGAGTAAATAGATATGAATTTACACTTCTCTTCCATTCATTAGGATTTCATATAGATTGACGTGATTATATGTCTTCTATGCATGTTTACTTTCTATGTTTATTACCCCCACTTTGTGCCACAAGATTTGGTGATCACTAGATTAGATTTTAATTTACTGGTTATTAGTTTAGTGAATATGAAAACATAGGACCTAGTTAGGTTTATTGCATAGTTTTTCTTGACTATAGACTTTATAACCCTCCCTAGTGATATTATTATGGTATGAGATCCCTTAGCTAGGTCTAGAAGATCTATATTTGTCATGACCCTGATTATTTAATGTATCCCCAATCGAAAGTGTAAGTATGATCTATCTTCTCTAAGATATGATTGATTTATAGATATGCTACATTTCTAATTGCATACACAACCTCTTATCATGACCAACCACTATCATACATCCTTCATATGCCTTTTCAACACCTCATGACACATCGCTAGGTTAGGTAGGGTCTACAACTAGTCAAGTTACATACTTGGATTTAATGTCTTACCCCTGTAGTCTCACCTTGAAACTCTCTTGAGTGCTTTAATGCCTCATATGCATTCCCAAGTAACATAATACAACCTCTTATGCCTCTATGCATCCATCTCACCAAGCCATCATGAACCTTCATGTACAATACTAGGCATCCTATGCACATACCTTCTCAAGTCATTTACTAGGTTCAAGCACTTGACAACTTTGATAACAAGGACCTTACATGATGACCTTCACATAACTCATGCAGTCATAAAAACATATGCCATACATGTTTTACGTTCTCAAAATCACTAAAACACTGATCAATATCCTCTCTCATAGATACATTCTTCAATGACCTCATGAATACCTTTATCAAGAATGTTTGACATCAATGACAAACCTCAATAATATGAACAATTCTCAACACTTCATTAAACTTGTTCCTAAACACCCATTTTGTGTCAATTACATTCTTATCTTTAGTCCTAGGAACTGGTGCCCAAGTCTCATTCTTTTCTATTTGGTCTAACTCGTCATTCATAGAACCTATCCAAAACTTATCTTTGCTTGCCTATATAAGGTTTTTAGGTTAAATCTTATACAATAGAGAAACATTCTCTTGATTTAGGTTGTTTACTATCCTTCTTCTTATTTACATACCTACATCCTTGTTACCAATGATTTGTGATTCGAGATGATCTATTTGAATATATCTTGATGTGAATTTTGAGTCTTTTCTTTCCTCAACTTATTATTCTTATTCATATATCTCTATTGGTTATTATTCATTCTTGAAGTTCAAATTCTCTGATGTATCCTTTAACTGTGAGAGTGATTTATTATAACCTATCTCATCAACCTTCACATTGGTGATTTCCACTATCTTTTTCAACCTCTTATTATATCATCTATAGGCTGAGATCACTAATGAGTATCTCATGAATATAAATTCATCAGACCTAGAATCAAACCTACCTAAGTCTTGTTCATCTCTTTTGATGAAGCATTTGCTTCCAAACAATCTAAAGTGTTCCACATTAGCAGATCCACCTTTTCACAATTCATAATGGGTCTTGTTACCATTAGTCCTTATATGTACTCTTTTCAAAACATAGGGTACAATGATCACTACCTATTTCCAATATACATAAGCTAATATTTACTCATTTAGCATAGTTCTTTCCATCTCTTGAACTATCCTATTCTTTCTTTCCACTGCCCCATTTTATTGATATGTTTAAAATACTAAGAATAGTCTTATTATCCCATGGACCTCGCATAAGTCATAAAAATCATTGAACAAAAACTCTCCTCCTCTTTTAGATCTCAAGCATTTGATATTTCCATTCTTATCATTCTCAACAAGAGCCTTGAATTCCTTGAACTTATCAATATCTTTTGACTTTTATTTCAAGAATGCTACGCAAGTCATTCTTGTGTAGTCATCTATAAGTATCATGAATTATATATCTCCTTGAATACTTTGGATCCTTATAGGCCCATAGAGATTAGTGTGTATTAATTTCAAAGGTTTTTTAGTAAAGTATTCCTTAGACTTTAACCTTCTTATAGACTACTTACCATGTTGACATGCCTTACAAAGTGTGTTTGTAGGTTTGGTGATTTTAGTCATGTTCTTCATAGACTTATTAGAGCTTATCTTGACCAGATTGTCAAATTTTAGGTTGCTTAATCTTCTATGCCATAAATAAAATTCATACATCTTTCTCATAAAGCATCTCTCCTTTTTGATCTCATTCAAGACATACAAATTGTTGTTAGTCCTCTTAGCATTTGAAATTAGTCTTCCTGATTTATCTCTCCTTATATCACACCCTCTATCATGAGAGGTTAATGTGTATCCTTGGTTGCACATTTGAATTACACTAATCAGGTTATGTTTTAAACCTTACACATATAACACATTCTCTATCTTGGTCTTCCCATTGTGTAAACTTAAGCTACCCTTTCAAACTATGTTGGCAGTTGTGTTATCTCTAAATATCACTATTCCTATAGCATTCTTATTCAATGACATGAACTTGCTCTTGTCCTCTATCATGTGGCTAGAGTAACCACTATTTATATACCATTTCATTCCTTCATCTTGAATGTGAAAGGAATTATGAGCTATAAAATATTCTTCTCCTTTAGTCTTTTGTTCTTCCTTCACCTTGTCCATAGGGTCTTACTTCTAGATCCACTTCTTAGTGGCATGACCATACAGCCTTTTATCTTGAGCAATCTTCCTCATATGCCCTATCTTACAATCCCTTATAATATGTCCTCTTTGATAAAATTATAGAATAGAATTCTAATTCTAATGTAGAGATGTGTATTCATCCTATTCCTCTATGAGGAATTGATTCCATCATGATGTCTACAATCCATAGTCCTATGTCCATATTGATTGCATGAGAAATAGTAACCATTGAAAGGATTCACATACCTTATCTATCTAATGTTGAATGATGCACTTATATATTTGTTGTCTCTTCAAGGATTCAAGTTCTTTTTGACTTATTGACGATGAACTTGAGTCTCAGATATGAGATTTTATGCATAGCCCTTTACTTTATTAGTATTATCATTTGTTGATGATCCATTATTTTTTAAGGTGACTCTACTTGTTTTCATTTTGATTTTATTTGAACCCAAGACCTATATTATCATGTGGAGACCTCTAATTATTCAAAATATCACCTAGAATTTGAGTACTATTTTCAAATTTTTGATGTGTCTTTAGCTTGACTATTGATTGATCCAATTATACCTTCAATGACTCCATTTCTATTCCAAACTTGATGCATTCTTCCTCCTTAGTCTTAATACTTGTACTGATAATTTCAATCTAAATTTACAATTTCTTGATGATATCATCATGTTCATTGGTGTTGTTTATTATTCTCTCTTCAAAGAGATTGATTTTTTCTTCATAACTCTTAGCCAATGATCTTAGTTTTTTATTCTTCCTTCTTTGGAATATTAACTCCATGAGAGCACTCACCAATTCTACCTCAAGGTTCACTTCAACCTCTTCTTCATCATACATAAGAATTTTCCCTTTTGATTAATCCCCATTATTTGTTTATATATCCATGAATAAGGTTTCATTGTTATCATGATCATTACTATCATTATCATTATTAGAGGTATTTATATCACATCAAACTAGCTATTATCTTCTTTGGTCTAGAAACTTCTCTTATTCTTGAACGATCATTTATTGACTTCATACTTCATGAAACCCCTTTTTCTCTTGTTAGGATTATAAACCTTCTTGTTATCACCATGATGTTCATCATGTTCTCCATTATACTCATTATTATCCTTGTTAGGACATTTAGATTCAAAATGACCAATCTTACCACAGTTAAAACACTTGAATGGAAACTTACCCTTATACTTAATATTTTACTTAGTTTTTGGACAAACATGGATTAAATCTTGTCATCATTAATGTTTGTGTCAACATAATTAATATCCTTTTTACCTTGTGACTTCTTATGCATCTTCCTTCTTGGAAGGTCTTCTAGCACTTGTTCTCATTTCATAGGCAGTCAAGATGCCATGAATCTCATCCATCAGTAGTATGTTAAGATCTTTGATCTCTTTCATAGCACACACCTTTGAATAAAACTTATATGTTAGGGATATCAATACCTTTTTTAATAATATTTATTCTTACAACTTCTCTCTTATACCTCTTATGACATTTACCACTTCATCTACTCTTAACAGATAAGATGAAATGTTTTCATTCTTAGAATTTAAAACCACCTTTAGTGGGTCTATAACTTTACCAACATGACTTTGGTGTCTCTTTCATATATGGTTTGAAAATTTTCCAAAATCCCTTTGGTTATATCACAATGAATGATCTTTACAAACTCTACCTCTAAAATACCACATGGAATGTCATTCATTGCCTTGGAGTTGTTTTCACTTACCTTCTTGATTATTATGTCAGTTAGCGGTGTAGAAAGTGGAGTGAATCCATCAACAATAGATTTACATATTTTATAACCTAAGGACATTATATAGGTCTTAATTTTTATGCTTCAAAATGCATAGTTAGTCCCACTGAAGAGAGTATCCTTATTTGTTGAGAAACCTCCTTGTACTTGATGACTAGACATACTTGTGCTTCTAGGATCTCCTTTAAGATGTTAGGCCTACTTCAAAAGACTAGGATATGATACCAATTTTTGGAGGAATAATAATTGAGAATGGGGATGAATCAGTATTCTAAAAACTTTCTTTTAATTATATCCAATCATTCATGAACTATGAAACCAACATTAAGATCTATCAATGCATAAAGACCATTCACATGAGCATAACACAAGAAAACACACATATGAGTAGAAAACCCTTAAATGGAAGAAAACCCACTATGATTCCTAAAATGTAATATAGTCATATAAAAAAAAAAATCATATTTTATTTATCACTAAATCAACTTGGAGCACCAACCCCAATGAAGTCAAGCACCCACTTGACTAGGCTTTAGCAAGCACCTACTTACAAGGAAGCACCAACTCTATAATTGACTCATCACCAAATTAGCCACCTCATCACATTCACACCTATGATCTTATATTATGGTATATAACTCATTTCAAGACCACCTTCTAGTCTTCTAAGTAATATTTTATTCATTTCAATTCTCACCAACAAAGAGGCCTAAACCACCTTGTATATATACTAGACACATGCTCACACACCACTTGGTTAGCCACACACCTTCAACCTCTTAGGTATACCATAAAATTGATATTATAACATCTCATGAACATGATTAAAATGTAATTTTAACCTCTTTATGTCTGCAATAACTCAATTAGGCCTTACTCCTCTTTTAGGCCTTATGGAGACCTTATTGCAGTAGGTCTATCTTATTACCATAAAATCTTGATGCTCTTGGGCCTAGATGGCCTTATAAAATAAAAAAATGTATTAAATAACTTATATAATGACCTATAATAACATTATCCATGATTTTTTAGACCTATATCCTTTTCTCATAACATGAAATCTCTTTTAGGATAAACTATCCTATTAGGACTATGTACCTCAAAAGTCTATCTTATAAAAATGAAGCTTAAACACCATTAATATATTTAATTATAATAAATAAAACATGTAGATATATTATCCATGACCTTAGGGTCATCACAAAATTATTTTAACATTTTCACTTAGAAGATAAGGGCTCAAGAACATTTATGTAACTCACTCACTCAGAAATGTGAATTTACCTTAAAAAATAGTCATGGTGACTTAGACCTATAAAACCTATGTAGATATTTGTCATGAATTTTGATGCATTTAAATTATCTTATTATATCTACATAATATCTTATATATAAATATCATATGGTCTAATGGAAAAAATTAGTCTTGTAGACCAATTTCTTGACCTTATATCACACAGTTTGATCTGAACTAGATATGTCATTTTGTGAAAAAAAATTCACCATATTCACTAACCTAAAAAACTTATTCCAAGAATTAATATGACTTAAAATTCATAAATAAAATCTTAATTCACTTTTTTTCATCAATATCATATGATCATAACCTTAAATCCATCTTCTCATCTCTGCTTGGGTTTTGCATTATTTACACCATTGGGTCTATCTATGACTGGCTAACTTATATGACCAAATCAGAACATTTAAATTTTAAAACCTATCCATAAATAATCATTCACATGAAAAATGAGTCTTTATATTCTTCTCCCATCCATTTTTTTTTTTTACCAATATAACTTTTGAGAGCTACAATAACTTCTTAATTAATAAGCCTATATATGTGCATTTTCTCTCTCATTTAACTAACCACCACCACTTGGAGGTACTTGGGAGAGTTTAATACATGATACAATATATTTTTTAGTCATTTTAATTCATTCTAAGCTAATTTTAAAAATATCTTTCACATTGGGTCCTTATTAGGGTTTTAGGGAGGTTTAACATAGGTTTTGGTGTTAATGATTATTCATAAAGGACTACCCCTTGAATCTAAAAACAATGCATATATATTTATATATGACCCTTACCCATCTCTCCTTAAAAACTTAGGTTCCCATGTAGAGGTTATGCATGCCAAAAAATGTTTGAAAGTGCTTCTCAAGTCTTAATACCTCATTTTGTGAACTCAAGAAGGCCTAAAACATTGATTCATGCAATTTATTTCAAACCATGACCTCAAACATATTAAAATGCCTAAGAAACCTTATCTCACATCTCTCCATGCTCATATATTCATACTTTCCTTGAAATCTTATCTTCATACCTCATTAGGCTAGGCAGGGTCTAGGAGAGGTTTAGGTGTAGTCTTAGTCTAAAGGTCCTGCCCCTATAGTCACACCCTAAAACTATAATGAATGCATAAATACCTCAAATACATGATCAACTAGTTACATAAAACCTTTACATGCCTTTTTTAATTCATTTTCATGCATGCACCTCATTATGTCATGACTAGGCTTCATATGCACTTTGACATCAATGACCTGTACCTTCATGCAAACATAAAATATTAGTTTCCTTAAAATTATCTCTTTTCCTTTCTATCATGACAAAAATCTCCCAATTCACATGATAAAAATATCTCAATGTAATTTATCACATCACACACCACCAACTAGGCTTAGTCACCTTTGACATCAACCTTCAAAAGATGCACCTTTAACATCAATGATAATAATCAACACTAAAGTGCTCTTTGCCTCATTCACTATGTGATTTATAAATGGATACTATAATATATTTAATGCCTTAGATTATATTTTTTTAAACTTTATTGCCTCTATGGGTATACCCACATCAATAATATTAGCCTCAATCAAATCTTGTATCTTATGTTTTAGGTTAATGCATATATTATTTATATGGCCTGGTGCCTTACAATACTCACAAAATACATTAGAATCATATATATATGGAATAGCCCATGTTATATCAACCTATTTTATGGGAGGGAGAGATATGACATTGAATTATGAGAGCTACTATAAAACCCTTATTGGTGATGTTGAAAGGTTGGTGAAGACTTTGTCTAGAGGAGCCAATAAAACCAAGCAAAGAGATGGATCTAAAGTTGCATTAACTATGGGATTTTGATCACTCTTGTTCTTGGTGGCCCTTACCTTTTATGGAGGCTTATTTTAACTCTTAACAGTTGATTCTAATCCATTGGCAAATTTTAGTTTGCATATTGATTAGAAGATTGACCTCTCTTTCTTTTACTATGTAGAATAAATCTATGAATGTTTGAAACTTCAAAAATATAGCTTAATGTAATTGTGGTAGAAGACTCTATTTGAATATGTCATTAAGCTCTTTGTCTATATGGGGATAGTTAATTTAGACAATATAGTCTTTTATTGTAAGACATATTTTTTAATAGGTTCATTTGACTTTTGTTTCAATTATGCAACTTGAGCATATGAGATCTTGACACTAATATTTATGGAGAAGTGTGATAAAAACATGTCTACCAAAGGATTTAGTGTTGTGATAGATTGATTCGATAAGAAATAAACCCACTATAAGTCATAATCCTTTAAACTAAATAGAAACAACTTTATGATAATTTATCATTACACATGAAGTGCAAACATATTGCATGAAAATATTGGAGATGGTATTTTGGGTCACCCTTACCATTATACAATTTAATTTTAGGTGTCACAAATCTATATGACAAGGTAGATGCTACTATGTGGTGTGCCAAAGATGTATGTAATAGAACATTACACTCCAAGGCATTCAATGTCCTAATGTCTCCCTTCTCAATATGTAACACCTTAGCCTATAGAGTATAAACTTCATGCATAAGGGATTGTACATCAAGAGTGAAGTAACTAGCCACAAGATGTGTAGTTGTCACTGAAGGTTGTTGAATTATAATTGTTGGTTGTGATATTTAAGTTGGTCCCACTAAAGGTGTAATAATGTTATTCATTGGGGGAGTTAAAGATTAACCATTATTTGTTTTAAACTTAATTTTCATTATGGCTTGTAAAATTTGTGAATGATCAAGGGTTTGTTACTAAAGTTTATCTCTAAATCTCTATAAGATCTCATCCTTATTAACAATTTGGTTATCATTTTTAACTGGAGGGAGAGTGTCCTAATTTCCAATTTTTGTATCATATTTTTCTTGATTATATTATTCATATTTAGATGCATTATTATTGGAATCCTCATAATCAGGGTGTAAGGATCAACAATGGTAGTTATAACTGGTCTCTTATCCATGGTATAAAATCAAATAGTAGAAATATGAATATGCTCTATAAGATTACCATCTAGCCTAACACATTTAATTAATGGAAGAGATATAGAATTTTTAGATGGAATATAGAAAAAAAATTGAAATACAGATTCTAAAATATAATATATGAAATTTAAAAAATATATAGCAGCTAATTAAAATAGGAAAAATAAGGATACAAACCCTAGGAGCATCTAGGGTTAGGGTTTGATCAATGTTCAAAGTATGTCAGGTTCACCAAATGTTTTAACCTTGTAGTACTTAACTAGAGTAAATATTATGTTTGTTAAAAAGATAAGTAGACTAAATTAATGAAATAATATGTAGTAAATATAGCTATTGATTTGTTATAAAATTGACTAACTTTGACATTTTTAAAAATAGTAATAAATAGTGTAAGTAAAGACTTAGCTAAAAAACACCTGATATGAATGACTTGAGTGTTGTAAATTGAGATGGAATATAGTTTGAGTGTCATAAACTATATTCTTGCATCATAACCCATATTAGATAATAGCACCATAATTTAATAGTAACACCATTATTGGAAAAGTGGTAATAGTGTTCTGATAATGGCATTTGTGTCCTTTGTGTAGGACTATCCCAAACTTTTGGGTTCACCTATGTCTAGATCTTTTGGGTTTGTTCCTACATGCACAAGCTTTAGAACACTATTTTTTTCTTGCAATAAATTATTTATTATGAAAACCCTACTCCTCCATATAACTAGGGCATGAGTTGAAAATTGTGTTTGCTAGTAGGGGAGGCTAGACATCCTGAACACTCTATTGTGAAGAGAGTTGCCTATATACTAATACTCTAAGTAGGGATCAATCCCAATGAAATTATCCCCACCCAACTATTGTTACAAGTTTAAGTGATTAAAATATGATAGTGGCCTTGAGTTCTTTGAATGTATTTGACACCAAAAATCTAGTAAATATGAGTTTAGGGATATTGCAGATGTTAATATGTAACAGTAGGGTAGAATAGGGATTAATAACCTTAATTGTGCTCAACTTGTTTTATGTTTGAATGTGTATTTTTCATATAGTTTTCATCTAGTGGATAAAGGGATAAAATTCATGTATTTATACTATTATGTTGCTTGTGCAGATGATATATGATGTCTAGGCCAACCTTGGGAGGCTTTAGTTTTGAAAATATATCCATTTAGGAAAAGCTAGGGCAAAGGACACTAGTGCAATTTTTGGGACACTAGCACCACATGGTACTAGTGTCCTTATTATGGTGCTAGTGTCTAGCTAGTAGAACACTAGGAACAAAGAGCCAAGATTAAGAAATAAGGGTTTGGGACTGCTTTAGATCTGACTAGGGATGTTTATGGCCCATATGAAGGTTGGATAAGTGTGAAACTAGTATTTAAGATAGGTATAGGGATAATATATGGATATGTAATCTCAAGTATCACTCTTAACACTCAAATATGACTTTTGGGTGATTACACTTAGCCACCATCTTGTCCCAACTCTTAATCTTAGACATTCTTTTTCTTCTTCTCTCCTCTTATACACCATCCCATAATAGGTGTATATGACCCTTGAGTCTTGTCATGGAAAATTTCACTCTTTTGTCTTCATAAACAATATCATAATATAAGTAATCATTTAAATAACATATCAAATCAATCAATTCTTCCACATTTAGAATACCATCATACATGGGCATTTTTATCTTGGGCTTAGCACTAACCCTCATTATTGCTTTAACTAATCTTTCTTCTAATCCTTATTCTTGTATCTCCATAGCTAATTATTCTTATGGAGGTCCTTCATCCTATCTATCACTAATGTCACCCATGTTAGATCCTCTTCTTTGTGCCAACTCTATGGCTTATAGTCTAGCATTGATATTTATGATCTCTCTGAGCAATATTGCTTGTGTAGGTTGTCTCATTCGACCACCTCTTACTCTTGCTTCCATTTCTCTCTATATTTAGTTATTATTGATTTGAATAAGATCTAAATCTTAGATTAAGATCTTATACCACAATTTTATGCCAAGTAGGATCTTCTTCACTTCAGTCTTTAATTAGATTTATTAATAAGTCTATAACTTTGAATCTTGGCAAAGATAACTTTCAACTTTGAATCCTAGTTTATTGACTTGATAAATTCACAAAACCTATGAAATATTTAAGTTAATTATATTAATCTTATATATTTTATTTTTCATAAGTTCAAATGCCAATTAGATCACTTAGTGACCAAAAACTCAACTCAATCCTATTCTACCACAAGGCTATGTGTAGGCTTCTTAGGTATTAATAAATATTTTATATATTAAGGCTCTCCTTATAGTAATTTTAATATATTAATTAAATTTTATAGATCACTTATAATGGTAATAAACCAACCTTTCTATTGGTTTCTCAAAGAAGTAACTTCAATGACAAATCTTACTCTTTTAGAACTATATAGGCCTAACTATGCCTTATTGACAAGTATTAACTCGATATAATCAACACATTATTTGAAAACCTTAAAAAAAATTATATTTATCATAAAACCTTAACAAATATTCATACAAAGTTTGAAACCAAAGAATGAAATAAAATAATCAATTTGAACTCTTTTTTAGCCTTCTCGATGACTCCCTAAAGGCAATCCTAGATACAGTCAGTTATTTCTCTCTCCATAGGATTCATTTAAATTTAAAAATATGTGTATTAATTTTAAAACACTTTATATCAACTAATTATAATGTTTAAATATATTTCATTGGTGTAAATTTAAGTTATGAATCATTTTGTGCAAGAAACCCTGATTTAGGGTTTTCTCAAGAAACAAGGGACCCAAGAGCTTATTATTGATGATTCATAAATATCTTGAAAATTTTTTACCCACTTAAATTTATAACATGATATAATTATGCTTAAATATCCTCTCCAAACTTTTATCAATATCATGCATCAAAAACTACGTCAAACAAAGTGATTATAGCAGGGTGCAGGTAGGAGAAAAATAAGGTTTTCTAAGTTTTTGACCATTTAGACTCCAAAACAAATACAATAAAAACAAAAAATCATTTAATTATTATTATTTCATCTAAAAAAAACTTGAAACAACTGCTTTCAATTACAAACTTTCTTTATTTATTTAAATAATTCACTCTTTTACATATGTAGACCCCTGTAGGACAATGATAGACTTCTCATTAGCCTTCTCAATGATGAAATTTTGGTTTTTATGCTTGTATTCAACCTTTAATTCCTCAATATTGATATTTTAAATTATTATAAAGTATTTTAAGCCTCTGCCAAGCTTATAGTGATCCAAATTGGTTGAGATTCTCCTTCAACCACTTAGGCTTAAGATAGTAAAATGATCATATGTGAAGAATCTCTTGTTATATTTTCCTTATTTGAATTTATAGATGATTATGACATAAAAATTCAACTATGATTATGACATAAAAATTCAACTATAAGACTCATTACTACATCTTATACCCATATAAAAATCATCACAAAAAATTACTCATTATAAATATCCATATATTTATAAGAAAAGTGTTTGAAAATTCAAATTAAACTTTTGCCAGGAAAACTTATCAAATCACCTAATGTATCTATAGACTTATTTTTAAGTCATCCAATAATTAATTTATTATTTCAAATGACATCCTAATACTCTAAATATTATAAACAAGACAAAATTGACATATCTATAGTGATGCACCTCCATCAAGAATTGATACAAAACAATGTGTTTTACATTCTCATTTGCATGCACCAATCATACCGACTATGGATATTTCCTCTACCAATATGACTTCACACATATATACAATCTATAAGGTAGACATTTCAAGTAGCTTAAACAACTATAAAACAATTCAAACAGGTCTGTACCAAATTTTAGCATTATAAATTTTAGTCATTAAAGGCATAAATTATTAGAAAATAGTTTAATAACTTGTACTATATATATTCATATTATATTCACCATAATCATACATCACAACATTAAATAATATTCAATATGATTAAGGCCATAAATATAGTAATGTTCATAATATACACCAAGTATAAGATTTCTAACATATAAACATAAACACACATAATTCAAGGATAAATCTTTAAAATATCAAAAATAATGACATCAAATAGGTTTGATCAAACAAATTCCTTTGTTTACTCTTATCTTTATCCTATATAGATTCTAGGATAAATAACTATAGCTTCTAAGTTCTACAAGATCATAAAAGGGATATACATGCTAATTATTTTAATACCATCCTATATAAATGGTTGGATATTAACATGTCAAAATACTTGAAATTAAATACTTAATAATGAGTGTCTATTAGTACTCATTATGATATCAAACCATTCCTAAGTTACCCTTACCCAAATTTATATTATTATTTGTCATTCAGATCCTTACAATTGTATATGACTTTCAAAAAGACTCATAAGAATGTTTCAACACTTTATTGAGTGTTATACATGTCTCACTCCCTTAAACTAATCAAATGGTAATGTGAGATTCAATCAACTAAATGACATATTTTTCTATTATATTTCCACCTACAACCTAAATTTTACTCATGCAATTACAATTTTAGGACCTTACCTTTATGAAAATAAACAACAAGGTATTATCCATGTACATACTCTGATTAGATGAATCTTTGTAAAATTACACTATCAATAATTATTAATATCATTTATTATCAACTAATAATTATTAAGATTGGTTTTATTTACCATATTCCTACCACAATTTTGAAACCATTACATCAAGGATGTAGCTGAGTAGTTGTATATATGCTTATATAAATAAAGGGAAACTATCTATATGGGTAATCATGTAGTTGGGGGATTATAATAAAATAAACCAAATCCACTTACAGCAAAAATTCATCTAGAATCATTTTCTTAACCATAAATTATCTAGGTTAAATTAGTGCAATGGTGAATAAAATACAGCCAAACAAAAAGGACTAAAACATGATGCTATAGCCATATACAACCTATTAGTTTAACTACTCATACTATTTTTTAAAAAAACATGTCATATTGTTAATGACTCAAACATAATAACAAATTCTTCATTTTACATATAATAATTAGGTATTAGCAAGTGTCTCTAACATGTAGGTCCATAACAATCAAGCTACAGGTTCATGCAAACATTTTAAGGTGATTTGACAACCATTTTTAGGCTCGTAGGTGATTATTACCAACATATATGTGTCTAATAATAGACCATAAATCACTTGTATAAAGTGCCTTGTAAATCCACTATATACATAGATCGAAAAAAAAATGTAATGACCTAAATCATCATTTATAACTCCCATAACCTCCTTACACTGATCTATTTTCAAAGGGCTTAACATGGGTCAACATGGTTTTCATTATGACCTAATGGGTAAGGGCGAAACCTCACCCCCAAGATCCTAATTTGAGTTTCCAAATGAAAACATGGACAACAAAAAAGAAGAGGATTTTATATCAAATAAGCATTCACAATAGTCCACTAAAATGAAACCCTAAGCTCTTTCAATTGCCATTTTCCCATAGAGGTAAAACCCAATAAGTATTGATAAGATGCATTAATTGAAACCCTAAAGAAAATATCCAGTTGCTAGTTTTTATTACAGTATATTCACATCAAAGGATTTGCTATCTATTTTGTCAACAAGACCTAAAATGAAATAGCACTCAGCATTACATTTCTCTTGATTAAAAATAAAGCCCAAATTAAATAAATACACTACTTACCTACATCAAAAGACAAAGGTTGAAAATATCCTTCAAGAGCACATTATTTACTCTAGTAAAATGTCATAATTGAGCTAAAAAATCTTCATTATTTTATTATTCAGTCCCTTACCAACCACCATTACTACATTAAGACTATCTAACTAACTGGTAATCTATTATTTTCCACAAACATGCCATGACCCAAGCTAAACATTCTTCTTGCTCTGCCTAAGGAAAAATGTGTAAGGCTTCACCACCCTACAACATCTAACTTAGTAATTTTTCATATGGAGTTTCATCTTCTAATGGTATTCTTGAGTAATTGTCAAACTTGACCATAACATATGTCATTGGTTCTAGTGGGCAACTCCCATGTTTGTATATTATACTTTTAATATACCATAGAGATTCATTTACAATACTTGCTTCTATCCAAAGATTCAAAGTTAACCTGACCCTTGAATCCTTAAAAAATAATAACTCCATATGAATTTCATCATTTAGACCTCCTGCTAGTGCATTGGCACTTCCTACGTTGGTTGAAATTTTAATGAATATAATTTTATTCTATTGTGGCTGTGCACATTATCATTTGTGTAAAATAAATGAATACAATTTTCAAATTATTCATTTGTGGCTTTATATATTCCAAATTGGTTATTGTCATCAATAGATTTCATTCATCAAATGTTAAATTTGTATCTCTATAATTTTTGAGAAGTCAGCAAAACCTTTGTTGGTCCTCACTTTCTCCTTCTTGTATAAAGATCTTATCTAAAGTAAAAATTATTTTGAATTATTCCCATAATACTTTTGCATGTGTGTTACTATCATATGGTGGCCTATATCTAACATGATTAAGTTGACCCAAATATCCAACCAAAATCATATATATACCATGAAAAATCATGTTTACACTTTCAATAAATGCTTGATGAAGTCTAAAGTCTATGATTTTTAGTAATTGTTTTCAAATGAAGATCATTTCATCAATCAATATTATTTTATGTGGTAGATATCTTATTTGAAAGTTGTAAGTCTTGTTCCTTCTAATTCACCAAATATTGAATATTGTAACATTGGTTGGTATTAGTAATAAAAGTAGAGAACACATTGGGAATGTTGTATCTTGAAGTGCTCAATGAATGGCACCAATTAGATATGATTCTCATGTTCCTAATGTTCCTTGCATTATCATGTATAATGAAAAAGTATTTTGACCTACATGATAATATGTCATAATAATATCAAGTCCTTATTTTTGTTCAGCAACCAAGGTTTCATGATTAATATTTGGTGATAAATCATCATCTATGAGAAACCCATTAAAGTTCATGGTGCTTATGAATTTTATCACTTTATTTATGTATGTTTCACTTTGATAATCATTATTCCATGATACTTGTTTATCAATATCTCTTCTTCCCACAATATATATATATATATATATATATATATATATATATATATATATACACACACACACTTCACTAACTTCTATAACTTGGCCATGTTTTAACCAAGATATGAGTTTCCACCCATGTTCCATTATGTTTTGTTGAATATGTTGATTATCCTCATCTTCAGAATTGCCATGAATTTCAACATTTTCTGAAATTCATCTTCTCTCAACATGCCAATGATTATAATTAAATGAATCCGAAACTAATGTTATTATATCATCATCAATTATAATATCTCTTTGTATATCATGAAATGTCTTGTAAATTAATAACTTTACCCAAAAAAATCAATCCATTTATTTGATTCACATATAAGGATAAAGTAAAACCTTGGGAATACTCTCATAATAGCTGAAACATTCCTTGCCTCCCATTTTTTATCTCTTTTTAATCTTGGATTTTACGTCCAAGATCTAGCTACATCAATGACTAAAATATTTTTCATAGAAAAAGGCTTATTATTTTATCCATCAATGAAAGACTTTATATGTTCTTCATATTTTTTATCTACGGGTTTGAACACCTAACGTGAAACATCTAAATTGACAAATTCTCTACTACTCTCTACTAATGGAAGCTCCAATAACATGTGACATGTTTCTTTTGCCCCAATGTATTTTTTGACAATTGTTTTAGTTATAAATATCCTATATGCTCTTGTTAGTAATTCATCAGATTTATCAATGTTTGAAATATGCCTCAACATTTGATGATGAGTTTTAAAACTATTATCCGATTTCATTGCATACTTGGAAATATATCTGACCCCAAAATGTTTAGAAAGAATAGGTTGACAATCTACATTTACTCTCCATAACTATAATATGTACCATTTATTTGTATTTACTCTAACATAATTTATTACAGTATCAAAAAATTTATCTCATGTCTCTGAGTCTTGTTATAATTTTGATCCCTCAAGATTCAATGGCCATGGTACATCATAACTATAAGAAATCATAACCTGATTATTAGTTACTACACAAATATTAGTTTTAATTTGTATACAACTATTTAAATGATTGAAAATATTCCCTACAAACCATTTTTCCTCTTTCCTTACATAGGTAGACACCCTATCCACACATTGTATGTCATTCCACATAATTGGGTATCTCTTAATAGTCATGCTTCATATCCACCTATGGAAGTTGTCTTGTATTTATAAATCATAGATGTTGCATAAAATTTTGTAATGCCTAAAATTTAGATGTATAATAATTTATCAGTTGCATTGAGAAAATACAAATATTATATGAAACATAGATTTAGTGAGGATTAATAGCATACCTATGTGTTTTATTGGTGTGGATATTCCTAAGGATTCCATGCATGAAAAATAGAATGGAAATATGTATCCAAATTTTTTCATTCATGATCATTTATCCAATCAAGGTTATCCATATTTCATGCTCTATATAACCATATGAATCCATGAACATGAGGTGAACCTCTATGTTTAAATTCATATATAGACCAATAATCTTTTACTTTCATTCCTTTTTACAATATATCCTTATGGAAAATTGAATGTCTCAAGTTTTTGTAGTGTGACACTATATGAGGATATTCAATAATATTTGTTTTTTTCCAATTTAATAATTTTTTTGGATTTATAGATGGTGTTCTAAGCATTAGTACATGTATATTAGGCCAGAATATGTCAGTTGCACTCAATGTGAAGAAAATAGTAGGTGATCTAGTTTGATGCAACATGTCCATTAAATCACCATGAAATTTTTCCCAATAAGACCTTATACCCCTTAATGAGGTTCCAAACCACATCAAATGATAAACTAGATGGGAATGGGGTATGTTATCCATATTCTCACACAACTTAGTAATGGTGATTGGCATATGTTGAAGGATTTTTTTCAAAAACACTATAGAAGAATTTTTTACAAGATGTTTCATGATCATGTTCATATTGTAATATATAAATCATGTATGTTGGTTGAAATGGTGATCCATTATATCATAATATATGTTTAACAAGTTCATCCAAATGTACTCATTTCAATCATGGTTTTAGCCAATCACATATTCCATCAAGAAATAATATTGAATATGTCACATCAAGTAATCATAATGTGACATATTCAATGATTGACCATTAATTTAATCATATTTATCATCCAACTTAGTTGGTATAACATCAACTATCAAATATGTGTAATATGTGAAATATGGAGACCTTGAAATTGCTAGTTTCTATTTTACAGGCTCAAAAAACATATGTTTGGTTTAAAAAGTAAATTTTAATTATATTTTTAGATTCCTCTCAATAACATATACAATAAAAAAAATCATGTCATTTTTAATTAATATGCAAAAGTTATAGCCATTTAAAGTTGGCATATTTTAGCTCCCAGATTTCTTAGTAGCCCAACTATTAGACTCTAGAGCTTCGACTATTAGACTCTGGAACTTTGACTGTTAAACTCTAAATCTAGTTGAACCATAGGAATTTTAAGTATTTTTTGATGTTTTATGTTTTTAGTGGTTCCTTTTAGGTTATAAGTAGATTCCAGGCATATGGGAACTTAAATGCAAGTCTTAGAAGGTAGATTACAGGAGATAGATGCATAGGAAGATGAAAGGAGATGAGATGTATTACTTTAGTTTCCAAATCTTAGACTTATTAAATGCCTCTAAGAAGTATTATTTTGTATAAATATGAACCTTTAGAGTTTATTTAAAGGGAGAGAATAGAGGAGATGGAGAAGAGATGAATCATAAAGTAACTTGGATTCACATTGTGTATGAGCATAATTGAGTCATTATTATTTTCTCATTATTGCTTGGTTACAAATGACTACTTTGAAGACTACATAGCTAAAATAGGTTGAGTTTATTATTTATTCCTATCTATATAAGCCAATATTAAATTGGATATTATAGAGATCATTATGAGTGTATGGAGTTATTTTACTTGTAAGCCCAACAGGCAAAAAAACTTGTAAACTTTAAAACATATTAGAAATGATGAAACATGACTTCAATCTTGATATATTTTTCTCACATTAATCCTATATAGGGTATGTCTTGTGTATGTCTATTTGTGGTTATTGTGTTTGTTCCCTTTGCTTTCATATTCACTTTCCTTGAAACTAAGCTAATACACAAACATTTAAGAAAGCTCAAGATTCATCCATATGATTAAGGGCTTCACATTTGGTCGTGTACCTCTATGCAAGCATGCAATTGCAATCATGTATGGAGTAGTATCATTTTTAGAGTGTGTATGTATTCTTTTATATGTTGTATATGATATCCTTTAGATATATAATACACATAAAAATAGCATATTAGGTGTTTTTCTATGGCAAAGAACTTGATAGGAACACCTTAACTTGAAAGTGTCTATGTTGGTAAAGCTTAGTGTGGAATATACACATAGTTTATGGATCATATTGGTATCAGATTAGGTTATAATTTTTACAATGAAAGGTTTAATAACATATTTCTATAGATATTAGTTTTGTTTTTGTTCTATTTTGGTGGTTGTTGTGGTAACCATTATGCAAATGTTTCCCATTACTCGAATAATAAGTGATATTGGATAGATTGTATTGATTCATTAGAATAAAGGTGGTTTAAATTTACACTAATGTGTTAATGAAATAAATTATGGGATTATGTTATGTGATGGTATTTACTAAAAGTCTTTGATGGAGAAGCCATTTAAGGGACATGAAAAATGTTGAGCATTAAACTTAGAAAAATTACTCTTCCAAAGAAAGAATGGTTAAGAGAGTTGAAAAGTGAAAAGAAAGACATGTTCAACATATACTTGAGCATAGTTTCCTTGTGAAAATAAGGTATGGTTGTAGTTGATCAAATAAAATAATTGAAAGGCAACATTATGAAGCTTGAAGAAAAATGTTTTTACTTGGATATGTCTCATTTTATTTTTATTTTAAAATTGGTGTTTCTTTGAGCATTCCCTGTGGAAAAAAGAAAGACTTTTATACCTTTTATTTAAAATCCTTAATTCTATTTTCCAAGAGGAGTGGGACTATTTTAGATGAAGGAAAGAGGGTCAAGAAGGGGAGAGAAAGAAAATCCAAATGGCATTCGAAGGAGTGAGGTAAGGAAGTCCTCACCACTTGAGTTTTTGAAATTGTGGGAATAAAAACCTTCAAATTAGAGAGTTTAATATATTATTATTTGAAAATGGTATTGTTCAATAACTGATCAAAATGTAATCTGAGCATGGTACCATCCAAAATAAGATCAAATTGGAACCTAAAATGGGTACTATCAAAGAAGATGAAAATTTGGTTTCTCACTTGGTTAATAAGAAGTAAATCCTCATATTATTTTTATAGATTTTATGGGACCTAAAATACTTAAATTTTTACTATGTAATTATAAATTTAATTATGTTTATCAACTAACTCAGTATAACAACTAGCTATAAAATATGTATAATATATGAAATGTTGAGACCTAGAAATTCCTAGTTACTATTGTACATGATTAAAAAATATATGTTTAGTTTCAAAAGTAATTTTTAATTATATATTTGGATTCCCCTCAAAAAATTAGACAAGTTAAAAAAAATGGCACATCATTTTGAGGTCATATGCAAAAGTTATAGTCATTTTAAATTATCATACTCTAGTTGTATCATCTCTTGAAATCTTGACTGTTGCACTCTGGAGCTTTGATTGTTGGACTTCAAAAATTCAACTATTGGAATACAAATTCATCTAATACCATGGTAATTTAAATCATTTTTTTATGTTTTATATTCTTAGTGGTTCATTTCAAGTAATGGGTGGATTCCAAGCATATGGGAGCTTAAATACAGTCATAAAAGGTAGATTATAGGATATATGCATAAGAAGATGAAAGGACATGAGGAGTAGTACTTCAATTTACAACTCTTAAATCTCTTGAATTCATCCAATAGGTATTCTTATGTATAAATATGAATATATAGAGTTAATTTAAAGCAAGGGAATAGAGGAAAAGGAGTAGACATAGATCAAAAATAATAACAAGTGCAATGGGATGTATTTTACTTGGATTCACATCATGTATGGGAATGTTTGAGTCCTTGGTATTATTTTCTCATTATTTCTTGGTTGTAGGTTACTATTTTGAAGACTACACAACTAAAAGAGGTTGAGTTCAACAATTATTCATTTATTTATAATCAACTCTTCAACTGATTATTACAAAGACCATTATGAGTTTATGAAGTTATTTTCCTTGTAAGCTTAAGAGGCGAAAAAGCTTATAAACTATAAAACATAGTGGAGATGAGGAAACATGTATTCATTCTTTCTAGAGTTTTCTTACATTGAATTTCTCTAGGGTATGTCTTATGTATCTCTCTTTATGATTATTGTGTTTGTTTCCTTTTCATGCATATTCACTTTTGAATATAGGCTTATACATAAACATTTAAGAGAGCTAAAAATTCATCCCTATGGTTAAATAACTTCACATTTGGCATTACCCCTCGATGAAAGCATGTTAATTTTAGTCATGTAGGGAGTATTATCATGTTTAGAGTATAGATATATTCTTTTATATGAAAATATTAATAGATATAATACATATTAAAACAGCATTTTAGGTGTTTTTATATAGCAAATAACTTGATAGGAACACATTAACTTGAAAGGGTCTATGTTGGTTAAGCTTAGTGTAGAATATCCACCTAAATTATAGATCATTTATAGGAGATGCTCCAATCCATAGTCAATTAATTAATGTTCTAAGATCTACATTAGGGTTATTTACCCATGCATGGATTAATTCCATGATCCGTAAACACCAGTATAAATCCACTACTTTTTAACCATTTACAAGGATACTTTTAAAACTTATCAGTTCTCAACTTTTCAAGACCTTGAATTGATTAAAACTTGATTAAAATGTGTTTTAAAACTAAAATAAAAGTGAATTAGATCATTCACATCAATTGACCATTTCAATCATTCAAATTTTCAAAATACTTGATTTAATCAATTTCCCACAAATTGTCAAATTGATTAATTTTGCATCCACATTAAAATTTTGAATTACAATCTGAAAATTAACTAAAAATGAATGCAAAAAAAAATAGAAACACAACATAGGGATTGTTTATGGGGTTCATAAATTCCTACATCCCTAGGTTTGTTTAGAACCAATCCATTAAGAATCAATTGTAAGTACAAATGAAAAACTTACAATAACATAATGGAATCTCAAGACCTATAAAAATATGCCAGCAAACCTCTGAAAGACTCTGATCACACTCAGCAATGTCAATCCAACTTCTTATAGCATTTGCACAATCAATTTCCCAGTGTTCTACATTAAATCATCACTTAAAATGCTTAAAAATACATCAAAAGGACACCAAATCAAGATCATAAATATACCAAAATAAGTTTCTCAAAATTCTAAACAAATTTCTAGTTTAATCTGAGATCTAAAAATTCTTCTAGATTGATCAAAAATGCCAATCTCTACAAACTATCCTTATTTTTTACACAATCATTTTCCATGTCCTGTACAAATATAATTTTGTGCCCTTTTATAACTATTTTCCTCTCATGGTGTAGCAGTCAAGGCTTATATTTTTTCCTTAAAAAGGATGAATTTTGAATACCTTTGGCTTTGGCAAAGCCTACATCTTAGGTTACATATCCGTTTTATCCCACATTGGCAGTGGGAGACATTATCTAAAGTTTTTAATAAAGTAAAGAATCACTTTATGCTTGGAAGGCCATGTTAACCTTATACCATGTGGGGGTTATAAAAAGTGAGTGTTTTAAAAAGGAAATTTGATGGTATTTTTAAAGTTAATATTTAAATGGCCCCATTTACATTTACTAAGACCCATGAATGGAAGTTAATGCTTGTTGACTAGATTTGACCCATGTTGACCAATTCTGACCCATCCTTTGACTTTTCACCAAATTTGATTAGCCATATCTTATGCTTATAGACTCCATTTTTCAAACCAAAAAATGAACCAAAAATATGTCGATGATGTCTACACTGTGAGAATGGTTTGAATAAGAATTGAGACCTTTTATTTTTTATCGCTTTTGCCTTGAACTTCATGCTTGGAGACTAAATAACATAAGTACTTAAAAGGATATTGGATCCATATTATTTTAGTGAGGGATCTTCCTAGATCATTCCATCTCTCTTAGGTCATTAGGTGGTTTAGAGTCCATTGATATCATGTGATCAATGATATTTTTTTTCATCCATATCCATTAATGGACCTAAAAATATAACATCATTTACAACGAAATCAAATTGCATATGGATAGAGTTCAACTTGTTCAAGACATTTTAATGAAAGTCATGTGGAAGATCACTGAGTGTATTTTCATCAATATGAACATATAAATATAACTTTCCATGTTCTATTTTATATCTAAGTTACTTATATACTCATTCTCTATTAATAGTAAAGTTGTAATTTGTTCTGTGTTGATCCATCTTTTGAAATAATCATCAATAAATGTTTTATTTCATGTGGCAAAACCTTAGTATTTTTTTTAATTCTTGTATAAAACTTATTGTATGTCCTTTATCTTTATATTAATCTCCAGTTTCATGTGTCACTTGTAGGATTGGGCTGACATGGGCTAGTAACATTCTTTAACTTGTGTTAAGTTTACAAGTTATGGTGTTTGTGGTCGAGGATCCATTTTAGTTTTTGATAAAAATTGATGGACTTTCTCTTGTTGACATCTATTTCATACAAGGCCTTCAAGTGTTTAATAAAAAATTATTCCAATATAACTTTCTTGACAAACATAACACATGTTTGGTGAATCCACATTGTCTAAACCATGTCAAAAAATCATTTGCATAGTATTCAAATCTCTCCCAAATATTCTATTGGTATTAATTATATTTTTTTCTCTTTCAATTTATGAGTCTTGTAGTCATCTTATTTTAGGTTGTGATGTTGACTCCTCTTCTAAATCTTTATTTTGAATTCATCTTTTAATTCTATGTTGCAATCTTGCCTCCTCTCGTATATCATAATTGTTTTATTATTTGTAACATTAACATCCATTATATCATGAGCTTCACTATATAGTGTTTCAAGCACATGATCTATTGATATTGAGTTTTCCTCTTTAGAATTAATGTCAACATCAATGATGATTTGATGATAGTGCCTTTGAGATGATTCATAATGGATTTCTTGTCTATGCTTTCTTTCTACCTTAGTCAAATGATTTGACTGCATTTATCTTTGTAATCTTATTCTCAACACATATTTTTCATCTTGAGATGTTTGTTAAAGAATTAATTTTCATCTTATCATTATGTTTTCTCTTTTCAGCTTAAATTTCTTTAGTTGTAAATATAACCCTAAGTTCTATAAATATTTATCTATCATTATCATTTAGACATTTTTTTTAATTCCTCTATTCATCTACAATATCACATTCATATCTTTTCATTTTCATAATTTAATCTTGGTTGAGCCATCCCTGCCATATGTTTAACAATAATATTTTAATATTTTTAAAATATATATATATATGGAAAGATAAATATAAAAATTAATTTTGTATACTATATGTTGTCACTTAGATTTACACCCCTTGAGGAGATGCATTAGCTCTCCTTATCTAAGTGGCATAATGGAAACATCTCACAAGTTGTGGGTAACCAATAGGTGAGATGAATCTTTAGAAGGGCTAGCTCCTTGAATGTACCTTGAAATGCTTTCACCTATAATAACTGATTATTTATGGTGGAAAAGGGTTAGATTTTTTATGAAATGAAACCTATTCTATGGATGATGCACCAAGATGTTTACCACAAGACTATCATACTCTATCACAAAGAAACAAGGCATACAACACTAGTATAAGAGTCCTAGAATACAGTAACATTAGTATTTCAATATGAAGGTGACATGCATGAATTCTATCCAAGGTAAGTGAAACCATAGGTCAATTTTAGATACTAAGGCCTCATTTTACACTTCAAAATATATTCATACACTTAATAACACTTCATATGACCTGATAGGCTAGAATCACTTGCATCAAGCATGGAAGGATTGAGACAAAGCAAGGATAGATGAATATCTCTTAACCTTTCACTATATATCTCTTCACACACTTTGACAAGCTGATATATGAAATCAAACTAGATTTAATTTATTGTTTAAGGCAAAATACAATGTTAAAACCATAAAGGATTCACCATACATGGTGTGGTATTAGATTACAAAGTCCAAAATGGTAGATACTTATAGCATTTGATAGAGAAGTGGGAAAAGAGGAGTCCAAAGGTCACTTGAATAGTTGTCATGCTGAGAAGAGGAGTTACATTTAAATGAGAATGAATTAATAGATAGACCATGCAAGGTTTGATAGGGAAAATGGCTCTCCAAACTATTCAACTCATGAAATGTGGTGTGAAACTCCTTATTTTGTACAAAAAATTGTCTTCATCCATTCATTAGTTACATTCCTAATTATCTAGATTCCCTTAAAAGTGAGCCATCACTACCTACAATCAAATAAATTCCTCTTTTAGACACCCCTTACACTTGGCCTCATTATTGGCTTAATTTTTCCATGAAAATCCATGTAAGGGCGTGGATGACACTTTTAAAGACACTCGATGACCTTAGATTGCTCAAGTACACCTTAAATAGGCTCCCACTTGAAGTTTTCCAACTTCTCACCATATTGCTCACTTTGCTAGTTTTGATTGGCTGATATGAAGCTACTTGTAGGGAAACTTATGATATTTTTTGAATCATGAAATGGTCATAGTGAGTTAGAATAATTCCTGAGCTCACTCTCAAAGTTGAGTGTTGCTCTTGAAAGACCTTAGAACCTGCACAATGTACAAAATAATTAAAGAAAGTAATCATGTACCCTATCCAAATAGGTAGGTTACTGAAAAAGTTAATGGGAAGGATCCTTGAATATTCCTCTAAAATATCCATCTAATTTCATGGTCATTCCATCCCATATGGATACCTCTCCATCCTTATTTTCTTAGTTGGGTCCTTATCTAGGATTTAGGAGGGTTTTAGGTCTTTTTTTCTCTTTAAGCTTTGTTCCTAAATATATGGCATTATAACTGAAAAAAATTACACAATATTGATTTTGAAGACCCCTATCAACCTCCCCAAACTACTTATATCTCCATGCATAACCTTAGATAATATATGAGCATCTAAAGTTTCCTTATCGAGTTTGATTCCTCATTTCCTACAGGCTTGAATTGATATTGAGTCAAAGTGAGATTTTTTATGATCTCCCCTACAATAAAAAAGCTTGGAAATATATAAAATAACCCTATAAACGTGCTCCAATCCATTATAATTCTCATCTCATTTTAGAAGTGAAAGTGACTCTCCATTTGGCTTTAGGTTTAAACCATGCCTACTAGGTTTGATGGTAACCTTGATGGTCGAGACCACTCTATTGAGAATTATTATATGCTTGGTTTTCCATTTTTTTAAGGTGTCATATTAATCCACACACCTATTTTATAGGTCTTATAATCCCTTATCTCATCCCCTTATTTCCTTTTCTCAAAAGTACAAGGTTTACACACAAAGGGAAGTACCCTCTCTCTGAGACAAAATAGAGGGCACTTCCCCTATTTCCTTAGACAAGTTAATTATTTGCGAGGATTATCCAATTTTTAATTATGTCCTATTTTTAATTTCAACCTTTGGTCACATGATTATATACCTCAAAAACACTAAAACCTGAGACATATCTTGGGGAGTGTACTGTATGTAAGGTCTAACCATATGGCAGTAGGTTACTTGATTAGAAACTTATCTCTATATTACTATAATATAATGAGGGTATTTTTAGGTTTTTTTAACCATGATGAGGAAATTCACAATATTAAAAAATTCTTATAACTCTTTATTTCACCTTTAACCATATTCTTACTCAGTTAGGCCTGACTGATAGGCTAACCTTGTTTATATATTTCTCTTGCCTATAGGTATATACTACAAGTCTAGAGCTATTTACATTGATATAAGGTATTATTTAAGCACTTAATTACATATAATAGTCCCTTGGGTCACCTATACCATGTATTTTCTATTCCAAAGACCTATAAAAATCATCTATTGGGTCACTATCAGCTACAGTTGACTGTAGCTATCAATTATTGGGGTAACATGAGTATTGTAGGCATACACCATATTTGGAGTCACTATTAAATTCATTTTGTATCTAAAATAGGTATTATAATCATTCATCCTTATAAAATATTGGTTTCTCCATATATAGACTCACCTTAAAGATGATATAGGATTTCACAGTTAGTTTTAGGTGGATTGTCTTGGAGTCAGACACACCGATAGGTGTACATAGGCTCAAAACATTGCATATAAACCCCTTTTTGATGATGATTATATTCATTTATATTCATATTCAATTTATAATGTCATTAAATCATGAATATATGTTTCACTTTCAACCTTGGGTGTAGGGACCTTCTTTAGAGCTCAAAACTTGTACATGTTAGTGTCTAAATTTAGTGGCCAAAGGGGCAACTTTGAGCCTTCCTAGTAAGAAAACCATAAGACTAAATTACCTTATTTATTTTTTAATTTGGACTATTATTATAGGAATATATTATTATTTTACTTATAGTGATCAAAACTCAACATGGCATTGTCTTAAGACATCTCCAACAAGGCTAAGTGCTATGTTTTGCATGTTTTAAGAATTTGACCCCTAAACCTACAGTCATCATCTTTGGAAGTGAATTTAAACTTTGATTAGAAATATATATTTAAAAATAGGTATGATATGATATTTAAAAAATAATATACTTTATTAAAGGTTTCACCATGCTCCAACTTCTCTGGACAAGTACCTCCATATCTCTATGGTACCACTTGTAGGTGGACATTTTCACATACATGTAGTGAGGATGAGTAAGTTCACATAATACATGGTTTGTGAGATTAAAATGAGTTTTATATCTATCTCAAAGTTTTAAAATATAATATTCTCATTATTAAGGACCTTACTTAGCTCACACACTCCCTTTCAATCATGATCGGCCTTCATAAGATACCTTTAGGTGCACTATGAGTTACATACATGTAATGAGCATGAAACAATAAATATACTCAACTGATATGCCTTTATAACTAGTTAATATCACCTCATGGTGTTAAAACTAAACATAAAAATGTTTCAAATCTTCAGACAAGCTCTCATACCTCCTTTTAATGTATTCCCTTCCTGTAGGCATCTATAGATGCATCTCTATGTTATATGACTGTATGGGTGACATCACAGTCCCTTATTTTTACAAGTAAATAGATTTTAATTTTTTCATATTGATATGAGAGTGTTTTTAACATTTTATTACCTCCATCACAACTCTATGGACATGCTAGATAGGCTCCATACACGTGATTCACCATGACTGCAAGTGAAAGTGGGTATAGAGCTGACTATGAAAATGACAAGACTGGATGTTTGATCAAATCATGGTGTTGTAAGACCAAAAATATAAGGGATGTGGTAATTATGTAATTTAAACATGTAAAACACCATATCCTATTAATATGAATCCCTTATATAGAATCTAACCTTCTACAAGTAGTGAACTTGACTACCATTCCACCTAGAACATTAACTTGTAAACTAAACTAATTATCCCATGACATATTTACAAAACATGAAAATGAGCATGTGAATAATTATATGAGAGATCCAAAATCATTTTTAATCAATATCAACAATTTTATTATATGTATTTGTCCAAACAAGATCAAAACCTATAAGGTATGGGAAATAATGAGCAAAGAAACACAGTCAACTTGTTAGAGATGATTCATAAAGCATAGTTTAAAAATACATGAAATATTGTTATGAAAATGAATATATATGAGTTTAATATCACCCATAAAATTCATTTGGTTTGAAACATCTTCAATAGGTCGTACCAAGAATAAACATGTTGATTGGTTCTATGTGTCTAAAAGGGTGAAGAAGGAGCATAATGGTTTTGGAACTTTTTTAGCACTTAAAAATTGTGTAAAGTGCTGATATGAGTTTTATGAAGATTAAGAGTCACCTCAAAACTATCTCCCATGTTTCACACTCTCTTATGGATCATACAAGTGCCAAACTCCTCTTTTATCAGTTGGTTTCTTGATTTTCAGTTAGATAACCTGCAAGTTTCAGATTGGACTAACATTATTGATATTTAATCTTACCTAATATAAATTTTAAGGAAAAATAATAAACTTTAACACCTTTAAAATCATTCCATTTGTATATATGACCCCTAAAAGGCTACCGAGTGACTTCAAAATGACATATAAACTAATTAGACCATAACCAAGGAGAAAATGACATTAAATTACATCAAATAAACTATAACACACCCTATGATAAAATATTTTACCCCTATGTAATTTGTTACTATAGGGGGGTTGACCTATTTTGACTTGTGGTCAAAATGGTCAACATCTTTGGTAATTTCCCAAGGGTGGCATGCTTGTTATGCCATGACCAGTTGCCTAATCCTATCCATTGGGATATGGAGTCACATGTACATGAGGTTTGACTCACAAATTTCCTTTGACAACACATAAAACATAATAAAAATAAAAATAAATGACACACAAGATAATAAACTAAGTAAAAACACACTTGTGCTTCATAAGCACTTATGGAACACACACACCAAACTAAAAAAACTAACTCAAACACTAACTAAACTAATATTAAAACTCCCTCCTAGATCAAAGGGGAATTTTGAAACCTTCCTTGACTCATTACATGAAGGATTTAGTGAGACTGTAGCTTTTGACATTTAGCATTGATGCCTCCATATTCTTTATGGTGTTTTCTAACTTCATTGGCATGTTGTTCAATGAGAACCAAGTAGCTCCATATAGGTTAGTTATGGAAATGAAATCTTCTTGCATACAAATAGCTTCAACTTTCTCATATATATCTTTAATTACAACCTCCAATGGTAGTTCAATAAGGCATACTTTCCTCATTGCCATAGTTCTCTCATAAAGGTTGGGTTTCTTCTTAGCTACAAGTTCCTCTAGCTCATCAAGGAGCTTTGCATATTCTACCCGATCTCGGTCATTTTCCTTCATGGAACACTCTTTCTCCACCTTGTCATGTACTTGACCCTCAACATGGAAAAGATATTCAAGCTATTTAAAGATCTTCATTTGAAGTTGCCAATCATCTTTATCTTCCTTTTCATTTAGAACCACCACCTCTTCAACCTTATCTCCTTGATGTATGTGGTCATCAAGTTGGTATTCTTCAAACTCCAATGTAGATAGAGGTATTGAGTCATATCCAATAAATATGTGTTCTACCTTGGTCTCATGAAACTCTTTTAGGACTTCCACTCTTTGAGTGACTTGAACTTCATCCTTGATAGTACACTCCACTTCATGCTTGAGATGGTCATCCACAACTTCATGATCAAACATGGAGTCTTTTTTAAATAACTCTTTGTTCAATTCTTAGCCACATTCCTCATTAATAGTTATAAAATAGTCTTCAATTTGTTTCTCCTCATTCAAAAAGTTAGGATTTCCCTTTTGTTCACCAAGGATAGTCCCTATGGTGATTTTTTCTTCATAGTCACTCATGGCATCTTCTTGATTAGCTAAGAATTGAGTTTGCTCTTCTTTACTTGCTTCTCTCCAGATGGGCTCTTCCTCAAGAAGGGGTGAGGTGGAAGGTTTATGGATAGGCTCATGTGAAAGACATGGAATATGAGGTAAAGTGGAAGGTTTATGAATTTAATATGGAGTGTGAGGGGTAGCAGAAGGCCTATGAGTGGATTTAGGAAAGAGAAAAACACTAGTAATCCCATATGGAAGTGACTTATTGGGCTAATTAGAAAGAGGGACATCTACATAAGTAGGATTTTCATCTTTCCAATAGTTTCTTGGAATTATTCAATAGAATCATGTTAATTTTTGAGCTATTTATCCTCCCACATGTTTAGCCTTTATATTGAGAATTAAAGGCACTTCTTTGCTAATTCCATTATTTTTGATCTCCCATTGAGTTCCTTTTAACTCTTTAAAATTTTGTAAAGTATTCATATGACCTTGGGCAGCACCTCTCAGCCATTACATGAGATCATTTAGGAGCACATCACACTCATCATCTCATGTTATCATTTTGTCTTCATTAACTAGAAACTATGGTATGGATGCCAACAAAGACTTGATATAAGATGGAAACAATGAAAGAGGAGGATAATGATAGGGATCAAGACCAAATTCATTTTGTTGTATTCATATCTCTAAGAAATCAACTCTTTAATTTTTCTATATTGATCTATAATCCATAAAAACATCGTGTTCCTCATGACAAGACTCATATGAGTGTTCGTGAGGTTCATAGCCATCATTGTATGGTTAGTAGGACTCATATTTTGACTGATAGGGAGGAATTTATTGATAGGTATCTTGTTAGCCTTACTCATATGTCTATCTAATAACATGGTGTTTATATGTAAGGTGGGGGTGGGGGGGAGGGGGGGAATATATGACAATAGGGATGACATGGCTCATAATATTGATAACCATTTTGATAGGACTATTGAGGAATAAAAGGTGATTCATAACAAGGCTGATATGGGGATTCATGATAGGAGTAGTGGACATAGCTATTCATATCAACCTCATGTGTTAGAATAAACAAAATAACTAATCAAAATTTTTAATGAGATATACCTAGGCTGCTTACAACCAAAATTTATCATTCAGAGTCACCATTGGTGTTGACTTGCTTACTTCCAAAAGCTAATAAAGGAAAGACACACCAATAATCTTCCCACTCTCTTGGAACTTTTTCCCACTAGGCATTCCAAAAACTATTATCACTTAGATTTGTGCCCCTTAAGGAGATGTCTCAGTTTTCCTCATCCAAGTGTCACAATGGAAACATCTCACAAGCTGTGGGTAACTAACAGGTAAGATGAATCTCTAAAAGGGTTATCTCCTTGAATGTATCTTGAAATGATTTCAACTACAATAACTTATTATTTATGGGTAAAAGGGTTAGATTTTGCATGAAATTTAAATTATTCTAGGGGGTGATGCACCAAGATGTTTACCATAAGACTATCATACTCTATCACAAAGAGACAAGGCATACAACACTAGTTTAAGATTCCTAGAATACACTAACATTAATATTTTAGTATGAAGGTGACATGCATGAATATTATCCAAGGTAATTGAAACCATATATCAGTTCTAGATACTATGTACATTTAAGAATATATTCATAAACTTAACAACACTTCATATGACCTACTAGGTTGTAATCACTTGCATCCAACATGGAAGGATTGAGAAAAAGAAAGGATATATGAATATCTCTTAACCATTCACTATACATCTCTTCACACACATTGGTAAGTTGATATATGAACTCAAACTATATTGAATTTATTTTCTAAGTCAAATTTCAATGTCAAAATTTATAGGGTTTCTCCATACATGGTGTGGTATTATATTACAAAGGCCAAAATGATAGCTACTTATAGAATTTCAGAGAGAAGTGAGAAAAGAGGATTCCAAAGGTCAGTTGAACACTTGTCATTATAAGAGGAGGATTTACATGTGTATAATAATTAAGTATGAGATATACCATGTAAGGTCTGATAGGACAAATGTATCTCCAAATTATGCAACTCATGAAACGTGGCATGAAACTCCTTATTCTACACAGGAAAATTGTCTTCATCATTCCCCCTTTTTGGAAAATCCCAAAACTAAGGATATATATAATGATTAAACCTAGATTAAGGGTTATGGAAATGATTATCCATGCATTGGGTACATTCCTAATCATCTATATTCCTTTGAAAGTGAGACATCACTAACTATAGTTAAATAAATTCCTCTTTTAGTCACCCCTTACACTTGGCCTAAAAATTGGATTCAATTTTCCATGAAAATACATGAAAGGGAGTGGATGACACTTGGAAAGACCCTCCATGGCCTTATATTTCTCAAGTACACCTTAAATAGGATCCCAATTGAATGTTTCACACTTTTCAACATCTTGCTCACTTTACTAGTTTTGACTGGTTGAGATGAAGCTACTTGGAGGGACACTTAGGATATTGTTTGAAGCCTAAAATGTTCATAGTGAGTTATAATAAGTCCTGATATCACTCCCAAAGTTGATTTTTCCTCTAGAAAGACCTTATAATCTACATAATGTGAAAAATAATCAAAGAAAGCAATCATATACCCTATTCATATAGGTGGGGCAGTGAAAGAGTTGAAGGCAAAGATCCCTTAAGAGTCTATATAACCTTCATCTATTTTCATGGTAATTACATCCCACTTGGATAGCTCTCCATCCTTGTTTTCTTAGTCAAGTCCTTATCTAGTGTTTGGTAGGGTTTTAGGTCCTTTTTTATTTTTAAGATTTGTTCATAAATATATGACATTATAACTACAAACAATTTCCACAAGAGTGATTTTTAAGACCCTTTTCAACCTCCCCAAACTCCTTGGATCTCCATACACAACCTCAGAGAATATGTGAGCATCTAAAGTTGCCTTATCGATCTTGATTCTTCATTTTCTATAGGCTTGAATTGGTATTAAGTCAAAATGAGGTTTCTTATGATATCTCTTGCATTAAAAAATCTTGGACACATATAAAGTGACCCTATAAACATGCTCTAATCTGTTATAATGTTCATATTATGTTAAAAGTGAAAGTGACTCTCCATTTGGTTTTAGGCCTAAACCATGCCTAATAGGTCTGATGGTAACCTTGATGGTCTAGACAACTCTATTGAGACTCATCCTTCTATAATTTTTTTTCCATCTTTTTAGGTGTCATTCAAATCCACACACCTCTTTGCAAGGTCTTATCATCCCTTATCTCATTTTCTCAAAACTGTAGGGTTTATACATAAAGGGTTGTACCCTCTATTTGAGACAAAATAGAGGGTACTTCTCCTATTTACTTAGACAAGTTAAATGTTTTATATGATTATCCAAGTTATAAGTATATCCTATGTTGAATTTCAACCTTTAGTCACATGATTATATCTCTCAAAAACACTAAAACCCAAGACAAACCTATGGGGAGTGGATTGTATGCAAGATCTTACCATATGGTTGTAGGTTACTTGATTAGAACCTTCTCTATGTATTAATATAATATCATGATGGTATTTTGAATTTTTTTCCACCATGATGATTATATTCATAATATTCATAAACTCTTATAACCCATGATTTCACCTTTAACTATATTCTTACTCAGTTAGGCCTAACTAATAGGCTAACCCTATTTATATATTTCTCCTAATCATAGGTGTATATTACACATATAGATATGTTAACATTGATATAATGTCTTATTAAAACCCTTAATTCCATATCATATTCCCTTTGGTCACCTATACCATGCATTTACTAAGCCAAAGATCTAGAATAATCATCACTTGGGTCACTATCAGCTATAGTTGACTATAGCTACCAATTGTTGGGGTAACAGGAGTACTATAGGCATACACCATCTTTGGAATCATTATTAAATGAATTTTGGATCTATATAGGTCTTATAATCATTCATCCTTATCAAATATTGGTGTCTCCATATATAAACTCACCTCAAAGATGATATAGGTTTTCACAGTCAGTTGTAGGTGGATACTATTAAAGTCATGCACACTTGTAAGTGTAGATTGGCTCAAAACATTGCATATCAACACTTTTTATGATCATTATGATCTTTTATATTCCTTTTAAATTTATAATGTCATTCAATCATGAAGATATGTTTCACTTGTAACCTTGGGTGTAGGGACCTTCTTTAGAGCTCAAAACTTGTAGATGTTACTGTCTAAATTCAGTGGTCAAAGGGCTAACTTTGAGCCTTTCTAGTAAGAAAACCATAAGAATAAATTACCTTCTTTATTTCTTAAGTCATACCCATATTATATTACTATAGGATGAGTGAACTTGTAGTGATCAAAACTCAACATGACATTGTCATAAGACATCTCGAAAAGGGCTAAGTGTTATGTTTTGCATGTTTTAGGAATTTGACCCTAAACCTATAGTCATCATCTTTGGAAGTAAATTTCAACTTTTCCTAGTAATCTATCTTTCCAAATAGGTCTAATATGATCTTTACAACATAATATACTTTAGGAAATGTTTCACCATTCTCTAAATTCTTCGTACAAGTACGTTCATATTTCTACGGTGCCACCTATAGGTGGACATTTTCACATACAGGCAATGAGGATGAGTAAGTTGGTAGAATACATGGTTTATGAGATTAAAATTAGTTTTATATATATATCAAAGTTTTCAGATAGACTCTTCTCATTATCAAGGACTGTTCTCAGCACAGACACTCCCTTTCAATCATGATTAACCTTCGTGAGAGACATGTAGGTGCACTGTGAGTTACATACATTCAGGGAGCATGAAATATTCAATATAATAAAGTGATATGCCTTGATAACCAATTTATATCACCTCATGGTGTTCAAATTAAACATCAAAATGTTTCAAATCTTGATGCAATCTCTCATACCTATTTTTAATGTATTCCCTTCCTGTAGGCATCTGTAGATGCATCTCTATGTTATATGACTTTATGGGTGACATCACAATTCCTTATTTTTCCAAGTTAAGGGATTTTACTTGATTTATCCTAATATGAGAGTGTGTTAGACATTGTTAAGACCTCTATCATAACTCCATGGACATGTTATACAAGCTCCATACACATGATTCACCATGACTGCAAGTGAAAGTGGGTAAAGAGCTGACTGTGAGTATGACAAGACTAGATGTTTGATCAAATAATGGTTTTTTAAGACCAAACATGGAATGGAAGTAATAATTATGGAATTAAAACATGGGAAACACCATATTATATTCATATGAATCCTTTGTATAGAATATAACCTTCTACAAGTAGTAAACTTGACTACCATTCCACCTGGAACATTAACTTGAAAACTAAACTAATTAGCCCATGATATTTTTTCAAAACATTAAAATGATAATTTTAATCATGAGAGGAGAGTTCCAACATCATCTGGATTAAATATCACCAACTAGATTGTACATATTTGTCCAAACAAGAGAAAAATCTATAGGGTATGACAAATAATGAGTAGAAAAACATAGTCAACTTGTTAGAGATGATTAAGAAATCACAGTTGATCAATACTTGAAATACTATTATTAAAATGAATTTATTTTATTTTAATATCACCCCCCAGATTTTTTTGTTCTAAAACTTCTCCAACTGGCTATACAAAGCATAAACCTGTTGAATGGTTCTATGTGTCTAGAAGGGTGAAGGAGTAGAATGGTTTTAGAGCTTTTTTATCACTTCTAGAGCATGTCAAGAACTAATATGAGTCTAAGGAAGATGAAGAGTAATCTCAAAACCTTCTCCCATGTGTCACACTCTCTTATGGGCCATACAAGTGTCAAACTCCTTTTTTAGTTGGTTTCCTGATGTTAAGTTAGATAACCTACAAGTTTAAGATGGTACTGACATTATTGATAGGGAATTTAACCTATTGGATGTTTTAAGGAAAACTACGACACTTGGACACCTTGAAAATCATGCCACTTGCATATATGACCCATAAAAGGCTACTAAGTGACTTCAAAATGACATATAAACTAATCAGACCATGACCAAGGGTAAAATGGAATTAAATTAAATCAAATAAACTATAACATACCCTATGAAAAAATATTATACCCCTATATAAGTTTTTACTATTGGGTGGGTTGACCCATTTTGACTTGTGGTCAAAATGGTCAACACTATAATAGATATAGTCTATATTTAACCTATAATAAAAGAGTATTCAAATTTATTTCTCAAATATATTAATTTGATATCAATTAAACCCCCCTAAAAAATTAAATCTATGAATTTAAAAAAACACGTAATCACATGTTTGAGTGTTTGCACCTCCAACTTTGACTTTAACACAAAAAAGACTTAATTAAATGCAATCTTTAAGTAAATAAAGATCGATAATCCTACATGGTGGTTTTTTTTATATAAATTAACAACAAAGACAAAATAAAAATATTATTTTCACCCCAAAAAAATAACCAAGAAGATTAAAAAATGACTTTAGAACATTATCTAAAATAGACCTTAACATCCCAAACCTGAAAAAGGATAAAATAATCTTCACTATGTGAAAATCTCAAAGCCTAGTTCACCACACATGATATATACACATTGTCTACCACTATGTTTCTTAACTTATGATTTTATAGACCTGTTATAGTGCTCATGGAAGAGGCAACAAAGCTATCAGAGCAGTGTATCATGTAGTAAAACCATGCCTACTATACATAAATTAGGGTAATATAGCTATCAGCACACCTAGTAGGGCAGACAAAACTTACAGTGAATAATATATAGTGGAAAGCATAACTCACCTAATCAAAGTTTTGTGAGATGATTTATTCTTTTTTGTCTTCTTTGTCATTGATTTTCTTCAAAATTTTATTGTATGTTTTTCTTGTTCCATTTATTGTTTATATATATAAATATTCTCCATTTTTACACATCACGTGACCCATTATATTTATTATATTTTCATCCCTATTATATTATTAGTTAGACAAATTAACTTATATTCTTCTAACATCATCCCTACTATATTATTATTTTGATAGTTTAATTTATATTCTTCTATTTTTGGTCCTAAATTTTATTTCATGGGAAGGACATCAAATGCCTCTAGTCCCCTATAATAATTATAGAATTTCTCTTGATGTAGTAAAATTCATCCACTTTTCATAGTAAAATTTTTAATATTTGGACCCCACATCCCAAAATACCCTTTCATGTATTGGATCCCACTCAACTTATGGTCTCTATCCCTTATTAATACTATCTATACCATTGTGTCTATGTATATGTGATCTTATTTTAGAAAAAAATATTTTTATTACTCACTTTTAGAGGAGAAGAAGAATTCTTAATGTCTAAGTCTTCTCACATTATGTCATTGTAAACTAAAAATAATATGTTGAATGTAGGTGAAATTATGGTAGCTCTCTATTCCAATGTTCTTAGAGTGGTGTGTATTATCCATGAAAAAAAAGACTACAATTTTTTTGAAATGATGCAACTCCTAGAAGATGATTTTTTTTTGTCTCTGTAATATTCTTGTGCCTACTTTAGCATTCATTTACATGGGTGACCCACCTCTAATCTATATCAATTTCAACTAATTAAATCAATAACACTTATTCATTATCAAAATTTATGGTGATAAAAATATGATGATATCTAATTTTTACATAAAACACCTAGTTGATGAATCAGTAGTTACCCTAATGTAAGGTGGTAAATTCAAGATTGGGCTCTCCATCATTGTTCCAAAACATGAAACTAGTATTTTTAGACACTAAATTTAAATTATAAATCATCTTAGTCTTGTACACTTGGAAAATATCCATCATGATTGTACCCCTTAATTCTAAGACCTTTCCACTACCAAAAGGATCGCATTCATTATATATTTGTACTAAATATCTTATCTCTTAGTCTAACCATATGTTATTTTGATGACCAAACCTTCTATACTATGAAATATGATCTCAAATGGGTCATTATCCTTCTCTAATATTTTTATACCTATACCTGTTTTATAGCTTCCTTAACACTTGCATCCTAAATAGACACCTATGTCAATGCAAGTGTCAGTATTCTATATAAGTTTCCAGTGCCCAAAAGTCATTAAATTTACAAATTTAATGTTTTCTTATGGTTAATCTAAGTTATTTAGTAAAATATATTTTCAAAATGGATTGATATATATACAAGATCAATCCCCATTCATTCCCCACCTAGTAAAATCATACCTCTCATGCACAGAGTAACAAAAGAACTATCAATCAAACATTCAAGTGAGCAAAGCTTCCCTATTCATTCCCATTTTCATATCATTCATATGATTAGTCTATCTATAGGTTTGAAGTAATGATGGAATAACTTATGAGACATATTTTTCAAGTTAAAACCTAATACATTCTATGTACTTTCTTATCACATATTATAGCTTTATGCACACATAGGACAATGCATAGGAGAGAAGTACATAATTTTGAATCCTTATTTAGAGTAATGGTTATGTAGGCAATGTCTATTGATAAATGGATCCTTGTGTTAGCTCGATACTATGTGCCCACTAAAAAAAAATTTCCACAATCACTCCAAGGGTGATGAATTTTGGGGTTTGATAATTTGATGAAGAGTGACATCATGTGCACGCTATTTGTAAACATTATAGGAAAGGTGAAGAAAAGCCTACAAGGCTATAGTTGGTTGCATCTATATCTAGTTAGTAATTTATATATAACACCTATGTTTAGTCCACACACCTACATCAATGTAATAATATAGATCTGGTGTAATAATATGAGGTCATAAAGTGTAAAATTATTTAATTTGATGACTATTCCAAGATCCCGATCTAGTCCACTTCCAACCCATTTTAGCATAGATATGCATGTGTATAGTAAACTAGCTAAGTGTTATTGTTTATAACTTATTGTAATATCAATTAATAGCTATAATTTCTATTTGTTTCATATCTCAGTATTTAAATTTAGAAAATTGTATATCTAAATTTAAAAATTAATTGGCCTACTATAGATCTGTTTATCAATAATGTGCTTATTCATTTCTATATTCTTAACCTTATTTACCCTTGTACATTCAATTTATGGTTAACCATTTGGTGAACCAATCTCTATGGAATTTCATGAAATTATTAATATTCTAAATGATTTTTTTTAGGATTAGATGTTAGGTGTTGACATTAATGTCTGAGAGGGATTAGTAATGACAAATTGGTCTAGCAGGTCAATGAGATAGAGCATAGAGATCCAATGTACTTGGAGTAGTGTGATGATTGCATGGGTGTCCTAGGTGGTTGTTGTATGGTTAAATATAGCCTAGTATGAAGATGTTTTACCTATTCATGATGATTCCATAGTCAAGGGTTGATCTCATATAGCCCTCATGAGGTATACAAGATAATTTGTGCCTTTGTAGTTTTGACCATGCATAGTTGCCTATAGGGTTTTGAGTCATATGGATTATATGCCATGGTATGGAGCTCAATTTTCTTGGAATATGCATGATGGAAATGTATAATGATTCAAAAGGCTAGGTAGATGATTTCTAATTGGTCTACAAGGTTGTTTGGCTCTTGGCCTAGTCAGCTTAGGTACGCTTGTGAGGCCTTAGAAGGGTCAATGAGTGATTTCAAGATGTTTGATTTTATATATACATGTAATTTGATCAAAGAGGTTTATTAAATTACATTGACCAAGTCAGAGGTTATAAGTTGAGAAAGAAAGTTAGAAATGTCTTCATATACTTTAGAGGGTGCTCGAATGGTGCTTTTTAAGCTCGAGAGGAAAGTTATTACATTCATTAGCTCATACAGACTTTTCATGAGGAGATGATACATTTGGATAAGTTGATTAAGGTTCCCAAGAAGTATTTATAATCATTATTTTATTTATTAAGTATTCTTTATGAATGATTGCTAAGAAGGTAAGCAAGTTTTTATGTGCAAAATTCCTAGTCTTAAGACCTAATGTGAAAGGTCTTGATTGTATATGTTTAAAAATATGGTGTATGGTTAGGATGATTATTGAATATTATATAGGACTCATATAGGCTTCTAAGGATGTGTTTGGTCAATTTTGAATGTTTGTGGGTCCCATAAAAAAGTGCTTCTTAACATTATTTTTGATATTATGAGATATTTTTGAAAGTAACCAGGGGAAAAAATGGGTGTAAGATGAATCTTATGACTTGATTAAAACATTAATGTAAATTTTTATGAATATTCACCTCTTTTTGTCAAATTTATAGGTCATCAAATTTGACTAGTCGATATGAAGGAAACGATACCATGAGTGAAAAAGACCAGTCAGAGTGAATATGAGTTTAGGGAAGAGTTTTAAGTGAGTAGGGATGGATATCATGAATTGAAGTATTTGTTTGATAAATATTCCTATTAATAAATTTGGTATTAAGTGGTGATTATTCTCATACATAGGTGAAATAGTGCCTTCAAAGTGACTTATCAGAGTAATAAAGCCTATGAAATAGTGATTTAAAGAATTGGTCTGTTAGACCAATAAATGACTATAGAACAAGAGAAATATCTACTTAAGTGTGATATTGAGATCACATATAAGATATTAATATGGATTATATGTTATTAAAGTGTACTTTAAAGTTCTAGAAAAGAACATCTACAGACTGTATTGTTGGAATCTACAAGAAGTCTGAGTGGTCAGTTTAAAGGAGTAAGTTGGAAGTTGTTTGAGCAGATTTGAAGAAACAAATAAGTATGAAGATGTTATACAAGTATAAAATATTGATTATAATTTATTATAATTCATGTTTTGTTTCTAATCAATTTTAGAGAGTCAAAAATACTTGACTGTAATTTGATTGTGTTTTACCAGAATTGAGTGAGCCTATGACAATGGTGTTTTTAGATGCTTGGAGCCTATTTAGTGAAGCCAAATTGTTTTAGTGATGTTTTTTAGGTAATGTAAGACCCATTAATTTTATTTATTCATTATTTTGTGTGTAATAATTAATTGTACACTTTAGATGTGTGAAATAGTGTTTTCAGTGTGTGAAGACCTAATTAGTGAGTAGTTTAAAAGGTTTGGTTTAATGTGTGAGTTGGAGTTACAGATGTTATATACACATGTGGGAGTAATAAAGTGCTCATTGGAGACATGTTTGATGTTTTTTAATTATTGGTTTAGACTAAATGTGTACCAAGGGTTTATGAGTAAAATGTACGGTTCATGAAGGACTAATTGTTATAGGTCTCACCTAAGGGCTAATAAAGGCTTGTGGATTGGATGACCAAAGAGGTAGTGTAGTACATAAATGGAACGTCTAAGAATGTTAAATTAAATTTAAATCAATATATTATATGCATCTTTTCTAACCAAGATGGATTATATGAGAGTATGGTATATATACTAGGCCTAATTAGCCTATTTGATGGTGGGAGTGAGTGTGGACTAAAGTGAAGGAAATAGCTCAATCAAGGAGCAGAGATAAGTCATTGAGGACCTTAAAAGGTTGAAGAGTATTAGTCATTTTTCTCTTATCAGGTTCATGAGATAACAATTCATAACACCTAATAGTCTAGAGGGTGACTTGTTTGAGTGAATGAGCTAGGAGTGCCTGCTTAGAGAAGAGAAGTAGGTTTAAAGGTGTTAGAGCAAGAGAAGGTCATCATCAGATGTAGAAGACATCAGATCAGTGGTGGAAATAAGATTTGAGGTGGTTGAGTGGGTGGTTAATCACCTAGGGGGTTGTATCTTCCTTGCTAGTTGGAGCTATTTAAAATTCTAGTAGGTACTGGACTAAATTGAGCGGTGGGTACTCCTTGCTCAGTTGATGTTGGTCTAAAGGTCTCATCTTTGTGATATCTTTATAAGATAGGTAGTCCATTCATTATAGGTTTGAGAGTGGTTTTTATCTCCCATGAGGGTTTCCCACATATATGAGGTGTACTTGTGTTAATTTCTCTTGATTTTGCCTATGTGTTGATTTTTTTATGTTATGCTTAAGTGTTTCTATCATTGGAGTCAAATGGAATTGATTATTGATGTTGAGAAATTGATTCACCCCCTCTTAATAGCTACTTCCATCAATTGGTATTAGATTAAGACCTTTGAAGTAGGCTTGACAACCTATAGGTGATCCTAAGTAGTTTAAGATATGATGAAGACAAGGTTCATCTTATTTGTAGTAATGGATAAGTTTGTGAAGATCAAAGTTAAAGTATGCATAGAGGTCTACATGTTGACACTAGTAAGTTAAAATAATAAATACTATACTAAATCCAGATCCAAGATCAAACCTGAGTTGAATGATAGATCTTATTGAAATTGGTCTACTCAATTAGCTAACATGGTAGAAGAAAGGTATGTGAAGGCATCTTGGTAAATCAAGTAGGTAGAGGTTTGAAAGTGAAGGATGAGTTGATCATCAAGCTAAAGAATCCTAAACATGTTGATGAGACCTATTTTAGGTGTGTTTGAGAAATCATAAGTTATAAAGTTATGAATTTACATTCTTCTCTGTATGGTGATTAAGAATATAAGCTTTGAGGTTATCAAATAGATATGCAAGTCTAAAAGAGTGCTTGGAAAGCATGTGTGATGCCTAGAGAGTTTCAAGAAGTAACCATTGGAATTCAAATTCAAATGAATATGGAGTGTGATTTTTTGCATGAAATTCATTCATGAAAGTGACTATATATGCTCTGTGTATGATCAATGTGACCCTGAAAGGAAGAATAAGCTCAAAAGGTGAAAGGCAATTGTTTGAGGGTTTCAAGATGAGTTATAACTACAAAACCTAGGTGTGCTCTAATGAGTAAAATGAGTTCATTCTTGGTCTTTGATCTTAGTGAGAGTCAGAGGGATGGATTCCAATATTGTCTTCAGTGGTTATCATGCTTAAGATGCATGTATTAGCTTAAGTTGAGGTTCAAGAACCCTATATCATGATAGGTGTGTGTAAGTTGTTGCTTGGACTATAAGACCATTATCTTTGAAGGTTAGAGGTATTTTTCTTGAGTTCCAATGCTTAGATCTGATTTAAGAAGTAGGCCAGCTTGTTTTTTGTGTCTTTTGAGTAGTCACAAAAGTTTGAAAGATGTTTCTTATTGTTATAGCTTCATAATATTTCTTATGAGCTTGAAGGAGATTATTGAAAGTGATCTTCAAGGTTTTATGGTGAGTGTCATGTTTCTTTGTTGTCAAGGTGAGCTCATAAGGTCATAGAGGATTTTGATGGCATCATGAAGAAAGTTTGAGCAATTTGAGGTTGATAGTTATTCTGAGTTTCTTGTTAGGGTTTTGAGTATGCTTATTTAGAGGTTGAAGAATGTTGTTTCAAGAGTTTCCTTTAGGTCTACACCTTATAGATGAGATGTTTTATAAAGGGATAATGATCTAAGGATCATTAAATGTTTGTAAGTATTTTTTTTGGTCTCTATTACATATCTAAAGATGCCATAAGTTTTGAGTTTTCATAATAGGGTCTTAACTATGAGGGTGAGGTTTATCCTTTGAGTCAATTTGAACGGCTTTCACAAAGAGATCAATATACTAAGAGGTTGGTTATGACCTTAAGTTCATGTATCATTAGTTTTATTATTTTGTTATCCTATTTTGAGTGTTTTGAAGGAAATATTACTTATCAGATGACTGAAAAATAGTAGGTGTATACATAAAAATATATGATTGTGTGTTTCCATGAAGTTATTTGAAGAAATTTTAGCCATAATGGCTTGTGGTGTTTGAAGGATAAATGGTTGAGGGATTGGAGGTCTCTTTCTATGCTTCATGAGATATTTATTCTAGTGGTGAAGCATGTGAGTTCTTCAAGAGGTATGTTTAGGTCTCCTAGTCCTAATGCACTTTTATCAATTTTTAATGCTAGATGTGAGTGGTGATATGAAGGAAATGGATTAACCTATTTATATGAGGTCATGAAGAAGATATTCATGAGTCATTCCCAAGTGGTTTGAGTCCTTGATGAGCTCAGACATGTGTTTTATGGTCAAAAGTCTAAGTTAACCATTTTTGGTAGTGATGACTACCTAGTAGGTACCCAAAGTGTTCTTTTGATGATTTATGATATATAAAAGATTGGATATAGATGATTCAATTTAGGTTTGACATGTCAAAGTAGAATAATATTTTTGATGATGTCCATGAGGTACTCAAGTATGTTTTTGACCATTTGGTCAAGGTACCTGTTGTAGATAATGAGATTGCATGCATAAATTACCTAGTTTTAAGGGTCACTTGATGAATGAAGATGTGTCATGAAGAATATTTTGCTTATAAAGGTATGCATATATGATTAAGACATGTTCCAGGTGGTTTGATAGGTTGATGAATGATTTTGTGCTAGGTGGAATGTTTTGAATGATCTCCAACTCTTTTTCTCAAAAGCATGTGTTTGGAGGCTTAAAGGAATTCAATGTTCCCCAAGGTGTGGAGGCTTTAAATTTGGCATGGAAGTTATTTTTTTGGTCTCTAGGTGTGATATATAGCTAAGCGGTCAGCGTTGACCAGAGGTTGACTTTTGATAAAAGTTTACTTTGAAGGCCTAGTCATTTAGGCATGATTGAAAAAGTGATCATTATTTAGAGTTGAGTTATAAAAGCTTAAAATCAATTGAATGGACCAAATGGGTTGCTGAAATAAGTCTTATAGTGATCTGAAGGTGAGTATATTTCATTTTATTCAAGTTTTAGCTCACTAAGAGGTCTAATTAGCTAGTAGGCTAAGAAAAGAAGTATGCTAAGGAAGATGAGTTAGAGATTCTATTTTGTCATGCCTAAGGGGAAATTGTTGTGGTCTTCAAATATGAAGTATCATGTCTTGAAGTGATCAGGGTAAAGAGTTATGAGGTTTGTAGTGGCTAGATAGGGCTACAAGGGGTCTAAATAGGCCTAGTGAAGAAAATGAAGATTGTTGAAGAAATTTTCCAAAGAAGGTTAGAGTTTTTGGTTCTAGTTGAGCATGTTGGTCTATTATTAGCATATTTTAGGTGTGGTTCTCTACTTGGAATTCCATTGGTGTTCTGTGTGGTGCCTTGAAAGTGATGATAAGTGAGTTTGTAGGGAGATTTGGTGGTCTTGCTACTATTTATAGTGATAGTAGCTATTCTTAGAGGTCTTGAAGGTGTGCACGGGTTGTGTAGACTAAGGGGGAGCCTTCAAAGTGGATTAGGGTCCTATGGGGAGCTATGTTACTAGGTAATAGGTGATAAGTCCAAGGATATTGATGGTTCAAGAGCATTTTCTAATTGAGAGCATCTTCCAAAGGGGAGTTATGCTTGTTTGAGGTTAGAATGGTACTCTTTCAAATGATTTCCCTTAGGTGAGCATGATTTCATGATTTTATTATAACTCATTTGCTTATTTTCTATGGTGCCTAGTGTTGAAGGGTGTCCACTTTATCATTTTGTCAAAAGGGGAGAGAGAAAAAGAGTGTTGCCATCAATGACAAAAGGGGAGATTATTGAGGATTTGATGTTAGGTGTTGTCATTGATGTCTAAGAAGCATTAGTAATAAAAAAGTGGGTCTAATTTTTCATGCCTAAGGGAGCATAATAGTGGTCTTCAAATATGAAGTCTCATGGCTTGAAGTGATTAGGGCAAAGAGTTATGAGGTTTGTAGTGGCCAAATAGGGCTATAAGGGCTCTAAATAGGCATAGTGAAGAAAACGAAGATTGTTGAAGAAATTTTCCAAAGAAGGTTGGATTTTTTGGTTCTATTTGAGCATGTTGGCCTATTATTATCATCTTTCAGGTGTGGTTCTCTACTTGGACTACAGTTGGTGTTCTATGTGGTGCCTTAAAAGTGATGATAAGTGAGCCTGTAGGGAGATTTGGTGCTCTTGCTACTATTTATAGTGATGGTAACTATTCTTGGAGGTCTTGTAGGTGTGCATGGGTTGTGTAGACTAAGGGGGAGACTTAAAAGTGGAGTAGGGTCCTAGGGGGAGCTATGTTACTAGGTAATAGGTGATAAGTCCAAGTATCTTGATGGTTCAAGAGCATTTTCTAAGTGAGAGCATCTTCCAAATGGGAGTTATGTTTGTTTGAGGTTAGAATGGTACTCTTTCAAATGATTTCCCTTAGGTGAGCATGATTTCATGATTTTATTATAACTCATTTGCTTATTTTCTATGGTGCCTAGTGTTGAAAGGTGTCCACTTTATCATTTTGGCAAAGGGGGAGAGAGAAAAAGAGTGTTGCCATCAATGACAAAGGGGGAGATTGTTGATGATTTGATGGTAGGTATTGTCATTGATGTCTGAGAGGCATTAGCAATAACAAAGTGGTTCTATTTTTTCATGCTTGAGGGAGCATTGTAGTGGTCTTTAAATATGAATTCTCATGGCTTGAACTGATCAGGGAAAATAGTTATGAGGTTTGTAGTGGCTAGATAGGGTTACAAGGGGTCTAAATAGGCCTAGTGAAGAAAATGAAGATTGTTGAAGATTTTTTCCAAATAAGGTTGGATTTTTTGGTTCTAGTTGAGCATGTTGGTCTATTATTAGCATCTTTCAGGTGTGGTTCTCTACTTAGACTACACTTGGTGTTCTGTGTGGTGCCTTGAATGATGATAAGTGAGCTTGTAGGGAGATTTGGTGCTCTTGCTACTATTTGTAGTGATGGTATCTATTCTTGGAGGTCCTGTAGGTGTGCATGGGTTGTGTAGACTAAGGGGGAGCCTTCAAAGTGGAGTAGGGTCCTAGGGGGAGCTATGTTATTAGGTGATAAGTGATAAGTCCAAGGATCTTGATGGTTCAAGAGCATTTTCTAAGTGAGATCATCTTCCAAAGGGGTGTTGTGCTTGTTTGAGGTTAGAATGGTACTATTTCAAATTATTTCCCTTAGGTGAGCATGATTTCATGATTTTATTATAGCTCATTTGCTTATTTTCTATGGTGCCTAGTGTTGAAGGCTGTCCAATTTATCATTTTGGCAAAGGGGGAGAGAGAAAAAGAGTGTTTCCATCAATGACAAAGGGGGAAATTGTTGAGGATTTGATGGTAGGTGTTGTCATTGATGTTTGAGAGGTACTAGCAATAACAAAGTGGTCTAGTAGGTTAGTGAGAAAAAGCATGGTGATCCAATGTACTTGGAGTAGTGCGATGCTTGCATGGGTGTATTAGGTGGTTTTTGTATGGTTAAATGAAGCCTAGTATGAATATTTTTGACCTATTATTGATGTATTATATGATTAATGATTGATCTCATATAGCCCTCATGAGGTATGTAGGTAAATTTATGCCTTTATAGGTTTGACCATGCATAGTTGCCTATAAGCATTTGAGTCCTATGGATTGTATGTCATGGTATGATAATTAGTGTGCTTTGAATATGCATTTTGGACATTTTTAAGGATTAAAAATTCTAGGTTAATGATTTCTAAGTGGTTTTAAGTGGTCTACAAGGTTGTTTGGCTCTTGGCCTAGTTGGCCTAAGTAGGCTTGTGAGGCCTTATGAAGGGTCAATGAGTGATTTCAAGATGTTTGATCTTATATATTAATCAAATATGATCAAATAGGTGTAGTCAAGTGTATTGACCAAGTCATAGGTTAGAAGTTGAGAGAGAAAGTTAGAAAAGTCTTCATATGCTTTAGAGGGTGTTCAAATGGTGATTTTTAAGTTTGAGAGGATAGTTATTACATTCATTATCTCATACAAAATTTGAATGAGGATATAAGCCTTTTGGAGAAGTTAAGGAAGGTTACTAATAAGGATTTACAATCATTATTTCATTGATTAAGGTCCTATTTTTTATGAATAATTGCTAAGAAGTTAAGTAGGTTTTTATGTTAAAAAATATGGTGGATGTTTATGATGATGATTTGAGGTTGTAGATGAATCCTCTAGGCTTCTGAGTATGTGTTTTTTCAATCTTGACTATTTGTGAGTCCCACATAAAAGTGCTTCTTAACAGTGTTTTTGATATTTTGAGAGATTTATGAAAGTATCTAGTGGAACAAATGGGTTTGAGATGAATATTATGACTTGATTAAAATATTAATGAATAATTTCAAGAATATTCAGTTATTTGTGTCAAATTTCTAGGTCCTCAAAGTTGACTAGTCGATATGAAGGAAAAGATACAAAGAGTGAAAAAGACCAGTCAAAGTGAATATGAGTTCAGGGAAGAGTTTCAAGTAGGGATAGATCTAATGAATTGAAGTATTTTTTTGAGACCTATGCCTCATAATACCTTGGGTGGAAAGTGGTGATGATGCTCATACATAGGTGAAATAGTGCCTTCAAAGTGACTTATTTGAGTAATGAAGACTGTGAGACAATGATTTGAGGAATTGGTCTGTTAGACTAAGAAATGATGATCGAACAAGAGAAATATCTACTTTATATTGATCTTGAGATAACATATAATATATATAAATGGATTATATGTTATGAAATTTTTATTTTAAGTGTTATACAACAACATCTACATGATTATTTTATCTGAAGCTACAGGCAATCTGAGTGGTTAGTATGGAGTAAATTGGAAGTTGTTTGAGTAGAGTTGAAGAAAAAAATAAGTATGAAGATAGGTCATTGAGGACCTTCAAAGGGTGAAGAAGATTATTCATGTTTGTTTGATTAGGTTCATGAGCTAACAAGTCATTATACCTAACAATCTAAAGGGTGACTTGGTTAAGTGAATGAGCTAGGAGTGCCTACCTGGAGAAGATAAGTAGGTTTGAAGGTGTTAGAACAAGAAAAGGTCATCATCAGATGTATAAGACATGAAATTAATGGTGGAAATCCAAGTTGATGTGGTTGAGTGGGTGCTTAATCTCTTAAGGGGTTGTATCCTCCTTTCTAGTTGGAGCTAGGTAAAGGTCTCGTAGGTATTAAACTAAATTAAGGGGTGGGTGTTCCTTGATCAATTGATACTGGTCTAAAAGTCTCATGTTTATGATGTCTTTATAGGATAGGTAGTCCATTATTTTTAGGCTTGAGAGTGGGTTTTATCCCCCATGAGGGTTTCCCACATAGTTGAGGTGTACTTGTGTTGATTTCTCTTGATCATGCTTATGTATTGATTTTTTTATGTTATGCTTAAGTGTTTGTACCATTGGAATCAAATGGAATTGATTATTGATGTTGAGCAACTGATTCACCCCACCTCTCAATAGCTACTTCCAATAATTGGTATTAGATTAGGACATTTGAAGGAGGATTGATAGCCTACATGTGATCCTAAGTAGTTTAAGAGATGATGAAGACAAGGTTCATCTTATTTGCAATAATGGATAAGCTTGTGAAGATCAGAGTTGAATTCTACATAGAGGTCTGCATGTTGGTACTAAAAAGTTCAAAGAAGAAATACTATACCAAATCCAAATCCAAGATCAAACCTGAGTTGAATGATAGAGCTTATTGAAGATAGTCTACTCAGTTAGATAAAATGGTAGAAGAAAGGTATGTGAAGATATCTTGGTGAAGGACAAAGGTCTACAAGTAAAGGATGAGTTGATCATCAATCTAAAGAAGCCTGATCATGTTGATGAGACCTATTTGAGGTCTATTTGAGACATCATAAGTTATAAAGGTATGAATGTACATTCTTTTCTATGTGATGATTAATCATATAAGCTTTGAGGTTATCAAATAGATTTGCAGGTCTACAAGAGTGCTTGAAAAACATGTGTGATGCCTCAAGAGTTTCAAGAAGTAACCATTGGAATTAAAATTCAAATGACTATGGAGTGTGATTTTATACATGAAATTCATTCATGAAAGTGATTATATATGTTATGTTCATGATCAATTTGATCCCTAAAAGGAAACATAATCTCAAGAGGTGAGAGGCAGTGATTTGAGGGTTTCAAGATGAGTTATAACTACAAACCCTAGGTGTGCTCTAATGACACAAATGAGTTCATTCTTGATCTTTGGAGCTTAGTGAGAGTTAGAGGGATGGAGTTAAATATTGTCTTTAGTGGTTATCATGCATAAGATTCATGTATTAGCTTAAGTTGAGGTTCAAGAAGCCTATACCATAACAGAGGTGTGTATGTTGTTGCTTGGACTATAAGACCATTATCTTTGAAGGTTAGAGGTATTTTTCTTGAGTTACAATGCTTATATATGATATAAGAAGTAGGTTGGCTTGTTTTTTTTGTCTTTTGAATAGTCACATAAGTTTTGAAGATGTTTCTTATTGTTGTAGCTTCACAAGATTGCTTGTGAGCTTGAAGGAGATTGTTGAAAGTGATTTTAAAGGTTTTATGGTGAGTGTCATATTTCTTTGTTGTCAAGGTGACCTCATAAATTCATAGAGGAGTGTGATGGCATCATGAAGAAAGTTTGAGCAATCTGAGGTTGATAGTTGTTCTGAGTTTCTTGTTAGTATTCTGAGTATGCTTATTGTAGAGATTGAAGAATGTTATTTCAAGAGTTGCCTTTGGTTTTATGCCTTATGGATGAGATGTTTCAGAAAGGGAGAATGATATGAGGAACATTGAATGATTTTAAGTATGTTTTTTTTTCCATGTTACATATCTGAAGATGTCATAAGTTGTGAGTTTTCATAATAAGATCTTAACTATGAGGGTGAGGTTGATCCTTTGAGTCAATTTGAAGGGCTTTCACAAAGAGATCAATGGACTAAGAGGTTGGTTATGACCTTAAGGTCATGTAGCATGAGTTTTCTTATTTTGGTATCCTATGTTGAGTCTTTCGAAGGAAATATTGCTTATCAGATGACTGATAAATAGTAGGTGTATACATAGAAATATATGACTGTGTACTTCCCTAAAGTGATTTGAAGATTTCTTAGCCATAATGTCTTATGGTGTCTAAAGGATAAATTGTTGAGGGATTTTAGGTCTCTGTCTATGCTTCATGACTCTAGGTGGTGAAGCATGTGAGTTCTTTAGGAGGTATTTTCAAGTCTCCTAGTCCTAGAATGCCTTTTTTATCAATTTTTGATGCTAGATATGAGTGGTGATCTAAAGGAAATGGATGAAGTTATTTATATTAGGTCATGAAGAAGATATTCATGAGTCATTCCCAAGTGGTTTGAGTCCTTGATGAGCTCAAATATGCGTCTTATGGTCAAAAGTTTGCATTGACCATTTTTGGCTATGATGACTACCTAGAAGTACCCAAAGTGTTCTTTTTACGATTTATGATGGATAGAAGATTGGATATAGATTATTGAAGTTAGTTTTGACATGTCAAAGTAGAATAGGAGGTTTGATTATGTCCATGAGGTGTTCAAGTATGTTTTTGACCATTTGATCAAGGTACTTACTGTAGATATTAAACCTATATGCATAGATTACTTAGTTTCAAGGGTCACTTGAATAATGAATATGTTTCATGAATAATTTTTTGCTCAAAAAGGTCTGCACATGTGATTAAGACATGTTCCAGGTAGTTTCACATGTTGATGAATGATTTTGTGCCAGGTGGAGAATTTTGAGTGATCTCTAACTCTTCTTCTCAAGAGCATGTGTTTGGAGGATTAAAGGAAGTCAATGTTACCAAAGGTGTGGAGGCTTTAAATTTATCACAGAAGTGAGTTTGGGTGGTATCCAGGTGTGGTATCTAGCTTAGGGGTCAGTATTGATTAGAGGTTGACTTTTGACCAAAGTTTACTTTGAAGGCCCAGTCATTTAGGCATGATTAAAAAAGTGGTCATTCTTTGGAGTTGAGTTATAAATGATTAAAATAAATTTAATGGAATAAATGGGTTGTTAAAACAAGTATTTAAGTGTTCTAAAGGTGATTATATTTCATTTTATTCAAGTTTTAGCTCATTAGGAGGCCTAATTCGCTAGTAGGCTAAGGAATGAAGTATGATAAGGAGGATGAGTTGGAGGTTTAGTTTTGGCATGCCTAAGGGGGCATGGTATTGGTATTAAAATATTAAGTTTCATGGCTTGAAGTGATCAAGGTAGATATTTATGAGGTCTATAGTGGCTAAATAGGGCTATAAGGGGTCTAAATAGGCCTAGTGAAGAAAATGAAGATTGTTGAAGAAATTCTCCAAAGAAGGTTGGAATTTTTTCGGTTCTATTTGAGTATATTGGTCTATTATTAACATGATTTAGGTGTGGTGCTATGTTTGGAGTGCCTTTGGTGTTCTGTGTGGTGCCTTGAAAGTGATGATAAGTTAGATTATATGGAGCTTTGGTGCTCTTGTTTCTATTTTAAGTGATGGTAGATATTCTTGGAGATCCTATAGGTGTCCATGGGTTGTGTAGACTAAGGGGCATCCTTTAAAGTGGATTATGGTCCTAGGGGGAGATATGTAACTATGTAATTGGTGACAGGTCCAAGGATATTGATGGATCAAGAGTAGTTTATAAGTGAGAGCATCTTTCAAGGGGGAGTTGTGATTATTTAAAGGTTATAATGGTACTTTTTTAGATTATTTCCTATAGGTGAGCATGATTTCATGATTTTCCTATAACTCATTCACTTATTTTCTATGGTTCCTAGTGTTAAAAGGTGTCCACTTTGTAATTTTAGCAAAGGGGGAGAGATAAAAGGAGTGTTTACATCAATGATAATGGGGGAGATTGTTGAGGATTTGATGGTATATATTTTCATTGATGTTTGAGACGAATTAGTAATGACAAAGTGGTCCATCAGGTTAGTTGGATAAAGCATGGTGGTCCAGTGTACTCAGAGCAGTGTGATGCTTGCATGGGTGTCCTAGGTGGTTTTTATATGGTTAAATGGATCTTGTTATGAATATGGTTGACATATTCCTAATTTATTATATGCTCAAGGGTTGATCTCATATATCCCTCATGAGTTATGCAGGTCAATTTGTACCTTTGTAGGTTTGACCATACATAATTGCCTATAGGGTTTTGAATGTTATGGATTATATGCAATGGTATGGAGCTCATTATGATTGTAATATTAATGTTTGACATTTTTAGGGAGTAAAAATTCTATGTGGATTATTTCTAAGTGGTTGTAAGTGGTCTGCAAGGTTGTTTGGCTCTTAGTGTAGTTGGCCTAAGTAGGCTTATGAGGCCTTATGAAGGGTCAATCATTGATTTTAGGATGTTTGATCTTATATCTTCATGTAAGATGATCATATAGGTGTATTTGAGTTCATTGACAAAGTTAGATGTTAGAAGTTGAGAGAGAAAGTTAGAAATGTCTTCATATACTTAAGAGGGTGCTTAAATGGTGCATTTTGAGCTCGAGAGGAAAGTTATTACATTCATTAGCTCATACAGACTTTGCATGACAAGATAATATTTTTGTAAAAGTTTATTAAGGTTAATAAGAAGGATTTATAATCATTATTTCTTTTATTAAGGTCCTATTTTTTATGAATGATTGCTAAGAAGGTAAGCAGGTTTCTATTTGTAAAATTCCTACTCTTAAGACCCGATGTGAAAGATATTTATTGTAGATGTTAAAAAATAAGGTGGATATTTAGGATGATTATTTTAGGTTGCATAGGACTCACCTCTTATTCTATGTAGGTGTTTTTTCAATCTTGATTATTTATGGATCCCATAGAAAAGTGCTTCTTAATAGTGTTTTTGACATTATGAGAGATTTCTAAAAGTAACTAGGGGAAACATGGGTGTGAGATGAATATTATGAATTTATTTAAAAATTAATGGAAATTTTTATGAAGATTAATTTCTTTGTATCAAATGTATAGGTCCTCAAATTTGACTAGTTGATATGAAAGAAAAGATACCATGAGTGAAAAAGACCAGTCAAAGTGAATATGAGTTTAGGGAATAGTTTCAAGTGAGTAGGAATTGATCTAATGAATTTAAGTATTTTTTTGATACATATGAATCTTAATACCTTGGGTTTAAAGTGGTTATTATTCTCAAACATAGGTGATATAGTGCCGTCAAAGTGACTTATCTGAGTAATGAAGACTGTGAGACAGTGATTTGAGGAGTTGGTCTGTTAGATCAATAAATGATGATAGAAATAAAGAACTATCTACTTGAGAGTGATATTGAGATCACATATAATATATTTATATGGATTATATGTTATTAAATTTATTTTTCAAGTGATAGATAAGAAAAAATGGAAGCTATAGGCAGTCTGAGTGGTCAATTTGAAGGAGTAAGTTGGAAGTTATTTGAGGAGATTTAAATAAAAAAATAAGTATGAAGATGTTATAAAAATATAAAATATTTATGATAAGGTATTATAAGTCATTTTTTATTTATAATCAGGTTTGGAGAGTAAATAATACTTGACTTAAATTTGACTATGTTTTACCAGAATTGAGTGAGCCTGTGATAGTGGTGTTTTTGGATGCATGGATCCTATTTAGTGAATCCAAATGGTTTGGTGATGTTTTTTAGGTAATTTAAGACCCATTAATTTTATTTATTCATATTTTTGTTTTTAATAATTTAGTATACACTTCATATATGTGAGACATTGTTTTCAATATTTGAAGACCTAATTAGCGAGTAGTCTAAAAGGCTTGGTTTAAGGTGTGAGTTGGAGTTCAATATGTTATATACCCATGTGGGAGTAAGAAAGTATTCATTTGAGACATTTTTTATCTATTTTAATTACTTTTTGAGACTAAATATGGACGAAGGCTTTATGATAATAATGTTTGGTTCATGAAGACCTAATGTTATAGGTCTCACCTAAGGGCTAATAAAGGCTTGTGGCTTTCACGACCAAAGAGGTAGTGTATTACATGAATGGAAAGTGTAATAATGGTAAATTTAAGGTAAATCAAGTTATGGTATGCATCTTGGCTGACAAATATGGGTTAGATGAGAGTATGGTATATATACTAGGCCTAATTGGCCTATTTGATGGTGGGAGTGAGTGTGAACTAAAGTGAAGGAAAGAGCTCAATCAAGGAGTAAAGATAGGTCATTGAGGACCTTCAGAGGGTGAATATGATCATTCATTTTTTTATGATCAGGTTTATGAGCTAAAAATTCATTAGACCTAACATTTTAAAGGGTGACTTGGCTGAGCGAATGAGCTAAGAGTGCCTACCTAGAGAAGAGAAGCAAGTTTGAAGGTGTTAGAGCAAGAGAAGGTCATCATTAGATGTAGAATACATTAGAGTAATGGTGGAAATCATATTTTAGGTGGTTTAGTGTGTGATTAATCACCTATGGGTTTGTAACCTCTTTTCTAGTTAGAGCTAGCTAAAGGTGTTGTAGGTACTGGACTAAATTGAGGGGTGGGTACTCCTTGATCAGTTGATGCTGGTCTAAAAGTCTCATGTTTTTGATATATTTATAGGATAGGTATTCCATTAATTATAGGCTTGAGAGTGGTTTTTATCCCTCATGAGGGTTTCCCACATAGATGAGGTGTACTTGTGTTGATTGCTCTTGCTCTTGCTTATGTGTTGATTTTTTTATGTTATGCTTAAGTATTTGTATCATTGGAATCAAATGGAATTGATTATTGATGTTGAGCAACTGATTCACCCCCCCCCCCTCTTAGTAGCTACTTCCATCATTTTTTTGATTTCTAAATTTCTAAAATTTCTTTCAAAAATTAGTTTGTTTTCAAAATAGAAATAATACATTAACATAATGAATTACTCACTAGAGTTTGTGTTCCTCTTATATCCTATCCTCATTTTAGTATTTAGAACATTTCAAATAGATAAAGTGTATCCACTTCCTTTTCCTAACACTAGGATGGGTGATAACTACCATCCCTCTAACCAAGTCCATGTTATCACTCTTCTAAGTGATACGATGACCAACCCCATGATATAAAATTAAGTCAATTAGTATATACTTTCTCATACCCTTCTTGCATCTCCTATAATTTATGTGTGTATCCATAACTAATCTAAATTACCTAGGGTTTATGATTATGAACCCCTATAAAATTAACACATCATTATGATAATTTAATATAAGCATCACAAAAGTAAAATAAACATTTCAATTCAAGGCTCACATCATTGTAAAGTCATATTACACAGTTAAAAAATCCAAAATATTCTAGTGTTAATCATGTGTTTTCATCTTCATCTAGCATGGTTTCATATCCAAATGAAAAGCTACAATAGAATACGTATAAAACAAGTGATTCAAAAAGTTACCAAAAGACTACTAAGAGTCCAATTGAAACCCTAAAACAATTCATTTAAGAAAAAGTGATCCAATTACACCTTGTACGTGCTATAAGGAGATCCAAATACTATTATGTATATCATAGAATGCACAGGCATCATACATATTATTGTTTTGCATCAAATAAAAAAATATAAAGTATAAAATATAGTGGTGATCCTATATTGATACATCTACCAAGAAACCCACTCACATTATGAGTTCCTCTCCTAAATCACAAGTGCAAAAAAAGAAAATCTAGGTACTAAAGGATAATTCTAAAACAAACTATTGCAAATAAAAAACCTAGAAAAAAGAAATATTCAAAAGGAAAAGTCAGAAGAAGAAATATTAAAAAAAAAATCAAAAATAAAAGGAACAACTAAAAAATACAATGTTACAAAAAGAGAAAGAATAAAGGTTGAAAAATCAAACTCAAGATAAGAAAACTAGCATTCTAAAAAGAGGATTTGTAACAAGCATTTTTTGAAAGAAAGGCATTCCTATAAAAAAAGGATACAAATATTATTTCCAAGGATCCAAATATCATACATATTCCATACACATAGGAATAAACATTTAATAATAATAATACAAAGTCTATGCTTTCATCCTCAAATAAAGAAGTCAAGGCACAAATTACATCTTGTCATAGTGTGCAAGCAAAGATACATGACTCTTATCTATCCCATTATGAGATGAAACATTTTAATAATCATGAACATACTAAAATATGAACATACTCAAGAAATTAAAATTGAAGAGGGAAATTATAATCTATGGTGTGGTTGGTTTTTCTTACACAAATGATCAAAATGACACATTACAAGTTCAAGAAAAACCTAATAAGTTTCATGTCTCCTATAATAATGATTACACTGATAATTATTATCCTAATAATATAGAATATTGGTATGATCATGATAATACTAATTATGAAACCTATGAATATGACACACATGATATATATCCTTAATACATGCATCTCATTTATGAGTACATTGGCTTATAGTAGCACTTTTTTGTGTACATGTATTTTTTTCTTATCCTTCCTAATATTCCAAAAATACCAAAAAAATAAAATAAAAAACAAAAATCTAAAAATATTCAACATTTACATATTTTATTAGCTCCTTGGAATTTATTTCATTGATTCCATGTTGGTAGATAGCATATCATTTCTTTCTATATACACACATATGTTTCACACATATTTTGAGTGTGATATAGACATACCCAAGCACATGATATATGCACATGCAAATGATGGGCCTTCCCTCTACTCATGTAATTAGTACATTGGAGGCATCCATTTATTTGATCATTAAATACCAAGGTTATATTAATCTATGATCACTTTCCATTATCATGTTTGATCTTGTGTATTTAAACATTCCTTTATCCATGCTTAGGTCTTTCAAAGTGTACTTGATATGTTATGTACTTAAAAAAATTTGCTAACACATATATCCAAGGACTAATATGATATGCTTATGTTGGTTGATTATGATTCCATGTTTTAATTTTTATCACTTCCTTGAATGTTCCTTGATATTATCTTGCATTGTATTTCTTGTTTGATCATTTGAATATGCTTTTTTTCTTGCAACCTCCATGCCTTTGTTTTCCTATTATGATAGTTGAACATGTCATAGTTTTTTTAATGTGTACATTTAAATATGTCATTCTATGCTTTATGGGAATTTTATAAGGCATATCCCTTTGATTTTTTGGTATTTAAACATGCCCCTTGTATGAGGTCTCCTTGGACCATGGCCTTTTGTTTTGATTTTGAGTGCTCTTGTGTGTGTACTCGATTATTTTTTGAGCTTGTACTATTACTCTATAATTTTTTACATGATCTATATCATGTATTTTAGGACTTGATGTGATAATAATTTGCATGATTCAATGATATATTTCCATATACATGTCACTCCTACATGTTACATGATCCATCCATAGCTTATATAATTATCTTATTCTTTTGAGGTAAGGTAGCTATTAGTTTCTACTTCCCTCACCTCAAAAGGGGGCCATATAAATAGAGGTATGTCATAGAGGCATGGCTTCCACACTTTCATAGATTTGTATTATAGTGTGGGCATGCCAAAAAAGGTATGGACTCTAAATTTATTCAATAACCAACATTTTCATATTATAGTGGGGGCATGTTATGGAAACATGACCTCTACACTTGTACAAATTTAAAATTAGCCAAATTTCATGGTTATATGATTAAGATACACATTTATGGAAACATTATATGCATATTTAACTTAATTATACCTAAGTTTTAGATTGAGACTTATATTAGGCATATATCCCATGCATAGAACACCTAAAATTCTAAAATGAAGTCAATTTCCAAATTTAAAATACTACTATGGATTGTTATTGAATCCCTAAAAAACATGAGAAAAATAAATTTACATATGCATAATGATATTAAATATAACTTAAATCCTTACAAATAACATCAATACAAGAGAATATAAGGAATGATCAGATTCATAATAATGAATTATTACCATCATCTCACTCTTCTTTGGCTTCCCTCCAAAATTTTCCAACTGATTCTTCAATGCTACTTGAATTGATATTGGATTGATGGGCAATGGCTTCAAGATGGATAACTTGACAGATTATTTGGATGTTTGGTTGCTTTGATGGATATAAGAGGGTATGAGAGCTAGTGAAATGAAGGAAATATAGACTTAGATTTATTCTTTCTATTTTTATTCTTTGTTCCCATGCCTGAGCATGCCCCTATTTAAAGATGTTTTTAGAAGGGATTGGAGGGGAGATTTCCCTCTCAAATTTCAAATTTGAGGAGGAAGAAGGTTCTAGAGGTGAGAAGCCTCTAGACCTTATTTTGGGGGAAAATGTTGAGGTGTTGTCAATTATGTATCCAATGTGTCCAATAATGTCCATGAGGTGGAAAAGAGTGTTCATGAGGTGTCAAAGTTGCTAGTTAGTTAATGATAAAGTGTGTTTCAGAAGTTATCCATAGATCTTCAATGTTTGGTTAGATAGGTAAGTTGATGGATGTTGTTGATTATGTGATGATGTTGTAGAGGCCCTATGGGGTGTCAAGAGTTATTTGATTAGTTATGGAAGTGAAAGGTTTCCATTTGGCTCATATTTTTGGTCATATTAACCTAGTTGGTCTTTTATCAAATCAGGTTGAGTGAGTAGATTGATGACATCAACATTCATACATGTGAAGGTGTTAGAAGAAAATGGTCACTTAAGTTTGAAGAGGTTTGTGACTAGATCATGTCTTTCAAATTTAAGGTCTTGAAATGGTGTCTATAAAAATTTATGGTAGTGCAAATTTGGTCTCCTAGGCATATTTATTTGTTTTCCATAGCCATATTTGCATTAAAAAGTGACCGTTCGAATTCAAATATTTGAATTTACAAAGGAAAACTACTCATCATTGTTTTGGCTATAAGTTTTTATGTTGGAAGAATTTGATGGTGGTATAAAAATAAAAGTGGTATATAATTTCAAGGTAGATCCAATAAAAATAATTTGGAGGTTTGATTTATTATATACCTACATTTATTTTGGTCCAAATTTGACTAAGGGTTTGACCTTCTTCTACAAGTGACCAGAGAAACATGTTTGAGTTTTTCTTGATGGTGTTTAGATGTTTCAAGGTGAATTAGTTATTAAAGAATGTTTTAGACTCATTGAGTATCATTTGTATGTATTTTTGTGGTTTGAAAAATCCATATTCAATATGAATAATTACTTACAATTTGAATTTTAATTCGTTCATGGGGTTTTCATGTACAAGGCAAATGTTTGATAGGTTTTGCATATTCATAGGTGTGTAGGTATGAATGTAATATTTAAAGATATATATATATATATATATATATATATATATATATATATTTGAAGTGGTATTTTGTTCCTATTTTTTCTTGATGAAGTGATAAAAATGGTGAATATGCCTCCATGGACCTAAAAGGGCTTCTTAGGCCTAATTGAAAGGTGTAATTGTTTAAGGGTTGTCTATCAAAGCTATAGATTACATATGAACGTTATATTGATCTTATTACAAGTGTGATATAAGCCTTGAGTTTTAAAGCATGTCTCATGGAAGACCAAGAAGATAATGATATAAAGGCTCTATAAAGAGTTTAAGCAAAGATGAAGATTCCTAGAGTTGATATGCAAAGGATAGTGTAGTGTGAGTGTGCTTGGTGGATATATTGAAAATTTTAGTAGGTTTAGTAATGTATGAATGAACTATAGGTCATATTTTTGATTTTATATTAGTGTTATTGTAGGGTTAAAGATTGAATATGAGCAAAGAAGTATAAAGTGATCTAAAAGGGTGATTTGGATGCATTGATTATATGTCAAGGCTTGAGAGAGTGTGAAGGATTGAAGAGAGGTGTTATACATTATTTATCCATCAGATTTAAAGGCAATCAAATTTTTTTATCTATTGATATCATATGTGTTGTGTTCATGCTCAACATTTAGGATAAATTGGTGCCTGTTCATACTTAGGGGTGGGTGCTCCTTGTGAAGTGGGTGCTTCACTAAAGTTATATTGTTTGTGATTTATTATAGGACTTTAGTCCATGTTTTTTTAGGCTTGAGATTGGGTTTTATCCCCATGAGGGTTTCCCACATAATTCATGTGTTATCTTCCATTGATCATGCATAGCTTTCTTTATGAATGGTGTATATGCTTCATGAATGTTTATGATTGAGTGTTTGAGATCCTGAAGATTTTAGAATTGGATTTAAATTGCTTGCATCATTGATTCACCCCTCCACCTCAATGATTATACCTCTAATAATTATTATCAAAAGGGTTTCTCTACAAAGCAAACACCATTGTTTAATGGATCTAATTATGCTTTTTAGAGTGCGAGGATGATGACATACATCATGTCTCTATGTTTTGATATTTTTCAATTTATTATGGATGGTTATTTTATACCTCCTACTCCTCAAACTAGTACAACTAATAAGAATTTATGTGAGAATAATTCAAAAGCAATGAATGATATCATTTATGGCCTATCAGAGGTTGAGTTTACCAAGGTGATCCATTATAAGTTTGCCATGGAAATTTGGGTCAAATTACAAAATATTTATGAAGGGAATTCAAAGGCTAAGTTGGATAAATTACAAACTCATCAAAGGAAATTTGAGGGCCTTAAAATTAAGGAAAAATATATTATGGCATCTTATCTTCTAAGAGTTGATGAGGTAGTAAACATGATCAGAGGTCTTGGAGAAGAGATTGAATAATCTATTATGGAATAAAAATTATTAAAGTCTCTCACCCTCAAATTTGATTCAAAAGTATTAGTTGTATAAGAGAGTCATGATCTCACCTTGATGAAGATGGATGAATTGCATGGCATCCTTACTACCTATGAGATGAGACTTAATGAGGATAGACCTCCTAAGAAGGAAGCAATCTTCAAAGTGATCAAGGAGACAAAATCCAAAAGAAGAAAGTTAACTCTTGAAGATTTTGATCTCAATTAATATCAACTTGAATCCATGATTACCATAAAAATAAATGTAGGATCAGGTGAGTATAAAGAGAAACTTCCTTTTAAATGTTTTTCATGTGGTAAAGTTGGTCATTTTACAACTAAGTGCCCAGATAGAGGAAAATTTGAACACAAGGAAGCTCATAAGGAATTTCATGAGAATGAGCACAAGAAATTTGAGGGTCCTAGAAAGTACAAAAATTTATTCAATAGGAGAAATGACAAGGAGTCATAAAAAGATAGTAAGATCCTTTACCATGAAAAAGATAGTATCTCATCTATTCAAGAAGAAGGAAACACATCAAATAGTGATGATTCATCTCATGATGAGGACAAGGAGATACTATTCATGGCTCTTGGGTATGATGAAGGTGAATTCTCTTTAGGCATAGATCTCTTTGGTGGAGATAACTTAAAGGAAGAAGATGAGAAATTCACTCTTGAAGACAAATATTTGAATACTGTAGAAGAGATGAAGCTACTAAAAGGAAATAATAGAAAGTAAGCATCCTTGATCAAGTCTTATGAGGAACAAATTGGCTTGTTTGAAAAAAGGTTGAATAATAAAGTCAAAGTACATGATGAGATCACTCAACATCTTGAATCTCAGGTCTGTACCCTTGATGAAGAGATAAAGAGTAAGGATGAATAATGTGTCACATACAAATCAGAGATGGAGTCTTTACAAGGAAAAATGTATCAAGCTATGAGTAAGATTGAAAATTGTCAAAAAATTGATATAATTACAGATGATATTAATGATCTATTAAGTATTCAAAAGGTCTTAAATGATAAATCAAGCCTAGGGTTCTATGAAGATGTTCAAAAGGATAATAAGATTGAGAAAAAAATGATGATAGATCAAGAGACTAATCATGATAAAGAGAATGCTAATAAAGACAAGAAGGATGACAAATTGAATAAGAAGGACAATTTCAAAAGCTATAAATATTAAAATCAAATCAAACAACCTAATGATATAAGGTATGATAACTCCTTCAATGGCTACTATTACTCTTGTTATTAGTTTGGTCATAGGATCATTAATTGTAAAAGAAAATATCTTAGTAAGATATTTTCATGGAATAATGATAAAAACAATGACAAGCATGAAGAACATCATCACTCAAGATAGTCAACAGGTCCATAAAGGAAGCATGACATCTTATGTTATAGGTGTAAAGGGATTGGTCATATTAAAAGGATTTTTAATGCCCTCATCAGGAGACTAAATGATCAGATGTATGAATGGGATAATGAAACTTCAAAGAATCATCATATGGCTCATGTACAAGGTATGAATAATTAGATAAACTTCATTTGTTTCAAGTGTCAAGATAAAAGGTCACATAGCAAAGTTTTTCAGGAATGGTCAGTATTTTCCTTGAAAGAATGATTATCATAACATGAAGAAAAGGATCCATAATGAATGGATACCCAAGGAGGTGAATGAGAAATAGGTTCAAGATGGAATATGTGTCATGATAGAATAAGGTATAAATTCAAGTGTCAAATAACAAGCCTTATCTTCTCAAGGGGACAAGAATATCAAGTAGGATTCTGAGTCAAAAGGAAAGAATGAAACTAAGAACTTAGTCAAAGTTAGATTGATAATGAGGAAGGACTGCAAGTCAAGTGAGAGCATGGAGATGTGGGAGTCTCTTGAGTTTTGGGACATTTATTTTATCTATGATAGATGGGTGTCTCTACATATGTTTCTTATCAGACATATTTTATTTGTGGAAGAAAGTACGTATGATCTAGATGATGTACAAGATGTCAATCAATACAGAGGTATGTAGAATTACTGAATGGACTTTAAGACCAATGCTATTTTTGATTTAAAAATTGATGATCTTATGTTTTCAAGACTTGTGTTGATAATATAATATCATTAATTAAGGGGGAGATTTAATTTCATGAGCTTGATCCATAGTTTTGTGATGAAAATCTTTAAAAGTTCTATTCAAGGACATTGGTCCTAAAGGCATGTTTTAAACAATTTTTTATGCTTGGTTTGATAAGTCAAATCATGAAGTATGAATGTGAGGCTAGTATTTACTATAGATAGGAATTTTTAAAGTGTATTATATGAGGTTTAATGCATTGGATTGGTCATAAGTAGCTCTAATGATCATTTATTTAATTTATCCATTTTTCTCAGTGATCACTGCTTAGTGAGAACTCATCTTGCAAAATTGGTGATTTTAGGAACTATGAAGATAAAAAAGGGTGGAGGAAAGTTATATTTGATGTTTCCATGTGAAAAATAAGGTAATTTGTTGTCATAAGTCTTCCATGATCATTCTAAGAGGTTTTAGCATAGTGATAGGGGTATACACAGGGTCTATAGACACATAATGATTGGTTCTAGGTGTCAAATGAGGATTGGTGAGTGTTCAAGGTATCTTTGAGGAATAAAAATGTGTGTTGACCTTATTTAGGTGATATATATGTGGTTTTAGGGTTTCAATATCTTTTCAAGGCAAGTTGAAGATTTTTGAAGGCTCTCATGTTGATAGTTTGTGCATAAGGGCTAGAAGGTCAAAAACCATTTCATGGTTATATGGATTCCCAAATGAGTTTGAACAAAATATTTTATACATAATTGTGTATTGGTGACCTCAATGTTTGGAATAAGTTATAGGAGTTGACATTGATCGAAAGGTGGTAAGTTGACAAGATTTCTTTTTGATGACCTAGTTTTTACACCATGTGATTTGGTGACCTTCTTAAGGGATTTGAGACCCAAGGATGATTAATAAGTTTAAATTGATAAAAGGGTGCTCATAAAGTTTTTTACAATCATTTTAAAGTTTTTATTTTGTCTTATGGATGATATTTTATGTAAATGGAGGGCTAATTGGCATATCAGTTTATGAAGGAGCTATGGTACAGAGGAAAATTTTGATAATTATTATTGGAATGAATGATGGGGCATATGAGTGTGCTCAATATAATAAATTTTAATCCATGAAAGTTCATACATAAAAATTTATGGGCTCTTCAAGGTTCAGGTAGGGCTACTAGGCCTCTAGGCAAGGCTAGTATGAAGAAAAGTGATTTTTGGTCATTTTTTTAGAATGACTAAGGTATGATTATTATTTTATGAGTATATTATTCTATTTTGAAAATATTTCATGTTTTGATTATGGATTAATCATATGTTAGTAATCATGGAGTTGACTTGTGATAGAAAATTTGAAGGTAACTATGGGGTATCATCATGGTTGGAGATAGTCTTAAGGTGCTCAAAGGAGACTAAGGTTAGGAGACTTGGGGGAATCTATTTTAGTGTTATTAAGGTGTTTTCACTCCAATTTAATTGATATCATGTGTTTATTCTTCAGACAATAGGGCATGGTCAAGATGGTGTGTTTTCAATGAGCAAGACTTGGAAGATCTGGTAAGAAATGGTATGCACAATGATAGGGGGAATTTATATCATCTATCAGAGGAAATATTTTGTTGATGTTGGATTTTAAAACATATATAAAATTTACAGGTCCTTATTATCATCATGTGAGTCCACTTTGTCATTGTGTTAAAGGGGGAGATAGTATTTATAGAAGGAGAAAGAGTGTGTGCATAGCTTTGTGTTGGTGTTGACATCAATGATAAAGGGGGAGATTCTTGAGGTATTGTAAATTATGTCTCAAAGGTTTAAAATAATTTCCATGAGGTGGTAAAGAGTGTTCATGAGGTGTCAAGGTTGATATCTAGTTAATGACAAAGTGTGCTTCAATAGTCATGCATAGATCTTAAGTGTTTGGTTGGATAGGTAGGTTGATGGATGTTGTTAATCATGTGATCATGTTGTAGAGACACTATGGGGTGTCAAGAGTTATTGGAGTGCTTATGGAAGTTAAATTTTTCCATTTGTTTCATCCTTTTGGTCATCTTGGCCTTTTTTTTTTTACAAATCAAGCTAAGTGAGCATATTGATGATGTCAGCATTCACAAGTGTGAAGGTGTCAGAAGAAAATGATCACATAGGCTTAATGAGCTTTGTGCCTAGATCATGTGTTTCAAATTTAAGGTATTGACATGGTGTCTATAAAAATTTATGGTAGTGAAAATTTTGTCTCCCAGGCATATTTATTTTTTATCCATAGCCAAATTTGCATTAAAAAGTGACTGTTGGAATTTAAATATTTGAATTTACAAAGGAAAACAAATCCTAATTATTTTGGATATAAATTTTGATGTTGGATGAATTTTATAGTGGTATAAAAATCAAAGTGGTATATAATCTCAAAGGAAATAAAATAAAAATAATTTTGAGGTTTTACTAGTTGTAGACATACATTTATCATGGTCCAAAGTTGACTAGGGGTTTGACCTTTTTCTACAAGTGACTTGAGAAGGATGCTTGAGTTTTTTTAAATGGTGTTTGGATGTTTCAAGGTGAATTAGTTATTAGAGAATTTTTAATAATCCTTGAGGGTAATATTTATGGATTTAATTGGTTTGAACAATCCATCTTTAGTATAAATAATTGCTTAAAAGTTGACTTTTGATTCATTCATGGGGTTTTCATGTACAAAACAAATGTTTGATAGGTTTTACATATGAAAAGGTGTGTAAGTATGAATGTAATATTTTTAGGATGGCTTATGGATCATGTTTCATAGAATTATGTGCTTTGAATTGGTCTTGTGTTCCTATTTTGCTTGATGAAGTGATAAAAAGGGTGAATAAGCCTCCATAGACCTAAAAGGGCTTCTTAAGCCTAATTGAAAGGTGTTGATGCTTACAAGTGGTCTATCAAATATATTGATGACTTATGAAGGTGATATTTATATTATTACAAGTGTGATATAAGCCTTAAGGGTTAAGGCATGTCTTATGTCTGACCAAAAATATGATGATCATGAAAGCTCTATAAAGAGTATAATGAAAGATGAAGCTTTATAGAGTTGATATGCAAAGGATAGTGTAATATGTGTGTGCTTGGTAGATGGATTGAAAATAAAAGTATTTTAAGGAATGTATGCATGACCTATAGGTCATATTTATAATTTTATAGTAGTGTTCTTTTAGGGTTGAAGATTGAAGATGAGTGAAGAAGTATAAAGTGATGCAAAAGGGTGTTTTGGATGCATTGCTTGTGTGTGAAGGCTTGAGAGAGTGTGAAGGATTGAAGAGAGATGTTATACATTATTTATCTATCATATTTAAAGGCAATTAGAGTTTTAGAGATGTTAATATCATAGGTGTTGTACTAGTACTCAACATCTAGGACAAGTTGGTGCTTGTTCATTCTTAGGGGTGGGTGTTTCTTGTGAAGTGGATGATTAAATAAAGGTCTCTTGTTTATGATTTATTATAGGACTTTAGTCTATGTTTTTTTAGGATTGAGATAGGTTTTTATCCCCCATGAGGGTTTCCCACATAATTCATGTGTTATGTGCCATTGATATTGCATAGATTTCTTTATGAATGGTTTATATGCTTCATGAATGTTTATGATGGAGTGCTTGAGAGTTTGAAGGTTTTGGAATTGGATTTGAATTGATTTCATCATTGATTCACCCCTAGTTATTGTACCTCTAATAATAAATATTTGATTATAAAAATAAGTGAATAAAGAATTATAAAATTAGGAATTATGTGGAAAGTGGGTAAATATGGATTTTGAATATTAAGAAAATGTGAATATGTGGAAAGTGGGGTTTTTCATGTAGTTAGGATTAATTAATTAATTGAATCAAGGAAACTAAGGGGTGATGTTAATATGGGATATAGGTATTAAGTGTCAATATTAGGCATAATTTAGTGAGTTACTTAGTGATCAGAATTAGGTACATATATTTTGCCCCTCTTTGAAAAGGCATTACAACTAGAAGAAGTAGTGGTCTTTCCAAGAAGAAAGATGATTATATATGGGTGTTTACAAATTAGTAGAGATAGGATGCCCCCTACAGGGGACATGTAGAAAATAATGAAATTGATGGCCACTCAAAAGGAAGAAATGCGAGTGAGGTGAATAGATAAGGGAATGATAGATGTGAGATTGATGATAAATAAGATGAATGTGACATGAGTAGTGAGATACAAATTAATAATGCCCCTAAAAAATATATATGCATAGGGAGGGAGGATGATAATGTCACGGCGGTCAACACATCCCAAGGGGAATCAAACTAAATAAAAGAGTGATAAGTAAAGAGGTTGTAAGTTTTTGATGTATCCTAAGCAAGGATGCATGCAAGGGAGAGATAAAATATTGAATGCGATGAATGGGCCACAAGTCATTTGATGTATCCAAAGAAAGGATGCATGCAAGGGATAACCCCAAACCAAAAAAATTGATGAAGTAAGCCACAATATTTTGACATATCCCAAGTAAGTATGCATGCCAAGGAAAGCTATGGGCCAAAATGATAAAGCCCACAAGCTTTTGATATATCCAAAGTAAGAATGCATGCTAGGAGAGTATCATGCTAAAATAAGACAATGATTGGATAATTGTAATGATGGATGTATTTCATAGATTATGTCAAAAGATAGTAAGAAGTAGTGGATAGATGAAAAACAATGTGATTATGTAACCAAGGGAGAAAAGGGAAAGATTGGTTAGTGCAACCAAATTATCCATAGGCACCATGGGTGACCAAGTGTTGCCTACATAGTTTGAAGATATCTTAATCTAATGTAGTTCTCCCAAAATGGGAAGAATTATGGGAGGAATAAGAGATATGAGGATGAAATATATGAGTTTAATATGAATAATAGTGATGGAGTGGTAAAATGGATGAGCTACAACATGATTGATATCGATGATTCCCTTGGCAAAGACATATGCATAAGAAGTGAGAAAGATGGTGTTATATTTGGCACATCCTAAGGTGGATCAATCTTAACTAAAGATTTACCAAGAGAGCTGTAATGTTGAAACATATCCCAAGCAAGGACACATACTTATAAAAATTGTGGGTCTCAAATGGAGGATATACAAGTGTCATGGTAGCTCATAAAGATGTTTGATAAAGTATGGAGATTATGGTGATTCCACAAAAATGGTTAAGTAGATTAGGTGATAGATGTGTCAACATAGTGTGAAGAATACTAAAGGTCAATGTATTGGTATGAGTTAAATAATCCCATATGTATTGGGATTAATAGTTTTAGAGTGAGAAAGGTAGATAAATAGGAAGATAAAATAAGATGGAGGAATTGAAATGTGGATTTTATATAAAGGTGGTGGTTTTGGTGGAAGAGGTGAAGAGTTATTTTAAGCTACCAATGCAAGGTACTAGAATGGGGTAGTAGGAGTGAAATGGTAGTGGATATTACTATGAGCCAAGTTTTAAGGGGGGACCTTTATCAGGAGCTACATAGTATTTTTTTAAAATGGCCATCATAGATATGAGCTAAGTTTTATTGGCTGAAGCAAAGGTGAAACATGCATGACTTCACCGTATAGGTAGCCTTCATTACTATGTGTCAAGGTGGATAATTAAGATGGGTGGTAGGGTTTAAAGGGCTTGTATAAGATCTTTAGAGGTGGGTGTATATGTCATCTATCTGCATACCCTTGGGCTAAGGATTATTGTAGGGAACTAAGGATAGCATTGTTAGTGTTGAGCTTAGTGACTCAAGGGAGGAAGACATGGTCATTGGTGAAGAAGGTAGTGAAAGCTTAGCTACCACTTTAGACATATCAGATGTGGTTAACAAAAATATCAAAATAAAATAAAAGGTCTAATAAATATGTAGGGCATGGAAGGAAAAAGAGAAAAAAAATGAATTAATGTAATGCATTATTAGAAGGAGATTGTGGTGTAGGTGGATGGCATATAATTGAGGTGCACAGAATGTTGAGGATGAGGGACAGAAGGATCGACACCAAAGTGGGAGCCAAAACTAGGTATGGATTTTATTATGGGTTTTTGTTTTTATTGTGGATGTATGTATGTATGAATGTGTGGTGAATGAGGGTTTGAGTGTCATGATGGGGGAGATTTTGGGTTGAAGTGGATGACATAGAGGTTATACAAGTAGGTCTAGGGGCTAGGGGTATTGAAAGGTAATCACATGATCAAGGAGAGGTTGTGTGGCTATGTTATGAGGTGAGGGGAGGGTCATAGGATAAGTTATAGGAGTGGTAAGAGGGATGGGAGCTGTAGGAAGGGTTTTTTATTATGGAATGAAGGGTGATGAAAATGCATTAGGGAATATAGGATGAAAAATATCTATTTTATTGGGAAGAGTTTGGGATATATATATTTTTTTTAAGTGATGAAATGTATCGACACTATTTGACTGGTAATAGTGTGTGTATGGCAGGGGGATCAATATATAGAGAGGATGATGGTGGTAGGAAGTGTATTGAGATGGTTATAGAGATGGTGACATATTCAATGGTTAAGGAATGTCTACTAATCATAGGGCATGGGAGGAGAAATTGAAATAATATGGTCATTAGGGATTATACGAGTTATTTAATAGCTATAAGATGGGAGATAATAGATTTATAATTCTAGGTTTCATGATTATAGGGTCAAATTATTTGATAGGATATACAAATGGTAGATGTATTGACTCAAGTAAAATCATTACTAGAGCAAGTGACCTTTTAGGAGGTACAGATTGGGGTGATGTAATAATAGGTGGAGAAAATTCAATTTGAGTAGATGCAACTATAGGGATGGTTAGACCAATAAGAGGTATAGGCACAAGTCTTGGGGATGGAGAGAAATATGGATCAAATACTACTAGATGCTTTAGGGTTTCAATATGTGATAGCCTAGATGATGAGGATGGCTTAGGAGACACAACATTGGAGAAAATTTTATGATCACATTGTGTCAGCATGGCAAATTACTCATTCATATAGAGTGATTAATTGATCCATAAGGACACTAGGTTCCAAGTCATCAAGTAAGTCAATGCATCCATCATTGAGGCCACCATCACAAGGTGGAATGTAAGTCATAACGTATTAGTGGTGTAGATTTATGGTTCATATGTAATAAATGTGTGGAATTATAAAATAAATGATGTGAAAAGGTTTGTCTAAATATATAAAATAATGATGGGGAGTTTGTGATGTTTAGAAAATATGTGGATTTCTAGATGTAATAATTGATATTATGTTAATAATAATAATGAAAAATGTGATTATTTTATTATATCATGTAATGATTAGAATGTGATGGTATAATGTGGAATGATAGTGATGTCTAATAGGATAATAAAAATAATGTTTATTGTTGGCCAATTTAGCTTACATACAAAGATTATGCCTAGATGGATGAGCTGAATAGAGTTTTAGATGGAATGAGTGGTCCAAAGATCACATACAACTTGCAAAGATTTTAAAACGCTTTAAGTAAACTTAAAGTGTAGTTTGTCAAAATTTGAGAAAGTAGGTTTCCATGGTGATCATATAATTTAGGAACATGAATCAATTTTGCACAAGCCTTATAAGTTAATTTGAGCATTGGAGATTCAAACAACAGTTCAAGCACAAGTCTAGAAGAACCAAACCATCATTACAGGTCACAAAGAAAAAAACAAACTAGTTTGCTTGTGAATTTTATAAGTATGCTCAATAATCCTCTCAATCCCAAAGGATCACATGGAAATGATACATTTAGTGTCAATATCATCCTCTACAAATTTGGTATCTTGATGAGCTTATTATCTCAATATATAGGTCTTTAAAGTTGAACTTATAGGGTGGGATGTGTATGTAGACATCAAATTTGAGTTATGACAAATATCCATTTGAATTCAAATGTTCCAAGGATGAACATGCATTTAACAATTGTCCAAATCATAGGATCTTGGATCAAGATCTAATAATGAGTAGGTGATCGATGGTGTTAATGGGTCTTGAAGATCTAATGCAGTACATGCAATCATATAAAGTAGATCTAATGATGAATAATGGGTCAAAAATTTAGTGAATCTCAAAGGCAAATGAGAATATACCAAGTAAAATGATGTTATGAGTTCATAGTAGATCCAAAAATTCATAGTTTATATCTTGAGTCTATACACCCAAACATATCTACAGTGCATGTTTAATAATGCGATTGAAGATCAACAACAAGTGGTGGATCAAAAGGTTAGTAGATCTTGAAATCAAATGTATAAGTGTCTTAAGCATGTTAAACTAGTAGAAGATATATGGCTCTCATTTATTTTTATAGATAAATATCAATAGTGTAGATCAAAGATACAAAATTCAAAGGAGCTTAGATCAAATATAGAGCCACCATGTGGCATAAGTGCAGGGGTAGATGGAGCTGATAGAAAGATCTTGAGAACAAATTAAGAGCATTTAGGTGGTATATTTTTAGAAACCTAGATCAATATCAAGGGCTAATATCAAAAGTCAAAGACATGACATTTTTATTAGAGGTCAAACATGTGGTCGAGGTAAAACCAAAGCAAACATTTTAAGGGGATGCCATGAAGGTAGACATGTTGGACAAAGGATTTTGCCACTCTGATCAAGTAGAATACATAAATGCAAGATCAAGCATGATCTATATTATTAGGAGTAGACCCTATAAATCCATATAAAACCATTAAATCCCTATAATAAATTTCAAGAGCTTATAGATGTGGGTTTTATACCTCACTCATATTCAAAAAACCCTAGCTTATAGATCTTCATTTGCAATAATGACTATATGAAAACCAATAAGGTGATTAGTTTTCATCCATAGTAGAACTATATTAAATATTTAGAAGCAATTGTATAATGGTGACTGTGAAAAAAATGTTAGAGGGAACATCAAGGAGGGATCCCAAGTAATTGATTGATAACATAAAGAACATCAAGCATGATTAAGGAAGATAGTGGGGCATTTAGTGTTTCAAGGTCCCTAGGGACTTGTTCCTATTTGATAGATTATGACTCAACATCCTCAGATCAATGTTAATTGATAAAATTTGGTTGGGTCACATTTTTTAAGGGCTATCTATTTAGCTCCCCTCTCTCTCATCTCATTTTGCTATAAATTCAAGATTTGAGCTCTTGATTTTGATCTTTCAGCTTGATATAGCAAAGCTCTATCAAAATCACTTTACAAAACTCTTTTGAAGCAATATAAGACATAGAATATTATGGTTGAATTCTAAGTTTGCTTTATTAAATTTTAATTTAAAGAGTGTATGTTTTCTATTCATCATCTGATATCCTTCATGTACCTTTCTTCAAGTCTATTAGTTCTTGCAGGTTGTGTGAAGTGTTGGCTAGTGAGGTTTCCCTTGAAGTGTCATAATTACATAGTGTTTTTCTCAAACATATCTCTTTTTTTCATTCAAGTTGTAGGTCTCTTTTCAACCTTAATACAAAATTCTCATGTTTGGAATCTTATCATATAATCTAATCAGTTCTTATCCTAATTGGATTCATTAGTAGTCATAAAAGTGTCTAAGTTGAGAATGGATCATTGAACATTTGGTGAATCACCACACTTAGAATAGGTTTTCATTCATGTATTTTCTCTCCATTTTCACCCCAATAATATTATTTTTTAGTGAAAATGAGATAAGTGATGCATTAGAGGATCTAGCCTCATTAAAAATCCTAGAGGTTTGACCAAAGATTAGGTGACCCACAGCCTAGGGTCATTCCCATGTTGTACTAGGTTTGAGAAAGAGGACCTAAACAATCCTTTTCTCAACTAGGGTGCAACCTAGGATTCTAATAGTTTTGGCATGCCTGGTGGGACACATTCTCTTTGGCATAGCTAAAATCTAGATTTTAGAATAAGCATTTTCATCAGAGGGAGACATTCACCATCATTAGAAGCTAAAGATTATCTAAGTTGTATAGTGCATATCATCAACCAGACAACACCTCTCATGTCAAAGGTTATTAGAAGGTCATCTAGTAAAGGTATTCCCTTTGAATTCATTAAGATGCCTTATACTTCATATAAAAGATAAAGATTTAATAGGATAGGTCCTTATCCCCAAAATAAATATTCATCTCCCAGTCATCCTATTGTTTTAAGTAGTCCAACCCCCACTATGAAAATGACAAGGCCTAAAATGCAAGCTTTTTAACCCTTCAATGGTGGTATCCCTCTTAACCTTTAGCAATATGATGATATTACTGCTACCTCTTTGAATATTCTACCATAATTTATAGGATAAAACTCCACCACCCCTATACAGCAAATAATTGACATTACAAACTTTTGTTTAGTGCATAAAATTACACAAGAGAATGTATCCATGAGATTACTAGCCACATCCTTGAGATTAAAATCCATATAATGGTATATGGTTCTAGATCTTACCTCAATCAATACTTGGGATGAGTTTGGTGAGTGCCTATGTAAACATTTTAAGGATATAAGTGACCATGTGTCACTTGTTGAACAACTCGCCTCAGTCAAGAAGACATCCCACAAATCTATGGTTGATTTCAACTATAGGTTCCAAAAGACTTGGGATAGGATCATTGTCATCATTAAACACACACCTAATTATGATTTTATTTACTATTTGAGAGAATTATATTTATACATTGTAGTATGAGTGGACAACTCTACTTGGGGCTTATGAGATATCTATAAAGGCTTAAAACTATTTGATACAAGCATGGAAACTCATACCAGGACCTCTCATGCCATTTTTTCATGATCTTTATCCAAACCCACCTACCATTTCTCCATTTCCTACTCTAAACAATCAAGCCCAACCTTATGATAGTTAGCTGGATAAATTTACAAGGATTGAGAGTTTGTTGAAGGCACAAAACAACAAGTTAGTGGCTTTAGATAGACATCAACAGACTTCATATAGGCCATATTAAGGTCCCTTCCAAGCCTAATAACCTACTCAATCCTATAATAAATCCCCTTATCTATCAATTTAATAATTATAAGGCCAAATTACTCAAGGTAGATCTCATAATAGCTATAACCGTATAGTTGCAAGTAGCTCAAGAGCCATGGTCCCACATAGAACAACCTTGCATAAGAGTGTTAATAGAAATCAAGAGGGTAATCCAATGAGATGGTAATGGCTACAAGTGGTGAAATGTATCAGGATCCTAGTTGGTAGCATGCTCCTTCATTTTAAGTCTGTAACACAATATATCCTCCATCACAAGGCCCACCAATGAATCAATATAAAATCCCTACCATGACATCATTAGAAGATCAAATTCAATAGCAAGGGAGCATGGGTAATGCAATAGATAACACCGTGTGCATAAAATTTCAATAAGAGGAACATATATTTGAGCATGTAATAGTAAACATGGGGTAGACTACACAAAGGCCAAATGAACCAATTATAGCCAATACAAGGGCTAAGAGGAGGATGTTGGATGATAATTTGGGGTAGCCTAAGGCTTCTTCAACACCTCCACAAGTCATTCAACATCTTACCACTTCAAATATAACTACTAAAGCTCCTACAACTCAACAAATACCTTAACACGATGGATAGCAGTAGAAGTCTCCTTTTGTTCCTCATGTCACTCAAGTTCCAAGTGATACTTCTATTTCTAAGGTGTATTTCAAAGGCACTAACCTTCAATTTAATATTGTAGATCATATTAAAATAGATAATGTCACTATGTTGATGTATGATGCTTTATTTATTCCAAGACAAAAAGATATTCCTTAGAAAGATCTCTCCAAGCCTTCTTATGTGAATGAGACAAATAATAAGGTGAACATTATCTTTGCCAATAGTAGTCAGCGTAGTCAAATTCAAGTTCCAAGTCAAGATCCTAGTCAAGATCAAGTTTATAATGTTGTTCATCCCCCTAAGCTTATCAAACCCACTCCATTTTATTTTTTAGTCATCATATGGGACTACTTAGTACATAATTATATGATAGATTCAAAAACTTCAACCTCAATTATGCCTAAAGCCAAAGTAGATAAGCTTGAACTTAAGTACGTGCCTAATGAAAAAGGTGTTTTCTACTTGGATGGTTCCCCCACTAAAATAATAGGAATATTGAAAGACCTTAAGATCACATTAGTAGCTTGCCCATATTGTGTCATCACTTAGGATGTAATAGTTGTAGACCTACCCCATATTTTTCCCTATGCCTATCTAAGAAATTTATTACAAAAATTAGGGGATATTTGTCTTCTAACGAGTCATACATGATTTTTAGGACTATATCTGGGACTAGGGTCACCATTAGGTTATACCCTATCTCTAGGTTCCATTTAGAGCCCTATATACCTAACCTTGTAAATGTCAACTGTAGCATATTAGATGAAGATTAAAATGATAGTGAGCAATAGCCTCATGACTATATTGAAGGCATTTTAGACATATACTTGGATGAATGGGTAGCTGAAAATCATAGATTTGATCCTTACACTAATATTAAAGAATCAAGCTTAGGGGTATATTGTATGCATGAAGAGGGTGTTGTTATACTTGCCTAACTAACACCACTCAAGAGGAATATGGTATATGGAATTTATTCTTTGATGGATCAAGGTTAAAGAATGGTAGTAGAGATGGAACCATGTTGGTTTTACCATCATATTATAATTACTATTCAACTACAAGATTTTAATTCAGTTGCACTTCAAACATAGATGAATATGAAGCTCTTTTACATGGTTTTCAAGAGGCAAGAAGAAGAGGTGTCAAACTTATTCAAGTCAAGGGTGATAGTGATCTTGTTTTGTAATATGTGAGAGGCATAAGTGTAGTCAAGAAACATCATTTGAAATCTTACAAGCATCATGTATGGGATTTCATAGAAGAATTCTTGGCATTCAATATATAATCCATACCAAGAGAGGCAAATAAACATGTACATAGGCTTGAAGCCATTAGAGCTCAATATTAGGTTATAGAAGGATTCAAAGTCAATTAGATTCAAGAAAATATCAAGGTTGTATGTATTCCAACTATACCTGATAATGAGGTGAGTTGGTAGGTGTTTGATAATGATGACCAATTATATGTTTTTTAATGCAAGAGATAGAATTCTACCATAAAAATCAAAATAAATTCTAACATCAATATGATGATCAAATAGTGCAATTGAGATCTAACAAGTTTCCTAATTTGAAATTGGGTAGTATGATGAATATGACCAAGTGAGAAGAGGCAAGGCATGTATCTCAACCAAGGAGGAACATTATGAAAGGATAAAGATTTTTAAAGATAAATTGTTGAAGTTAGGAAATATTAACATAGCAAAAGAGAGAGTTGCATTTTTTGCTTTATGTCAAGATTTCTCTAATGTATTTTCATGGGAATACAAGGATTTGAAGGGTTTTAATCCCAAATTTACACAACATACCATTGAATTAGATAGCAATGCAAAACTAGTCAAGCATAAACAAAGCCCTGTCAACCCAAAAGTGGAGGAGTTGATGAGAAGGGAGATATTTAAGTTTATTTAATCAAAGATAATACTCCCAATTAAACATTCCTCATGGGTGGCAAACCTTATACTAGTGAGGAAGAAGAATGGAGAAATATGATGATGTGTTGACTTTAGGGATCTCAATTAAGTGTCCCTATAAAACAATTACCCACTACCCTCAATCGACCAAATTCTTCAAAAGGTGTTAGGTTATTAGAGATTATCATTTCTTGATGGATACTTTGGTTATAATCATATTATGGTCAAGGAAGAAGATAGGCATAAGATTGACTTCACCATAAAGTGGGGCACTTATGCATATATGAAAATTCCCTTTAGACTATCCAATACTAGAGCAACTTTCTAGATGGTAATGTATGTTACATTCGAAGGTTTGATCAATGACATGGTGTTCATCTACTTAGATGACATCATTATTTTCTCAAAGGACCTAGTTGATCACATTATCTAATTGAGGTTAGTATTTGAAAGATACAAGAAATTTGGTGTGTCATTGAATCCTCAAAAATGTATATTTGGTGTTCATAAGGGAACATTATTAGGCCATCTAGTATTCAAGGATGGTCTTTGTTGTATGGTGGAGCCTGATCTTATTTTAATGATCATTTCTTGATAGGGGGGCTACTCCCCCCACTATGGGTACCATGGGGGTCTAGGGGATGATGACCTATTTTGGAGTCCCCCTAGTGGGGGCTTGGGGGCAACACCTTTGAAGAAAAATTGAGTCAAAAATGTATTCTAAAATATTTTAATTTTGTAGTAAATCTAGACCATTCACTATTAGGTTACAGATCTAATGGTAGAAATTATGTTTGTGCATTTTTTCCCTATATCTTACCCTTCTTTTGATATGAGTGCATTGTGATTATAGTGTCACATTGTATGTGAGTGAAGAGGATATCGTAGTGGTTGTATGGTAGGTTTTCCCTTCATTTTTTAGACTGAATAATAATGACTGGTTATTTTTATGTGGATGTAGTCTATATTGGGTGAACCACGTTAAATCTATGTCTCTATTATGTTGTGTTTTTTTGCATTTTATTTATATCTTTAATTCATTAATATTTCTCTATGTTTTGTATTCCTAACAACTGGTATCAGAGCTAAAGGTTTATTTGGTAGATAAACTCATATGGAAAAAAGGGTTCCTAATTCAAGCTGGAGCAATGGCAGAAGAAGACAAGTTTAAGGCCAAAAATTTTAGCAACCAAAAATACCAGTTATGGAAGATGCAAATGGAGGACTATCTATATCAAAAGGATATTTTCCTACCATTACAAAAAATAAGCCAATGAATATGAATGATGAAGAATGGGAGGTTCTCGATAGAGAGGCACTAGGAACAATATGGTTGTGCTTGGAAATGTTAGTGGCCTTCAATATCTCAAAAGAAAAGACAACAACAGATGTGATAAAGGCATTAGATAGATTGTATGAAAAACCCTTAGCCTCTAATAAGGTATTTCTTATGAATCATTTATTTAATATACAAATGTTAGAAGGTGGGTCTGTTGCTGATCATTTAAATGAATTTAACACGATCACATATTAGTTAAGCTCTATAGGAGTAAATTTTGATGACAAAGTTAGGGATATTTTGATTCTATGTTTATTCCTAGAAAGCTATAATGTATTGGTCATGGATATGAGTAATTCTATCTCTAGTTCAAACACTTCAAATTTTGATGATGTTATGGGTGTTATTCTTAGCAAGGAAATGTGATGGAAAAGCATAGGTGAGACATCAAATAATGCTTTGACTATAGAGAATAGGGGAAGATAAAAAGATAGAGGAAAGGGCCCAAGGAATCATAGGAAGTCTAAGAAGGGTAGATCCAAATCCATATGAATATTGGTGTGTTAGATTTATGGGAAGAAAGGACACCTAAAGAAAGATTATTGGTTTTGAAAAGAAAAACAAGAAGATGGACAACAAGATAATAATCAGGAAGTAAATGTAGTAGGTGATGTGTTACAAGATTCTTTAATCTTTTCTTTAGATAATATTAATGATTCGTGGGTGTTATATTTAGGGGATTCATTTCATGTGACACCCCATAAGAAATATTTTCAAGACTATGTTTAAGGTGATTTTGGACAGGTTTATTTGGGTGATGGTGAACCCTATAAAATTATAGGAAAGGGTATGATATAGATAAAATTATAGAATGAAAATAATTGGTTTCTGAAAGGGGTAAGGCATGTTCCTGAGTTGATAAGAAATCTAATTTTAGTAGAGAAGTTGGAAAGCGAGGCTTGTACAGTTACATTTGCAAAAAAATCATGGAAGGTCACTAAAGGATCATTGGTAATAGCAAAAGGAGATAAAGGTATATTATATTTATCTAATGGTAATGTTGACTCTTCTATTGTTTTAACTTATATATAAATGGATACAAAATTATGGCACCACAGACTTGGGCACATGAGTAAGAAGGGGATGCAAATTATCCACTCAAAGAATTTATTACCAACTTTGAAGAAGGTGGATTTGGAAATCTATGAGCATTGTGTGTACGAAAAATAGAAGAGAGTTATATTTCTCAAAGTTGGAAAGATAGAGAAGAATGAAAAGTTAGATCTTGTGCATATAGATGTATGGAGGCAGGCTTAGGTATCATCCCTTGGTGACTCTTCTTATTATGTTACTTTTATTGATGATGCAACTAGAAAAACATGGGTTTATTGCATATGAAAAAAATTGATGCTTTTGATAATTTTTAATAAATGGAAAGCTTTGGTTGAGAATGAGATAGGAAATAAGTTGAAGTGTGTTAGATCAGACAATAGAGGTGAATATTGTAGCAATGATTTTGATAATTATTGTTATTTACATGGGATTTATAAAGAGAAAACAGTTCCATTAACACCAAAACAAAATGTTGTGTCAAAAAGGATGAATAGAAAAATCATAAAGAATTCAAAGAGATGAGATTATATGTAGGTTTTCCCTTAAAATTTTGGGTAGATGTTATGGATACTACTATTTAATTAATAAATATAGGGTCTTCAAGTCCTTTAGATGGTGGCATTCCAAAAAAAACATGGATAGGTAAAAAGGTATATTCTTCCTTCTTAAAGACTTTTGGTTGTGAAGCATTTGTCCATATTGATAAATAAAATAGAACCAAACTTGAATAAAAATACAAGAAATGTACTTTTATTAGATATGGATTTAATGATTTTGGTTACCATTTATGAGATTTTGAAAGTCGTAAAATCATTAGGAGTAGAGATGTGATTTTTAATGAGAAGGTCATGTAAAGCGATTAGTTATAGGAAAAGAAACAAGAAAATCCAAATACATAATATATAGTACTTGATGAAATCATAATAAATTAAATTCTAAAAGTGACAAATAATCAAAATGTGCAATAAATACAAGTACCTCAAACTCCTAAAAGTGTAGTTAGAAGATCCACTAGAGTAAGTAGACTCCCTGAATGATACTCGCCTTCACTTTATTATTTATTATTGACTAATGGTGATTATTTAGAAAGCTATGAAGAAGCAATGTAGGTAGAATTCAAAATTAAGTGGGAGCAAGGCATGAAAGAGGAGATAGACTCCTTGGTACATAACAAAACTTGGGATTTGGTTCAGTTGCCTATAGGTAAAAGAGCATTGTAGAATAAATGGTTTTATAAGTTCAAGGAAAAAGATGGAGGAAAAAAGAGATACAAGGTTAGACTTGTTGTAAAGGTTTTTGCACAAAAGAAAGGTATTGATTTTGATGAAATATTTTATCTAGTTGTAAAAATGACTTCCATAAGAACTATTTTAAGTTTCATAACAGTAAAATATTTGCACCTTGAACAAATAGATGTGAAGGTTGCTTTCCTTCATGGTGATTTGGAGGAGGAAATATATATGGAGCATTCATAGGGATATAGAGTAAAAGGTAAGGATAAAATGGTGTGCAAGTTGAATAAGAGTTTGTATGGTCTAAAGCAAATTCCAAGGCAATGGTATTTAAAATTTGACATGTTTATGACATAATAAGGTTATAGTAGATGTCATTTTAACCACTATGTCTATTTTAAGAGATTAGATAATGATAGATATATTATATTTTTATTGTATGTAGATGACATGATATTTTTAAGATCTAACATGTAGGACATAAATTATCTCAAAATAAAATTAGCAAATTCATTTACAATGAAGGATTTGGGTGTTGCAAATCAAATACTTGGTATGAGAATAATAAGAGATAGGAAAAATAGAAAATTGGCATTATCTCAAGAAGAGTACATCAAGAAGGTGTTAGTCAAGTTCAATATGCAAGATGCAAAACAAGTGAGTACACATTTAGGATGACACTTAAAATTAAGTAAGGGATAATGTCCTAAAACATAGGAAGAAATTAATTACATGTCTAAAGTTCCATATGCTTCAGTAGTTGAAAGTTTAATGTATGATATGGTGCACACAAGACCACATATTACTCATGTAGTGGGATTTGTCATCAATTTTATGAATAATCTAGGAAAAGATCATTGGGATGCAGTCAAGTGGATTCTCTGGTACTTGAGAGGGACCAATGATATAAAATTATGTTATGAAGGTTCAGATGTTACCTTACAAGGATATGTTGATGTAGACAAGGCTAGAGATTTAGATAGTAGGAGGAGCACCATAAGTTATTTATTCGCTATTGGTAATACAGTGATTAGTTGGATTTCAAAATTATAGAAGATAGTTGCTTTGTCAACTATAGAAGTAGAGTATGTTACAGCTATAAAATCTAGCAAGGAGATGATATGGATGCAAAGGTTCATGGAAGAGTTGAGGCATAAATAGTAATATTACAAGTTATACAATGAAAGCCAAAGTGTGATTCATTTATAAAAAAATTTAACATTCCACTTAAGAACAAAACATATACAACTCAGGTATCACTTCATTTGTTCAATTTTGGAGGATGGTCAACTAAAGTTGAAAAATATCCATACAAGTTAGAATCCTATAGATATGTTAACAAAAGCAGTCACAAAGGAGAAGATGGAGATTTTTTCAACTTTAATACATCTTTAGGGATAACAAAGAAGATTAAAAACAAACTAGGGTCAAAGTTCAAAGAAAAGTCTAAGGAAGAGTTGTAGTGGTGGAGTTGTAGTAATTAGTCTCCAAGTGGGAGATTAATAGATGGTAGATCCTAATATTATTTTAATGCCTGATTATTGATAGTGGTGGGCAACACCCCCACTATGGTCTCTATGGGGTTCCAGAGGGGAGGCAACCTATTTTGGATCCCCCCCTTGGTGAGGGCTTGGGGGCAGTGCCCTCGAAGCAAAATTTAGTTCAAAATGCACCATAAAATATTGTAATTTCATAGTAAATCTGGATCATTCACTATTAGATTGTATATCTAATGGTATAAATTATGTTTGTGCACTATTTCCCTATATGTTACCCTCCTTTTAATATGAGGTCATTGTAATTATGGTGGCATGTTATATGTGATTGAAGAGGATATTGTAGTGGTTTTATAGCAAGTTTTCCCTTCATTTGTTGAACTAAATAATAAGGACTGGTTATTTCTATGTACACGTAGTCCATATTGGTTGAACCACGTTAAATCCGTGTCTATATTCTGTTGTGTTTTTTGCATTTTATTTATATCTTTAATTCATTAATATTGATCTATGTTCTATATTCCTAATAGTCTTTCCATAGATCCTGAAAGAGTTGAGTCCATCTTATCCTTACCCTTGCACAAGCATAAGAAGGGTCTATAGAGTTTTGTAGGAAAGATTAATTTTATAAGAAGGTTTATCCTCGGCTTTGTAGAGGTGGTCAAGCCTTTTACTCACATTTTATGATAATACATAGAGTTTACATGGACCAAATAAAGTAAGAAGAGTTTTGGGGCCATCAAGGATGCCATATCTCCTGCCCCTACACTTCTTTATCTTGATTTTAACAAAGAATTCTACTTTTATACCTTCCCTACATTAGATGCAATCTCTTCCATGTTGATCCACCAAAATGAGCAAGGTTTGGAATATCCTATTGATCTATTTAGTCAAGATTTAGATGGGTATGAATAGAGGTATATATTTATAGAGAAACATGTGCTTGCAGTAGTGAAAGGTTTGAATAAATTTAGACACATGGCCTCCAATATTAAGATCATATTCATGGTGGTACACCCAAGTATTAAAGAGTTTATAATCAATAGAGATCTCAATAAGAAAAGATTTGGATGGGTGATAGAATGCATGAAGTATGACCTTTAAGTTAGAGTAACAAAACTTATAAGGGGAAGAGGGTTATGTGAACACCTTGAAGTAAAGGTAAAAAAAGATAAAGATCAAGTGTTGGCAATCCATGGGAGCCAATAAAAAGCTATAGACAACACACCTTTCAATTGGACACATGATAAACTCAAATTTATTGAGTCAAGCTAATGTCTTATGGGACTAGATAGAGAAAGAGAAGGAATTTTAGGTTGAAAAGTATACCTTATGTCCTAGTAGATGGAGTAATTTTCAAGAGAGACACATGAGGCATGCTTTTAAGGTGTGTGGAATCATGCCAAATAGACAAGTTGCTTGAGTAGTTCCATGATGGTCTAGTTGGTGGGCACTTTGGTGCCAAGACCAAAACCTTTAAGATCATTATAGATGGGTACTTTTTTCCCATAATATTTAGATATGCACACTCTTTGGTAAATAAATTCCCAAAATGTGTAACGTTTGTTGGCAAACAAAAACTGGTTGCTCTTCCCTTGCGAACCATATAAGTAGAATAACCGTTCACATAATGGGGCTTAGATTTCATAGGGATGATATACCCCACTCTAATTAAAGGAAATAAATGGATCATTATAGCTACTGACTACTTTACAAGGTAGGTTGAAGTAATTTCCCTCAAGGAAGCTAATGAAGATTCTATTTTCCACTTTTATGATAGCCTTATGACGAGATTCAATGCGCCTTCTACATTTATTTTTAACAATGCATTGTAATTTAATATAAAAAAGCTATGTGAGTGGGAGCTTTCACATGTACCTTATCTCAAAGCATCCTCTAACTATTACCCATAGGGAAATAGACTAGCAGATTCCACAAATAAGAATTTGTTGAGGAATATCAAGAGAACTATGGAAGATGTTTAGAGGGAGTGGCATACTAGACTAAGGACTGCCCTATGAGTAGATAGAGTGACACATAATAAAGCTAGTAAACACTCCTCATACCTTCTTGTCTATGTTAAAAAATCCAAACTTCTTATATCTATTAAACTTCTTGCATTAGAGCTTGCACATCAACTTGAGCTCCTTGAGGATGAGGCTATGTAGATAAGGTTGAATTTGCTAAGATAGTTAGAGGAGACAAAGGACACTGATATGCACATTATGTGGTCCAATTAGCACTAAGTTAATAGTTCATATGATAAGATATCTTCCTCAAATTCATTCCAAAAAGGTTATATAGTCCTCAAATGGGATGAGGACCATGCAAAACCAGGAAAGCACTTCAAGTTTAATAGTCTTTGGAGTGAGACTTATTTTATCATATATTACAAGGAGATCAATGCCTTTGAGCTTTATAAGTATAATGGATAAATCCTTCCCATCAATATCAATGGGAGGTATCTAAAATTCTTCTACTAGTGTTATCTCATTATCTTTGTACATAGGTAGATAGGTATGTCTTTACCTCCAAGTGCTCTTATACATTACTATCTTTATTGTTTTCCTATTTTTAGGTAGTTATTTGGTGTGCTTTATTGCTTTCTTATTGTTTATATGTGTATTATTACTTCAAAGTGTTTCTAGGAGCTAGGAAGGATCCTTTTGTAAGTAATACTTCATTTTTTTAGTCATCATGAACAAGCTTGATCAAATTCTAGTTTCCATGACCAGTAGGATGGTCAAGCCAGCTAAGTCACCAAAAATGTTGGCCAATTTGATGTACATATAAAGCTTCTACCTAGATGGATGAGATGAACAAATTTATGGATGGAATGAGTGGTCCAAAGATCATATATAACTTGCAAAGCTTTTGAAATACTTTAAGTAAACTTAAAGTGTAGTTTATCAAAATTTGAGAAAGAAAGTTTCCATGGTGATCATAGAATTAAAGAACATGAAATAGGTTTTCACAAGCCTCAAAAGTCCATTCGAGCCTTGGAGATTCAAACAATAGTTCAAACACAAGTCTAGAATAACTAGATCATCAATACACATCATTTAGAAATGAACAGACTAGTCTGATTATGCATTTTATAAGTATGCTCAAGAAGCCTCTCAAGCCTAAAGGATCACATGGAAATGATGAATTTAGTTCCAAAATCATCCTCAAAAAATTTGGTATCTTGATGAGATTATTATCTCAAGATATAGGTTTTTAAAGTTGAACTTATAGAGTGGGACATATGCACAAACATCAAATTTGAGCTATGGCAAATTTTTATTTGAATTTAAATGTTCCAAGGATAAACATGCAACTGAAAAGTGTCCAAATCATGAGAACTTGAGTCAATATCCAATGGTGAGTGACCAATCAATGATGTTAGTTGGTCCCAAATATCCAATGGAGCATGTGCAATCATACAAAGTAGATCTATTAGTGAGTAATGGATTAAAATTTTAGTGAATCTTAAAGGAAAATGAGAAGCTACTAAGTGGCATGATCTCATAAACTCATAGTGGATCCAATAGGCATAGCTGATAGCTCCAGTCAGTGGGCCCAAATATATCTATGATGTGTGTTTAATCATGTGATCAAATATCAATGGTGATCAGTGGGTCAAAATTTCAATAGATCCTAAAATCAAATGCACAAGTGACAATTGTCTTGAGTGTGTTAAATTATAAAAATATCTATGGTTTGCATTCTTTCATATAGATAAATATCAATGGTGTAGATCAAAGGTAGAAAAGTCAAAAGTGCTCAGATCAAATACAGAGCTATTAGGTGGCACATTTTTACAAACCCAAATCAATATCAAGGGCCAATATAAAAATTTAAAGACATGAGACTCTGAGTAGTCAAACAAAAGAAAACATTCCAAGGGGGTGCCATGAAGGTAGACACATTGGAAAAAGGATTTTACCACTCTAAACAAGTAGAATACATAAATGTAAGATCAATCATGATCTAAGTTACCAGGATTAGACCCTAAAAATCTATCTAATGCCATTAAAACCTTGTAAAAAATTTCAAGCGATTATATACAAGGGTTTTATGCCTCATTCAGATTCAAGAAACCCTAGCATATAGATCTTAATTTGAAATCATGACTATATGAAAACCAATAGGGTGATTGGTTTTCATCCATAGTAGATCTATATTCAAGATTTAGAAGCAATGGCATAATGGTAACTACATAAATAATATCATAAGGAACATCAAGGAGTGAGCCCAAGTAACTTATTGATAATGTGAAGAACATCAATCATGATTGAGGAAGATACTGGGGTATTTGGTGTTTCAAGGTCCCTAGGGAATTGTTCCTATTTGATGGATTATGATTCAAAATCCTTGAATCAATGTTAATTGATAAAAGGTGGTTGAGTCACATTTATTAAGGGTTACCTATTTATGTCCCCTTTCTCTCATCCCATTCTACTATAAATTCAAGCTTTGAGTTCTTGATTTTGATCCCTCGGCTTGATATAATGAAGCTCTGCTAAAATCACTTTATAAAACTCTTTTGAAGCAATATAAGGCATCTCAAATTTTGGTTGAATGTTAAGTGTGCTTTATTAAAGTTTTATTTATAGAGTGTATGTTTTATATTCATCATTTGTATGTCTTTCATGTAACTTGATTCAAGTCTATTAGTTTCTTATAGGTTGTGTGAAGTGTTGGCTAGTGAGGTTTCCCTTGAAGTGTCATAAGTCCATAGTGTTTTGCTCAAACCTATCTCTTTCTATCCTTCAATTTATAGGTCTCCTTTTATCCTTAATACAAAATACTCATGTTCAAAACCTTCTCATAGAATTTGATCAGTTATTGTCCTAATTGGATTCATTAGTAGTCATAAAAGTGTCTAAACAAAGAGTGGATCATTGAATATTTGATGCATCACCACACCTAGAATAGGTTTTCATTCATATATTTTCTCTCCCTTTTAACCCCAAAAATTAGTAAGTTTTAGTGGAAATGAGATAAGTGATGCATCAGAGGATCTAGCCTCATTAAAAATCCTAGAGGTTTGACCCAAGATTAGGTGACCCACAACATAGGGTCATTTTTATGTTGGATTAGGTTGATCAAGAGAACCTAAACAATCCTTTGTTTAGCTAGGGTGCATCCTAAGACTCCAATAGTTATGATGTGTATGTGGGCTCATAAGGATGAGAAAATATTATTGGAAAGCAACCAAAATATGATGTGATGGCACTCAGTGAGTGGGGACACTATGGTATGGGAGTGATGACCATTTTGGGGATCCATCCTATCGATAGGTGTAGGAAAGTGATGCCAATTATTGTGGGGATGTAGGTGTTATATAACACATGAGGAGTTGGGGCATTTTCATCATATTACAAGTTTCTATAATAATTCATGTAGTTGGTGTAAGTGCAAGTAGGTAGATACTCCAAGAATATCATAAGGTAGTCCTATACCACTATTGAAGCTGATCTATGAAGTGAACATGTAGGTTTTCTAGATGTTACATCAAGTGATGGACATGTTGGAGGTAATATTATGGTTGTAACAACTAGAACATCTAAGGCCCTAATTGTAATTTAGAATTCACCAAATTTTTTTGAAAATTTTTTTGAGCGAGATGATACACCTAAAGCTCTACATCACGTAGAGGCATCCCTTTATTTTGTAGGAGGGACCTAAAGGGGATCAAGGAGTGGATCCTACATGAGAGTGATAGGATGATGTAACCAATAAAATGAAGGAGGTAGTTTGGGAATCAATGTCATCTAGTATTTGTTATTATTGTAGACAAGTTGGCTATTTAGGATAGTATTCTCCTTAGAGGGAGCTAGTAGATGCAGGCTCTATGGAACATAGGGAGGTGGTTGGCTAGTGGGAAACTTGAGATTGACCGAAGTACCTCCCAAGCCATGATTTGAGTATGTAAGGGCTTGAGTAGGTTATGTACTGGTTATTGATATAACAACCAAATATTTGTATTGTGATTGTTGTGGTATGTTTAAATGTGTTTAGATAATGGAATGGTGTGTGGTTTTTGAAAGCATGAATAAGGTGATAAAGGTTTTTGATTTTTATGATATGGCTAAGTGTAATCCTCCTACCCAATAGATATTATTGGTAGTGTAATTAGTGATGTAATGAGAACATCTTGATCCATGTAGATTGTGCAATCCATGTTAATATAGCATAAGGAAATGTTGAACCCAACTATTTGGTAATTGGGGTATCATGGTTAACAAAGTGCATTAATATAAAAGGGGTAAATAATGAAGTCTATATCATTGAGGGCACCAAAGATCATCATTGTAGTTTTTGGTATCATCATAGCATCCTTGTTTATTGTACCCATAATAGACATAAAGAAACATAATGCAACACAGACTCAAAAGACAAAGACAATAAAATTTTTAAATGATAAAAGATGTGAAAAAAATCCAAATAGAATAGATAAGTAACACACACAAGTATCCACATGCAATGTCACAATGTCTTATCTAATGATGGGATGACTGATTGGGTGATGAGCTGGACTAGGATGATTGTGATGTGATTGTGGAGTTAGGATAGACTTTGGATTTGTAATAGATGAACTATGATGATTAGGATTAAGACTCAAGTAAGGAGATGAATGTGGATATGGATTTTGAACTAGGAAAGGGACTTAGATTAGGATTGGGCTAAAGATTGGGAGATTTAGATGAGAAACATAAAATTGACTAGGCAAAAATGAGAATAAGTCAATGATAGCATGATATAGACTATATTTTTCCCTTATTTAAAATATGAGGATGGATGATGTGATGTTGAAAGATGAAATACATGGAGATGGATGCGATTACATGGAGATACATAAGACAAGATACTATGAACTATTTATGGATTTTTAAAATTTTATGATTTTTATGGTTTTTGGAATATGTATGTAAACTATACAAATGGGGTTACTAGCAAAGGGAATACCGAGACTAGAAACCAAGATAAAGATAAATGGAATAATGGATAGAATGACAAAAATATGAGGTTGATGTGGAAAAGGAGATGAGAACCAAAGAAGAATAGACTAGGGATCACCAATGACCACATCAAGTTGGAACCAGATGTTTAGTTTTCCATTGTGTCTATTCAAGGATATGCAAAGATGATTCTATAACATTTCTCAAGACATCTTCCATGTATTTATGAAGGTCAAGACAATAATAAAGGATATTCATGAGAGGATGCAAGATATGATGCAAATGATGGGTGGGAAAAATTGATATGAATGGGATTGATAAGGGATATTATGTGGATGTATTTACCCCCAAGTATTAAGATATAATGTAGATAATAGATTATTCTACCATGATGTCAGAAATTAGTTTTCATTATGGTACTTTCCCAAGGTTCTAGTAAACTAGTTTTCCCCATTGGATGAATTATTTATTTTATTTTTATTTTTAAATTTAATTGTTTGATATTTTTTTAATTTTTTGATTTGTGACTTTTGGGTATCTTAGTTTATTAGATAAGTGAAAGATGAAGGAATGTTGATACTATCTGGATCTTCCATCAACACTTATTATGCTAGGACCATGTGATGGATGCTAGATTCTTGGATGTCCTAGTGGCCTTTTATTAAATCTTGATTTAACGTCCTCCAAATGTATTAACCAAGTGTCTTTGTAAACCCTATGAGGGATAATGTTGCCCATGGATTTGAGATATGGTATGGAAGGGAGCATATCATGATTTTGATTATGGGGTATAGGATGTGAATGAGGGATATGATCATGATGAATGATATGATGAGATGGGGAGTGAAAATGGGGTTCAATAATGGAATACACCATTAGATATGGTGGAAGGGATTATTTAGATTAGTTCTGTGAGATTAAGGGATCTAAGACCTTTTAATTTTTTGATTCTTTGATATAAAAATTAAGAGGATATTTTGACTTTGGTTGCCTCTTAGTGCCTTATTGCGAGCTTCACTAGAGGGAAGTGACATTTGATTGGATAAATGATTTTGATGTAGATAAATCCCTAGCACTTCAAGGATATTTATACTAGGGGATGATTATTTGTGACTTGGTTGATTATAAGACCCATCTTGACTTTGATTAATTAGATTTAGATCAGATTAGGATTGATTATTTGAAAGGATTAACTGATTATGGGCTTTGATCCTTGTAAATTAGGCATGCAAAATCACATGCATAGGGAAATACAATGATGCATGTTTATGTATATCCCATTCATGGTGTGGGAAGTAGGGATTATTAGAAGGTGATTTATTATTAGGGATGTGTGATGAAATATTTAGATTAAGGGGATAATGGGTAGCATGGTCCTCATAAGAGCTAATAGGATACCCAACCTTGATTTTGTATAAAGTGCACTCAAGAATAGTGAAAGGATAACTAAGACTATCTATGGATTAATGTCTAAAGGTGATTCATATCCATCGTGATCATCAATTGATAAATCATCCATGAATTATGTTATGATTTCATCATCTTGAGATGGTTTAAGCATTGTGCCTCTTAACTGGTTGACATTCAAATTTTCAAAGAGATAGGCATCAAAATGACTCTCATTATCTAGATTATGATTCACATGTTGGTGTCAAACATGATCTTGACCATTATGATGTTGACTTTGATAGGGATGTTAACAAGTTGATTTTGTTGATAGATGATTTTTTGATAGTAACCATGGAGAGGGACCTTTAGATAGTATCATTGTCCATAAGTACCTATTTCACTTTGGGTTTGGGATTGGAGGCGTTAGGCTTAATAGATTTGTGAAGATAGAGGATGTGATGTAAATAGGACATAGGGATGGTTCAATCAGGGATGGTTGTGGAATGGATAGGAATTGGGTCATGACCTTGGTTAAGGAGGGAAGAAGCTTGATCATGTTTAAGAAGCAATTCTTGGCATACCCACTTTTGCACACTCTTAGGTGTGGATGCATTGGATTCTCCCTTAATTTTAATGTCACCATTAGCAATTAATTTTTGGATATAATCTCTAAAAAAAAATTATCTATTAATATAATGCCCAAGGACTTTATGGTATACACAAAATTATTCTACTCAATACAAGGAGGACATGTGGTTTGATAAATCTAGAGGTCATGTATTCGAGTGAACAATCATGCCTATGACCCTTAGTTTCCAAAATAGTGATTCTAAAGATATTGGGAGATAAGTATATTACTTGTAAAATATGGTGGTCTAGGAGATCAGTTAGGAGATGAATTGAAACTAGATAAGGTTCACAAACTAGGCTTCCCTTTTTTAGTAGGACAGGGGATTGGTGATGGATTATGACTAGTAGATGGAGTATTTGATTGTGGATGAGTAGGAATGGAGGATAGGGTTAATTGAAGTGTTTTAATACCATTGGGAAGTTGGGCACCCATTTCAAGGAGTTGCAAGAGGACTACATCCTTATTGGTAGTAATGTAGTTATTAAACAAGGTGATATTTAGACTAGAAAGGTCATGACTAGGACTAAGACTAGTGGATGGGGGACTAAAATAGGATTGGTTGTCACAATAATTAGATGTGGATAAGAGTTCATGAGGGAATTTTTTGGGAGGTGACTTTAGGTTTAGGTGTTTGAAATCATTGGGAAGGTATGCACCCATCTCCAAAAGTTGTAAAAGGACCTCATTCCTATTGGCAAAGATGTACTCATTAAATAGGGTGACTTTATCACTTGTATAGTGAGGGATGTGAAGACTATGGTTATGATTAATGGAGGATGGGGTTGAATTTCATGGGCTAGCATATGGGAATTATGGATGAGGAAGGACATGGGACACTGGTTTAGGCTTGATGGGATCAAAATCTAAAGGTAGGCGGGCACCCATTTCTAGGGCTCACAAAATGTGCTCATCCTTATTGGAAAACAGGTATTTTTCCAAGAGAATATGGTCCAAATCCATTTGAGCTAGTGATAAATAGGTAATGGATGATGTGGAGGTAGATTCAAGAATTAGATAGGTACTTGGTCAAAGTAAGGCTAAATAATTAAGCTAGTATGACAAGTGATGGTGAGGATGGTGTAGACTAAATGTGATTGAGATGATATAAGACTAGGATCAAATTTTAGATTGATAGTATAATAAGTTCCAATGATCTATCAACAGTGCCTATTTTTCAAGATAGTAAAAGGATTGGGGATTTTATCGGTGCCTAGATTCAAACTAGCAAGATGATGATTGGATGTGTGTTATTTATTAATAAGAAAGATGAATGGATTGTAAATGACTAAATTAATTATTTTTTTGATGTTAAATTGAAACCAACAAAGTGACAAGATACTAGCAAGATGATGACTAGGTATGAGATCTAACAAAGTGATGAGTGATAATGGACTAGAATTATAGGATGATATGGATGGATAATAAGAGGACTAACTCAAAACCTTAAACCAAATTGCTCAAGGTAAGATGGATATGTGATTAGGTGATGAGATAGTGGGATAAACAAGGATAAGTATATACAAATGATGATGAAATGATAAGGGGTAATATGAATGAAATGGGGATGCTTTGGACATGTGTGTGATCTAAAAGCCAACAAAATAAGATGGATTTGGAGATGAAACCAATTTGATAAGGATAGAATATACAAAACAAACAAGATTATATAAGAAATAATATATACATTATAGAGGTAAGAATATACAAGATGGTGATACATGCAAAAAGAGCTAGATAGCCATGTATGGGTTTAGGGTGAACGGCTGACTCAGTTCACAAATAGAATTGGTCTTAACATGATATACACCCAACCAAGAAAACCATAAGCTTAAGATTAGTAAACTAATTGGTGTGAAACTTGATGACCATAGCATCTAATGGATTTAAGGGTGAGGTTATAGGCTAGTGACCCATTATGGTATCGATTGAACCCTCTCAACCTTGTTTTCACATGACCTTCACTTGGGAGCTAATACTGACTATGGTAGTAGATCACCTGTTATGGCCAAAAGGTCTTAAGTTATGATATACAAGATCTCTAGAGGAGTCCCTGATATATACTAGGTATGATGGGGCACAAACCCATGTAGGATGTTGTCTAACTACTTTGCATATTAGAGACAAAATAACCCCCACTCCATGGAACCTTTTGTGAGGAATTTTGCTTTAGTGTCTAACAATGGTTGTCCTGATATTTATACTCTGCCAGAACATGGAGTGTGGTCTAATGCATGGTGATGAAATCCACATCACCAACCCTTAGAGAATAATGGAAAGCACATGTATGTCACTTCTATGCTCACATTGCACCCTATAAATAAAAATGTGGAGGGTTTATTAGTGGTTTTTGATCCTCTAGGAATCACCATAAAGATGCAAGGAGGATAACATACACAATTATAGCCCTTGGGTGACACTTAGGCAAATAAAAGGTTATTTAACCCAATTAACTTAGTGTGTTTATTATTCTAATCCAATCAAGAACCAAGAAAGTGATAAAAAATAATGTTTTAATTAATTTTAGGATCAATTGACTTGTAAAATAGAAGATTAGTAGTTTGAATATAAACAATCTTTGATCATTCATCCTACAGGTAAATGGTTAAGTAGTTTTTAAATCGGTAACTTTGACAATTGACCCTGCACAAATGTCATTAGTAGTTTTTAAATGTTTTGAATTAGAACTATGAGACATGGAATTACACATCAATTCAATGCATAAATAAAATTAGATGAATGATTTAAAATAATGTTTTTTTTAATCTGATTTTGAAACTATTTAGCCTTCAAAATAAATGACTTTGATCAATTTTATCCTTTAACTAATCATTTTGTGGAGCCTACATGGCACCTATAAGGAAAAAGTGTTAATGGTTTGAACAAATGTGATTCTATGACATCCATGAATACCTAGAAATGATAAGACAATAATTAAAATAATATCTAATTAACTATGTGGAATCCCTATAAAGACAAGAAAACTTATGACTAACTTAAAATGTTACAAGAATGTAACTTATGATTATTAACTTGCCATAATATGCAACTAAACTTACATAGTTTAAATTTTAATATTTTTTTAATATTGACCACTTTCATCTATAATATTATGAAAAATATTTATCAAACTAACACGTAAATGTAAAGCAGTTGACAAAATTTTCAAATGTATTACCTGTACACATAATCAAATTAAGATTAAAACTAAAATCTAGTCTAGATGGGTAGTTAAAGTATTTCAAAATGTTATGATTTCTATCAATAGTATTGACACATCTTAAATCATATTTTTAAAAATAGGAATTTCTCCAAACCATGTGGTTACTAGGTAGATCACTTATCAAACATGTAGGACATATAAAGACACATGACCTATGTTTAACAAAAAATTCACTAAAGGCACGTAGGCTGTAAGGCTTAACCTAGATATTGACTTTGTTGGGATTTAAGCATTGAAGACTTTTTGAATGAAATGACTATATTGCATTTATTAAATAGAGTCTATAGGTTGTGTTGATCAATGAAAAAACACACTAAGGAAGGACATCCATCTATCTGTCTTTACACAGTTATTTCACATTCTAGAAGAGTTAGAGAAGTTGATAGGCCCTCAGTCACACAAAAAAGGGCATGGTGTCTATGGATATGGATATCAAACAGACATCGAAGGACTATAGATTTTATGTTGACGTTCATAGGATAAACAAGTTTGACACTCAAGACTAAGTGGAGGATGGTAAAGTATTGGTGATGAAGGAAAGTGAAAGTGTGAAGATGAAGGGGAACATGAGTGTAAATTTATGAAAATAGAGAAAAAGGCTAATCATAAGTTTACCAAGAAATTTACCTTACTTGGAGATGATAGTATAAATAGGATTTTGATTACATGTGTGGATGGGGTTCTATCTATTTTCATGCCAAGGGTTGTGTCGAAGAAGTCCAAAAGCACTGAGATATTTGTTTCTTGATAGGGGGTTTTTATCAACTGATGCCCAAGAATGGAAATCCCTATTGCATAAGAAAGGGTGAAATTTTTGGTTATGTCATTAAGAAGATTCATAGGAATTAATGAAATTTAGATATCAACTTTTCCATAATTCCTCAAAGGTATTATGTACAAATATCAAAAACCTACTCAATCTACCTTCAGATAATCATAAAGGGGATACGGATACCAAACTAAGGAAAATAGGGCTTGGACATAGGGAGCTTACATAGTTGATGAAAACCACCTTATAAAACATCTAAATACTCATGCACATTTTGAAGTTTATATTCATCCAATGCAATATAAGAAAGTAAAGTAGATATAATATTGATAAATAACAAATGCATAGAGAAAATTAACACAATAAAAATAATGGATTATTAGGTAATTAACTTAAATCAAAAGGCCTAATTTAATCTACAACAAAATTAGAGTGTCTACAATGATACATGAACAAGCTTTCCATAACGTCAATCTTAACAAAATTATAGATTATTTCAAAGGTGTAATTTTGAAATAACTAACAACAAAGAAGATTATAGGCCAAAAATGTGAGACTTGAAGCCATCAAATTCTTCCTAAATATTTCCTGCAAGCATAATTATCACACTTCACACTCACAATATTAGTCCAAAATAGTAAGCTCCCACTGTGGTTGCCAAATTAATCCCCATAAAACTTGAGAAAAATAGATTTACATATGCATAATGATATTAATTATAACTCAAATACTTACAAAGATCATCAATAGAAGATAATATAAGGAATGATAAAAAATAATAATGGATTCTTACCATCATCTCGATCCTCTTTAGCTTCCCTCCAACATTTTCTAACTAATTCTTCAATGCTAGTTGACTTGATATTGGATTTCTTGACAATGGCTTCCAGATGGACAACTCGATGGATGATTTGGATGCTTAAATGTTATGATGAATACAAGAGGGTATGAGATCTAGTGCAATAAAGGCAACATAGACTTGGATTTCTTCCCTCTATTTTTATTCCTATTTAAAGAGGTTTTTGGAAGGGATTGGAAGGAAGATTTCCCTCTCAAATTTATATTTTAAGGAGGGAGAAGGTTCTAGAGGTGGGAAGCCACTCGACCTTCTTTTGGGTGGAAACATGTGATTAGAAAATTAAGTGAATAAATAGTTATAAAATTAGGAATTATGTGGAAAGTGGGGTAAATCGGGATTTTGAATATTAAGAAAATGTGAATATGTGGAAAGTGGGGTTTTTTATGTAGTTAGAATTAATTAATTAATTAACTTAAGAACACAAAGGAGTGATTTTAATATAGGATATAGGGATTAATTGTCAATATTATGCATAATTTAGAGAGTTACTTTGACAAGAAAAATTAGGTGCATATAGTTATCATACCCAAGATGGAATTTTATGGATTGTATTGAGTCAATCCACTGCATTAGTTGGTTGACTTTTTGGAAAGGTTGAGGTGATTAAATCACTCAATATAACCAAGTTTATGATTTAGACTTGATTAAATCATCTAACTTTTCCATATTTATAGGATGGAGTGATTAAATAATCCAGCTAACCATATATATAGTGTGATATGATTGCATCACTCACAATCACCAAGTTATAATCATGATTGGGTTGTATGATTGATGTAAACTCAATGGTCATGTGACACCTTTCATCAAGGTTGAGGGCATGTTGTCCTCCTATGTATGTATGTATGTATGTATGTATGTATATATATACATACATACATATATACATACATACATATATATATATACATATATATATATATATACATGTGTGTGTGTGTGTATCCACTTTAAGGTTTCAAAATCCTCCTAATCTTAATTTCATTTCCTCGTAATGAAGCATCTCTTCAAATCAAATTTAAAAAGAGCAAGATAGTTGCATCATCACACATATGTACTCCTAACCTTGCACTCTTTACTTTCAAATGTTTCAAATGCTTTCAATTTCATATTATATGCAATGATTACACATTGTAACATGTTCTTGGTTGTAGGTCAGTCACAAGTAATTTATTTCCTTTAAACTAGAAATTTCATTTCTAGATTAAAGGGGAAATGTAAACACTAAATTTTAATTATATATCACCTCATGAAAAATACCTATCATGGTTTTACCCCTTAGTTTTAAGACCTTCCCGCTAATGAAAAGCTCGCATTCACTATCTCTTTGTGACAATTTTCTTATCTCATAATTTAAACATTTATTATTATGATGACTAGGCCTTCCACACTATGTAAAATTCTCTAAACTTGATCAATATCCTTCTCTATGAGTTTTGGACATGTACCTATTTTCTAGCTTCCCAAACACTTGTGTCCCATCTAGATGCCTATGTCAATGCAAGTGTCCATATTCCAAATAAGTGTCTAGCGCCCAAAGTCATCCAATTTGAAATTTTAATGTGTATTTATGGTTAACCTAAGTGTTTAATGTAATAAATTATAAAAATGGATTGTTATATATATATATATATATATATATATATATATATATATATATATATATATATATCAACCCTCATTCATTCCTCACCTAGCAAATTCATACCTCTCACTTATTGAGCAACAAAATAACTATCAATTGAGTATTAAAGTAAATAAAACTATCCTATTCATTCCCATTTCCATATCAATCATAGGAACAGTCTATTTATAGGTCTGAAGTATTGAAGGAACAACCCATGAGCCATATTTTATAAGTTAAAAGCTAGGTCATTGTATGTACTTGATTATCACATATTGCATCCTTATGTACATACAATCCAACACATAGGGTATAACTACATAAGTTTGAGGCCCTCTTCAAATTATTTTTTATGTAGGAAATACCCATTGACATAGGTTTCTTTGAGGCAACTCGACATCATGTGCCCACTAACCCATTTTTCCCACAGTCACTCCAAGGGTGAAAATATAGGGTTTAATCATTTAATGAAGACTGACAGCTTGTGCACATAATATGTATACATTAAAGGAAATACAATTAAAACCCATAAGGCTATAATTAGTCACACCAATGATTATTCCATACAAGACCCTACGTCTAGTCTAGATAGTGTTGACACAATAGTCTAGATCTGGCATGTGTTTGAGGCCATAAAGTGCATAATTATAGAATCTAATGATTATTCCAAGATCTTGATCTAGTCCACTTTCAGCATATTTCATCCCAAATCTACATGTGCACAATAAACTAGCTAAGTACACTTATTTTTAATTAATTATATTATAAATCAATAGATGTACTTTATATTTTTTACATATCTTAGTATTTAAATTTGGAATATTATTTATCTAAGTTTACAAATTAATTGGCCAACTATATATCTATTTATCACCATTGTGATTATTTATTTATATATTATTGACTTTATTTATCCTTGTATAATAAATTTAAGGTTAAATAATATTGTGGTTACTTTCTACTAGCAAGAAGGTTAGAATTTCAGGGTGACATATATGAAAGTTGTGTCTGCACTTTAATTAGGTAATCAGGTAATCTCTTCCTTTGTTTATGCTTATGGGTTTTTCAAATCATTCAATCCAATCCCATAAACCTCCTTAAACGTTCTTGAAAATTGTTTATGCTGATGGGTTTTTCCTCATCTTTAGGAAATCTCAATCCTCAAGTAATCATAATGTATTAGGTGCAAACCCTAAGATCATGTTGAAATATTTAATCTTGGGCTATACTATGAGCCACTAAAATACCATCAATTTCAATTAAAATGTAGTCTTCACACCTAATTTTTAGCAACTACAAGTTAAAATTAAGAGTTTTGGACCATGAATTCATGGTGTACTATATAATCCAATAGATGCTCCTATTTTTCTCTCTTCAATGTTTTAAATACCATGTTAAATAAGGAGGTGATGAAACAACACATGAAAAGTAATGCTTTAGATTATGAATAGATTAAAAAGATTGGTAGCCTATGCTCTTATTTAGGTTACATATACTATATTTTTTATCCTCAATTGAAAAACAATTTGAGATATTTCCTCACCTTTGAAATGCTCACTCCATATTGTTTTACACTTTTGTATTATTCAAATAGCTCATAAATATTATTTAATAATCTCAGATGTTCATCATATAATTTCCAACTCTATTTTCATAAAATTTATGGGGCCTTAATTTTTTGTTTGCTTGGATCAAATCAATGTATAGTAAAATCTTTGATATTTTTGGTTGTGATTTACAAGTCCTTGTGATTTTTAACTACACATTTATATTTTTCATTCCTATGCCTCTTGTGAATCAATATATGTTTTTCATATATTTAACCATTTCTTTATTATGGGCATAGATAGAAAAAAAATTCCATGGATAAATTTGTGTATTGTCCAACTCCTACCAAGTCTAGTTTTCATAGATATACATTATTGTTGTCAAAGTATGACTAATAATATGGAGATTTATTGTTCCTAAGCAATGATAGTTTTGTTGAATTTATTTCAAGTACCCAAGTTCCAAGCACACATGTAAACATTGAGGAAGATGTTGACATCACTATAACAAATAAAAGTTCTGATGAGAAAATCAACCATGAAGAACAATATTTATAACATATTGATGTCTCTTTGCATGAAATAAATATTTCTCCCACACATCCACAAATCATAAAAACTCAACCATTTGTCCTTCATCCCCAAAGGGTATAATTCATTAGAGTATTACACATATTCTTATTTCTATTGATTACAAAACAAATTAAGACGAAAATTCAATCCAATAGAGAATCCATGAAGAAGGCTATATCATCCTCTAAAATCTCAATAATTGTAAAAAAATACTATGATGATCGCATGAGACTCGCGCATGAAACCAATGTCAATATGGATGGGAACATATTTAACTTGATTATATAAAAAAATAGAGTCTATGAAAAAAATTCACTTTGGACATGAAAGTTAATGGAGTGTTACAACACAAGAAAGGACTTAGAAGAACCTCCCTCTAAAGTATCCTAAATAGATTTCCAATGAAATGGATGTTAATTTTGATCAAGATAGATCCATCAATCTCAAAAATATAACCATTAACAACTCTAAGATAAACCATGTAATTTATGTTTAATTTTATTCACCAAATAAAAATTAAAAATATAATGATTGCAAAATTTTTGAGAGCCATTTGAAAGCCAATCCACAAGAGAAAAAATGAAAAGCAATATCCAAAGCTACAAGTCTAAAAGATAATATTATTGATAATAATATGTATATGGTTTTTACTATATTGATGGCCAAGGAGGGGTGAATGAAACACCATGGGAATAACTTTGATTTGAATGAACATTAGGTACAAAGGGAAGATGTAAATGGGGAAATAGTAATTGAGATTGAAAAATAAAAGATAAGTATGGAACTCAATTTGGTTTTAGCTCTAAATTATAGTGGGTAAGTCATGATGAAGAATAATGAATAATTTTCCAACAATTAATGATTATTTTCATTATTTAGGTTAGTTTAAGACCCTCAGTGGATATATTGTTGTGTCTTGTCCTTATGTAACCATTTATTTCTTTGTATTGATTTAAATTTTAAAGATGATTTTTTTTGGTAATACAATGAAGATAATGATTGATCTTAATTTAGTATCATATTTTTATCATGGTGAATTATACACTTTATTAGGCATTTAAGTAATGACATGTAGAGTTATTAAATTATCATCCTACATGTAACTTTTTCCAAGTTATATCTATGTCATGATCTTCAATAAAATTTGAATTTCCTAATTGATTTAGAATTCATTGTTATTTTCAAATTGTTGTTGACGATACAAATATTTTCATCAATTTTAACATATAATTTATTATATAAGCTTAAATTTAAATGATTTTAAATTTCCTTTTAATTATTTTTAATTATTTTTAAAATATAAAACTATACTATTTTATGTTTTATTTTACATTTTTTTCATTGTTTGTAGTCAAAGTGCAATCTTCTTAATGATATTGATTGGGCATTTAGTTATGGATTTGTCATTTCTATAGGGAGGGTTTTGCATTGTGATCTTCAATGACATCCTTTGTCATAAAATAAATTCTAATTCAAGAGAAGTAGTTAAAGTCCTCATGGAAAGTGTGTATATTGTTTTCCAATGGCATTTAAAATTTAGTATGCTATTCAAGTTTTAAAAATGTGCAACATGTATCAAATAAGCATAATATATGTTCATCTATAATCATAAATTATTTAAAGACTAAAATGGATGTAGATATCCACACAATCACTTGTGAATAAGAAAATATATTCCTTAAAATAAATTTATGTAATTCTCAATGTGAAGGGAGGATTAACAATGAATGGTATATCAAACATCATTCATTGCATTAGTAGAACCACTATATATTTAAAGTTAGATGTAATGAAAAATGGTTTCATAATATATTTAGGTTGTCCTACACATTATTTTTATCTCTTTTTAAGTTGTTGAATGAATACTTCAGTCAATATCATATATTATTATCATTAGTGACATATCTAAATGGTAGGGTGCTTTGAGTTGAGAAAAAAGTGTCCATTATAATCCTATGATTATCATATGGAATGGAAATAATTACCATTTGTGATATTTTTTTCTCTGTAAATTTAATGGTGGTAATAATTATAAATAATTTCATTAATTCTCTGCATATTCATTTCATAAGTCATGTATAATAGGAAAGTAATCATTTAGTGATGAGTATTTAAAAGATGGTTTTCAAAAAAATAAGGATTTCCAAATTTTTTTGATGCTATGAATGTATTTAATATTTAATTCAATCTTTCATCTAATAAGTTTTTATCATATTGGTATGAAAAAGATCACAACTATAATACGTCATTGCAAGACATTGTTGATAGTAATATGTGTTTCATGGATGTTTTCACTAGGTGGATTTTTTTTGTTAATGATGTTAGACTTGTGCATGATTATTCACTTTAAATATTTTGTAAAGGTGGAGAGAGGTTAAATGGTTATTTTATTTCCATTAGTTCAACAACTATGAGAGAGTATTTTATTGGTGATGGTGGTTATCCATTGTTACCATGGTTAATCACTCCATTTTCTGAAGCTTTGAAAAATAGTCAAAGGCAATTAAATTTTAAGTTATTCTCAATAAGAATTATTGTTGAATGTGCATTCAAAAGTCTAAAGAACATATGGAGAATTTATGATTCTAAAATTTGTCAGTGTAATTTGTAAATGTTGTTGAAACTCATTTTTATATGTTGCATATTACACAATATGTTGTTATTAAATGTGAGGATGATGGTGACACAATTGACGTCAATGAAAATGAATATAATATTTCAACCAATGAAGGAATAACAAGCGATCTAATTGTAGTAGTAACTCAAGTGGATTTAATGGGATTTGTCAATGGAAGGAATGGACTAACCCATCCAAAGTGAAACAATGATCTTTTTTTGTTTAGTATTCTTCCACATTTTGTAAATGTCAATATTGACATTCAAAATTAAAACATCTAAGAAAATATTATCTATTTTATTGTTGAATGATATTTATACCATGTTCTAAAATTTTGTATACCCTAGTGAGAATATTTTTTGTTTGATGTTAGAATGATCTTTATACCCTCTTAAGAATCTCTAGTCATTAGTGTAGTTTATAAGACTAAATTTTTATTTATGTTTTCAACACTTATGTTTGAATCAAAATCATAGGTATAGTCCATGGATCTAAACACTTTTGTACTAATGGATAAGACTTTACATTCTTATATATCCCATATTATGAAATTATTTATACTAAACTTTTCTTTGAGTGACCAATATGATGGTGAGGTTATCTTTATCTCAAGCTATGTCGATTTTACCTGTATAATGTAAACATCATGTAATGTTTAATAATTCCATCTATTTTACCTGTACAATGTAAACATGATGGTGATATTGTTTTTTAGTTGATGAAACAAATCATATCTCTTATATCTATTAGTTCTTAGACCTAGACATTTATATTCTCCATAATACACAAACATGACATGCGCAATCATAACTCTACATCAAAATAAAGAAAATAAATAAAATACATTTCACATAATGTGCATACTAAAAATGACTGAATTAAGAAAATTAATAATCTATGGAAGGATCACCCTAGTCTAACCATCCTTGTGGAGTTATAGTATATGTTATTTCTATGCAACAAAATTCTACTCTAGAGTATGACCCCAGGCTCTACCCAACTGTCTTTTCCCTATTCTTGTGATTAAATAATTCACAAAATAAAATGTTATTCACTCTAGTAGGGATTGTCTTTGTTTGTTGTAATGCATCTAGTTATGTGGTTTTAGATCATTTTTTACAATAGAATGTAGTTCACATCCCATAAATAATATAAAAGTCAATTAGGCCAAAAGTTTTTATTTGACCATCTTAAAAAATATAATAAAAATGAACAAGGCATTACCCTAAGTCTTGGTTGTTTTTTAACTTGATATAGGTATAGCCCATGTCTAAAATTGAAGTCCATTGTTCTTTCAATGTAGTATGTCATGTCCCCTTTTTCATGGACATTGACAGATGTGATGATTGGCCTATTATACGACCTTCGTAGGCTAATAGGATGGATAGAAGGTCATAATGGAGCTTGAATTGACTTTGATTCACAGGATTTCTACATTTGATTTTCATTCGGGCTCTTTCGAACACATTTGGCCTGAGCTCCTACTTTTTAGGGATATTTGATATGCAGCGGAGCGCCTTTATTTTGGTATGGTCATATGCGGAATCACTCCCTGATTCACCTGCTTCGATCGGTTTGAGGATCCGACGTATATTGAGGGAGATATTAATATTTGATTGATTTAATCAAATATTAATTATTTGGTCTCATTAATAATTAATTATTAATTATTAATTATTTGCTCTAATTCTAAATTAGAAACCCTAATGCTAATTTAAGAAAACCCTAATTAGGGCAAGCATATCTTTTGAGGGTATAAGGGTTTCACATGGAGGCCATTATGGAATTATGCATAGATTATTGATTATTGAAAATTGAAGTAATTCTTCTGTGAAGACTGAGCCAAGGGTTCCAGGATTCCATTGCAGTGGAGAACGTCAACTCTTCATTGTGTGCGATTTCGAGGCTATGAGATATCAGCTGATTTATTGCCAAATTGAGAGATAGATTCATCCAGAAGTTATCACAAAGATACAGATCTGAGAGATAGCTTCATCCAGAAGTTATCATAGAATTCCAGGGTTGAGAGATAACTTCACACAGAAGTTTATCACAGAGCTTTCCAGGTATTTTCTTATTTAGTTTTTGATCTAATAAATTATACAGCTAGAGATCTACTGTGCTAGAGACATATATCTTCAAATCAGGGGTTGAAAACAGAGAAGTTGTGCTTAATTGGCGGCCGTACAAAATCCGTATGGGTTCGTACAGATCAGTGCAGGAATCGACCTCGGCAGACAGAGGGTTTTAGTGACCGACATCGGTCGACTGAAGACCGACGTCAACAGAAAGCCGACCGACAGATACCGACGTCGGCGATATATCGACCGACGACGGCGACTGTGTGTCGACACAGAAGGGCCGAGACTTTCCAGAATTCAATTTGCACTTCCAGATTTGCAAAGCCAGGGTTTTCAAGACTGTATTTCATATTTATATGCATATTAGAGGACTGCAATTGTAATCGTCCAGAAGAACAAGTAATGAGATCTTTATTTGCTATTGAGAGATTATACTGTGATTTGTGTATGCTTATTTTGAATCTATTCTGCAAGTTTGTATCTGTGATCAGAGCTTTATGAGTTTATATATTCCCTGTTTGAAGGGGATATTACAGTGGTATCAGAGCTTTGGTCTTTGGTATCATAGTTTTGTGTCTTTCATATATCTCTATTGACAGGGGATATTACAGTGGTATCAGAGCTTTGGTCTTTGGTATCATAGTTTTGTGTCTTTCATATATCTCTATTGACAGGGGATATTACATAGTAGTTGTGAAAGTAGTGCTTTTCCTTGTCATCAAATAAGGTGTCTTCAGCCACATAAAAACTAAAGTTATAAAATGTAGCCTTATCTCTTGATGTTCTAAATGCCACTACTTGAAATCCTAGGGTTCCAATTTTAGGATATATAAAGTTATGTGGAAACAAAAAGATCATCTATTTATTTTGTTTGATGTACATTTATTCAAATTTGTTTGAAATTTGGAGAGATAGAAAATGAATATGATTTTGGAGAGATAATTTGGTTGAGGTTGGTAAGCATCAAGGCTCAAAGCTCAAACACCACCCCGCATCAGCTATCCATATTAAACACATTGCAAGGGAAGAATATATGATGAGAACTCACACACTAAAAAAATGGTAAAAAGCCAAATTGGGAAGTTTTTCACAATCTAGGAATTTTTAAAGCTATTAGTGATTACATTATTTTTTTAAAATTTTATCATGACATGAATTTTCAAAGCTTTTATTGATTGTCATTTAAAAAAAATCAATCATGAGATTAATTTGTGATGTTGTTATTGTTTTTAGTTTTAAAAATTTTAACTATGAAATGAATTTGTGACTACAATTCTTTTTGTGACTTTAAATTTTTTATTTTTGCAATGGTGCTCTTATTTGTGTGGCTTTGAAAATTTAAATTTTGACATATTCGATGCAACATAGAATTGCTTCAAACTTTTAAAACTTAACATAGAGAGATACTTTAGTTTTGAAGCTGGTAAATGTCATGACTCAAAGCTGAAACATGATCCCACATAAGGTATCCACATTGACCACATTTCTAAGGAAGAGAATATGATGATAACTCACACCCAAAACAAATGATAAAATCTCAAATTGGAAATTTTTACACAATGTATGAATTTACAACGTTGTTATTGATTACGTTATTTTAAAAATTTAAATCATGAGATGAATTTACAATGTTTTTATTGATTATGTCATTTTAAAAAATTAAATCATGAGATGAATTTGTAATGTTTTTCTTGTTTGTGGCTCTCAAAATTTTAATTATGAGATGAATTTGTGAACACATACATGTTTAGGACTATAATTTTTTTAATTTTACAATGTTACTCTTGTTTGTGTGGCTTTGAAAATTTAAACAATGATATGTACAAGGTAGCATGAAATTGCATTAAAAATTTTAATGTTTTTTTTGAAAACCATAGGGTAAAATTTTTAGTCGTTCGCAGTTCATAGCTCTATAAAAACTTTAAAAATTATATAAAAACTCAAATAATACAATGTATAATGTGAGAAGTTTGATTATGAAAAAAAATTAATTTTGATCATCAAAAATAATATTTTAATAAAATAATCTATAGGATTACTTGTAGAAGAAACTAAAATTTCTCAACAATCACCTTAGAGAAAATTTAGGGAATACATGACACTGTAATAATAATAAACTTTTATAATTTTTCTATAATACACACTTAAAAATAATTATCTAACTCCTAGCATGAGCATGGGACCCATACCTTAGTGCCTTTTATAATTATGGTCCTTTATGTATTTGACTAAGATGATTCCAAATGTTTCTTCCAGGGTTCCACCTCGATACTTCCTCGATAAAACTATGTATTTGGTTTGTATATTTTTGTGATGGTTCCAAATTCTAGTGGAAGAAAGAAATAAAAAGGAAAAAAAGAAAATTAAGTAATCAGCTTATAGAGTACTAGGTCTATTTGCAGCTCAAAGGATTAAGAGTACATAAAAAGAAAAAGCAAGGACAGATGGGAAAATGGAAATCTCAACAACAAGATTTCATGTGCCTTATTATTATTTATATTACCTTCGTTAATTTATTGTTGTCACATTTTGGACCAAATCATTGGATTCCTTCCACTTGGTTTGTACATCTTTATCTAGTCCAGTCCTTCCTCATATTTTCTTTCACAAGATGTAACATCCTTGTACCAATGCATTGCCTAGTGTTTGGGGAATAAAGCTTTTCCCCACTCATTAAAATAATTCTAATGAAGTCTACTTTTTATTTTTCATATCGCTCTAGTCTTCCACTTTAAACTGCATTATTTTCTGAAATGGAGTCTCATTCTAATGCATGGCATAGGGGCATATCTTTTTCAAAGAATTTGTGATGTATAGGATGATCATAAATGTACTTTCAGATATTCATCTAATTATGATGACATCAATGTGCTAACACTTCACATTTATTTCATGTTATAATGCTAAAGTGGAAGAGTAGGTTATATGGAAAGCATGTAAGCTCACACCAATGAGAACGGACCTATATGAATTGAGTATCAATTCTAGGTGGCCAATTATCCTGACATTTGATGAGTCAATGGAATTTGTGGTAGTAAATCTAGAGTCTAAAAGTTCATTTAAAGTGGTGCTCCTTCACTCTAGAGAAATTATGGTTTTCATTCATAACTTTAAAGATTCATTCCTACATTTGTATCAGTGCCCTAAGATGAGTCTAATTTATACATTCGAATAGGGATTCGATTCACTATCTATCGATGAAGGCATGTGATCTATGGCTATTTATGACAAAACCAAATTCAATATTAGAATATATAAATTTGATAAATCATTCAAGAAGGTCTATAGGACTAAAATAGAGGTTCATCTAGAGAGATATAAAGGCATCAAGGTCATCAAATGGATGCATTTACTTCCAAGGAAGATGGAATGGCTTATTTTTGATGACACTAACAGTGTTAGGGTGCTAGAAATTCATGAGAAGCCAAGGATTAAGTCTAAGCACATTTCCCTTCATTTGTAGCATCCTCTTTAAAAATCATGAATTTTTATAGATGGGTTTTTCTACCTTATCTTTAGGTAATCTCAATATTGAAGCAATGCAAAATATACCAAAAATAAAAATTACAAACCCTATGATCATGTTAGAAGTCAGCAAGTGATCATGTTGGAAGTCTTGGGTCATATTCTGAGCCACTTACAGACCATTAATTAAATCCAAATGGAGTTAGCACATCTAATTTGAAGCAACTAAAAGTTTAAATTAATACTCTTTGACAACAAATTCAACTTAACCTTAAAACTACTCTAGAAAAAAAATTAACATCAGATTACTAAAAACATTAAGAATTGCATTTAATAGTGTGATCTATTGCAATAGTCATTCACACAACTACAAGTTTGAAACATTTATTTATATCAGAATTAATTATTCAAAGCATTATACATACAATGTAGATTTCAAGTATAACTCAAATAGTAATCCAATTACAACCAAGCACAATATAATATACAAGAATGAATGTAGCCAATGTTGTAAATCAATGTAGCAAATGTTTATAAAAGTTGTAGCCTCAAGACTTTAACATAATTAAACAAAATTATCCATTTACATAATGCATTTAATAACACATCACTGTAACTGATATCCATGAGTATGTCTATGAAGTAAATTAGATCTAGTTGTGCATGGGGAAGAGAGCATCATCTAGTCACATTTTTTCCAACCACAAAATAATGGTCATACACAATCCTTCCAATTAGGAGTGGATATTACATTCATAATAAGGAAGATAATAGTGATGAGAATATAAGAATTTATCTAGAAGAATGTATTTTACGTTTCCATTCACATGCAATAGTCATATCAACCATGGATATGTCCTCTATCAATATGACATCACACATGCATGCAATCTACAAGTACAAGGGAACAGACAATGTATACAACAATAATATTATGTTGACCAAATTTTTCATTATAGTTATTAGAATTTTGTTAAGTCAAATCCCCACATAATGATACTCTATACTGCATAGGTCATCTTATACGATAATCCATAATGAGTATCATTATGTGAAGGCCACCCTTCACTACACATTATCATTTATCTTTAAAATGATTCATAAATAGACCTTATAGAAACATCTAGGCATAGAAACACATTTAAAATAGTTTAAACAACTATAGTACACTTGAATCAAGTATGTACCAAATTTCATCATTATAAATTTTAATCATGGAAGGTAAAAATCATCACAAAATACTTTAATAACCTTGTACCATCTATATTCATCTTAAGTTCACCATAATAATACATCATAATATTAAATAACCTTCCAATATACTTAAGACCATAGCTATAATAATGTTCATAATATACACCAAGTGGTATATTTCTAATATATAAACATAAGAATACACAATTTAAGTATTAATCTTAAAAATATCAAAAACAATGACATCAAATAAGATTGATCAAACAAATTCCCTTGTTTACTCTTCTCATGATCCCAACTAGTCACTAGGATAAATAACTATAGTTGCCAAGACCTGTAACCTCATAAATGGAAGATGCATGCTAAGTATTTTAAAACCATCCTACATAGATGGTTGAATATTAACATGTCAAAATCCCTGAAACTAAATACTTAACAATAATGTTCTATTAGTACTCATTCTGATATCAAACCATTCCTAAGTAACCCTTACCCAAGTGTCTCTTGCTAGTTATCATTCAAAACCTTATAACTGTATATGACTTCTAAAAAGACTCCCAAGAATGCTACAATTCTTTATTGGGTGCTATACATGTCTCAATCCCTTCAACTAATAAAATGGTAATACGATATTTAATCAACTAAATGACATTTTTTCTATTATCTTTCCACCCATAACCTAGAGTTTACTCATGCAATTATAATTTTAGGATATCACCCTTATCAAAGTAAGAAACTAGGTATTATCCATCTATATACTCTAATTAGATGGTTTTTTTTTAAATTACACTATCAATAACTATCATGACCATTTATTAGCAACTAATACTTGTTAAGATTGGTTTTATTTACCAAATTCATACTACAATTGTTAAACCACTACCTCAATAAGGTCTTTGAGTATATGTATATATGCTTATATAAATAAATGGAAACTATCTATATGGATCATCATGTAGTTGGGGGAGTAGAAGAATATGAACCGAATACACTTACAACTAAAATTCATCTTGACATCTTTTCTTAACCATCAATTATCTAGCTTACATTGTTGTAATGGTGAATAAAGTACAACTATACAAAAGAGACTAAAACATTATGCTAGATTCATAAACAACCTTTTGGCACTACTACTCATACTCTTTTTATTAAACATGTCCTATTGTTAATGACTCAAATGTAACATCTAATTCTTCATTTTACATACAATAACTCAATATTAACAGTCATCTCTAACTTATAGGTCCATAATAATCAAGCTACATGGTCATATAAATAGAGCCAAAATAACTTTTACGAAGTGCTAAGTAAAGATACTATATGCATAGATCAACAAAATAAATTTCTAACCTAAAGCATCATTTAGCAGTGTAGAGAGGATTACAAAGCAAGTTAGTCAAGCATTAGTCCATAAGTAATGAAAAATGTATAAATAACTAACTAACTTAGCCTATCTATTCTAATAGGAATTACAAAGGATAGCAAGAAACAAATAAAAGAAAACAACATCATATTACCTTCCCAAATGGATTCACCATACCCATGTGGTTCAAAATCATGTTCTTCCTTGATCAAGCATCCTTGTCTTTGTCAACAATGGTGAAAAACTACTCCAATGCTTCAAGAACACTCCATAAACTCTAGGCTCATGATTCCAAATCACTAAACTATCCTATCAATGAAGCTTAAAAATAAAATCAATGATCAAATGCAAAGCCTTGTGGAAATAATTTAACATTATAACTTTGCAATATTCAAGCCTAAAATTCATGTCCATGGCCTCTCTATTTATAGATTTTTTAGATTGATCAGGATCAACCATGACCATCCATCTCAAGATTAAGATGTGTGGCCATGAATAATCCTAATATTTGGAATTAAATCCATAATTATCTTCATCATGAACTTGGAAGAAAGGGCATTGAAGAGGCATGGGAGGAATTAACTAGGCATGGCTGACATATAATCTTGATATTTATGGCATTTATGGCCTAGGGATGTCTTCCTAATAAATGAGGTCACCTAATGATGCAGTTAATAGGAATCAATTTTCAAAAATAAATATTCAACAACTCTAATGTAAAATCCACTTAAGCTCTTTATTTGGATTAATTAGCCTTAAACAAGGTTAATCAACATTTGTGCAATTATTTAAAAATTGGTCCTCAATTAATCAAAATGGTCAAAAAGTCATATTATTGAGTTTTAATTTGACTCACAAAAAATTAGAAGGTGACGTTAAATGCGTTGAAACTATACTTCCATTTAAGATGTTTCCAACACAAAATAATAAAGGTACATGGTTTGTACCAATGAATTTATGAGAAAAGAGTGATCCAGAGTATAAAAGGTGAAGTCATCATTTTGACTTGAAATGAATTAATCAAAGTTAGTTGGCCCATAAATTTCATTACCCTATTTAGGGATACTTTGACCTAAATTGGCTCTTTTAAATAAAAATTTCAAACCATTTAGCATGTTTTATGGATTTTGACCTAAAATGTGCATTTAAGTGCAATTCAAGTAAGATTGACAATTTCAACACAAATGGTGTTAGGAATTAGATGTCTACATTTTGAACCTATTTGAGAAGTCATAGCAAGACATTCAAGTAAAGCAACATCTTTTTAAAAAAAGGAGTTGATAAGAATAAACTGGAATAGACCCATGACGCTCCCTTGAGAAGACATACTAGGATGGAAAAAAAGGATGGAATATCAAAAGAGAGAGAAAGTGAGAGATTAACCCATGGAGTAGATCACATCCAGATGAGTTAATGCTTGCACACATGATTACCATCAATGATCAAAACATAATGAGAGGAATAATAGGCCCTAGAGATGGGGGGAATGGGAAAGATATAATCCATAAATGTAAGGGACACACTGTAAACGTATCTAATTTGAGAGTACAAGTTGCACACTTACAACATTGATCAATCCTGAGACAAGTTACACATGAAATATTGCCATCATGGGATTTAATGTGGAGATCTTGGAATTAAAGTAAAAAGAGAAAATGTTTTACTTCAGGAAGGGAAGCATAACTAAAATGGGGTCTCTAAAGAGAATATAATAAGTACTCCAGTAGAGTAGATTTGATCGTGATAAAATAGTTGTGCCCCAGTAGGGAGAATCTTAATCATTGATAAATAATAAATAATGATTTTTCCCCTATAGAGATGATTTGATTTGTACATGGTTTAGATGTTGGGCCCCAACATGGAAAATTGGCAAGCAAAATAGCTCAAAGATATAACCAAAAAGATATGTTAAAGTGAGTGGGCATAAATGTACATGCAATGGTGTAATGGCTTAGAAAGCCATATAAAACCAAACATATGAGAATGCACAAAGTGATGTGATATGAAAATAATAATGGAGATAGCCAAGGTGACCTCAATAAAAATTGAGCACTACCTACATAGTTCCATGGACTCATGCTCCAACATGAACTTCAGGCCAATGTAGTTCACCCAAGTTTGGGAGAGAATGGAATGAGAAATAATGAAAAATGACCAAGAATTGATTAGACTCACAATGTATGCAAAGACATGGATGTCTAAGAATAGACTTGAGTGTTAAACTGTTTTCTACCTAGATTCCTAATTCCATGTCATGAGCCTAAATTTTTCAAAGTGTTCTTGAGAATCATTTATTAGAGTTGATGTTGATGTTAAGACTTTGAGACCTGAGCACAAAGTGCTTGCTATAGCAAAATAAATTAGGCATCATAAGTATGAATAACTTAGAATGACATAAGATTACAATTGTTTTGAACAAGTTCAAATGTGAATACCTATAACTAAGTATAATAGTAAAACGATGATCAAAACAAGAGTTACAGTAATTTACATTAAATAAAAAAGAAAAAATAAAGAAAAAGACAAACATAAATAAACCTAACTTGAAATCAAGATATGATCTTAAGTAGGAACAAAATGTTTTTAAAATAAAAGGTAAGAATGTCTTAATGACATGAGACTAAGATATGAATAATCAAGATCCATGTGGACCATCAAGGCATTCTTGAACACATAAGAGAAAAGAAAATTCAAATAGAAAAATAATCAAGGAAACATAAGACCAAGAAGAGACAAGAAGTAAAGGAGAAGAAATAAAAGGAGAGGTGCAAAAGCACAACAAAACACCAAGAAAACATAATAAAACACAAACAAATAAAAACCAAACTAGTATAATTTAAAGATAAATGTTCATGCATGTGCGGTAGAGGTGTTACTTTCGACCACATCATAACAAAAAATAATGACAATTGTTCCCTAATTAAAGAAGAACAATGACAGAAGAAATGGAGGAAGAGGAGAAAAAGAAGGAGTTGGTTAAGATGACTCTAGATGTATAAGACAAGTAGACATTGCCTACATAGTTCTATGGATGCATGTTCTCACATGAACTTCAGGCCAAATGTAGTTCTCCCAAAAAATGGGATAGAAGAAAAATGATGATCAGACCAACATGATTAATGTTATGGAAGAAATGGAATATATGATAAACAAACAAGAATGGTCTGGAAAACAAGAAGTTGATGAGATGAGAAATAATGATCTTGAAAAATGGCAAGTGTGTGGGATAAGATGAAATGAACCGATGTTTTTGTGCTTGCAAAATGGCAAGAGTGTAACATGGTGGAATGGGAATATACAAATGTATATAAGCATGAGACAATGTTTTTATTCTTTTGTAGATCATTTTCTAATGTTTTTGGTATTTTCAAAGTATTTCTAATGTTTTTATTGGTTTTGGGATAAAATATCTACAAGTTCAGACCATCTAGTCGAGGAGATACACATCTTAAGAGTAGAGGTTCCAATACGATAGCTAAGCTGTCTGCAATGGCCCATGCTTACAAATCAGTGAAAGCAAGGAAATGGGGAATGAAGTGACCTCAACATTAATTGAGCATGACCCAAATAGTTCTAAAATGACCTCAAGTCATAGTAGTTCCATCCACACAAAAGGTGAGGAAAAACTAACTAGGTCCTAACAAGGTCTCAAATCTGGCAAATGGCTAATCAAATGAAAATAGTAATGGCAAGGTGATGCAACAATACATGATAAACAAGTGTTGCCCCTAGTTTTCCCATAGGTAGTTATAACTAAGATACAATGGCATAGGTCAATGATACTAATTTGGCCATAGGTAGTTATAATTAGTATCAAGACTGGTGAAACACTAATTTACCCATAGGTAGTTATAATCAGGCTCACATAAACAAACTTGATACAGGATGGAAAATGAAAGATATCTTGCCAGATCAACTATCACACTACTTTCATATACTATCTTTATAAACATGGATTGGATTTATTTTTGAAACTTGACTGGAATCCCCCCACAAAAGGTGCGGGAAGAACCAAATGAACCAAGATCAAAATAGGATTGGGTATGATGACTAAAAATAGGATTTGGTCTAGATAGGAATGGAATGATAGGATGACATGGTCTTCTTAAGGATAATGATGGTTTTTTGATATATTAGATAAAATCGTAAGAGGATTTCCCCAAAGTGATGGGGTAAATGGTAGAAATATGTGACAATGGTAAATAGATATGTGACAATGACAATGGCAATGTGAAATGATATGATACATGTTTTTGGCCTAGGTGTGGTAAATTGTATATGATTATGTTATTCCTATTGATGGGGAGATGCACATCCTAATCAATAAATGATATAAACAAAATACTTGATTATGTTAATTGCTATCCCACACCTCATTTGAAAATTGCTCTATCAAAAACTTGATGTAGATTTGGATGTTGAGAATACTTTTGTGATCTTTATTGGTCATTGATTCTAATTATTTCAAATGTTAAGACAAGGTATATTTTTAGCCTTTGCAAAGGAAAGTGTGGCCATATATGGTAAACAAGGATAAATAATAAATGGTAGGTTTGATTGTGAAATAGAATGGTAGATGATAATGGAATATGGAATGGTGGGGAAACAAATGAAGATTAGGACTTTCAATCACACATAATTTTATTGATACCAGATTCAACATATATTTAGTTGTGGTGGGGTTGAATACCTCTAAATATTCTCTTAATAGGACCATCAAATTATTCTATTGATTGATCTTGAGAGTAGCTACCATCTGATTATGATGTAGATTGAAAGCTATTTTGATTTGATCTTTGATATTATCTTCAGTAAATAATGAATAAATTTTATGCTCAACTATTGGTTCCTCGAAGATTTTTTTACCAATGAATTTGTTCTGATCATCCCATAGTGCCTCTAAGAAGGTTTCATAAAGAGATGTTAACATTTGACTTTGATTTTCTTCTAGCACCTTCAAAAAAGTGTCACTAAAAGATGTTGAGTTTGATCTTTTCTTATCCCTTAGTGCCTCTAAAAAGGTTTCACCAGGAGATTTTTATTATTTAGAATGAATTTAATCTTGGTCCTCTTGATATTTTTCAAATGATATGTCACCATGCATGCATTTCAACAAAGTGTGATTCTATCGATCTTGATCGACACTTATGGGAGGTTAAATGTCAATATAATGGCTATGTTGGGTGGTAATAATGGGATGGTGAAAGGCAACACAATCCTTATAGAATATACAAGGATAAGTTATGTCGATTCTGAAGTAATCATCCTCAAAAATAATAAAAGGATCACAAATATATTTAAATTAATCTGCAAAGCAATTGTAACCAATGTTGTAACAACCAATACTATAATTTATTTTTGGCTCTGATTCTAAAGCAAGGGACTCTAAATCCAATGTCACAACTAATTTTGATTCTATTTTTGATGCTAAATCCAATGTCAGTTCAAAAATGGAACCTGAATCTAATATTGCTTCTTCATCTGATATGGTTGTTTTGATAATGTTTTATCGAATGCTAAATTTTTGACAAGTAATGGCATGTGATGGCACAATGGACACAATAAAAACTAATTCATCTTGGAAGGGTTCAACATAGATTGACTCATCTAAGTGAATCCCCTCAAAAAGAGGAAACCGATCAAGGGACGTCTCACCAAAATCATGTCTATCAAAGTGAGACTCCTCAATGAGTGGGAAAATATCAAAAGATAACTCTACCGAGACTGGCTTATCAAAGAGATGAGGCTCTTTAAAAATAGGAAACATATGAATGGGTAACTTATCACAATTTATCTCATCACAAATAAGTTTTTCAATAATAACATGTTGGTTTTGGTTCACAATTGGTTGTAAAAGATCAATCTTGAACACATTTTGATCCTCATAAAATGGCTTTTGAAGAGGTAATGGTTTTTATTTAGGATCGAAGATCAACATAGAATTTCTAAAGTGGGGAACATTTAGTTTAGTGGGAATAATGGTTTTTGGTTCAACAATGGACTCTTCAAATATTAGACTATTGAATAAGGGATTAAAAAATTGGTTCATCAAATGGAGGTTCTTCAATAAGTTAATCAAAAAATAGTGATGGACCAAGAATGGTAACAACTAGATGCTTCTTAGTTTGGTTTCTCATGAAAACCAAAGGAGGAGGTCCTAAAATGGTGATCTTTGTATGTTGTGGAGTTTGATTACTTAAACAAGCTAAAGTATTCAATTCTTCCTGATAAACCCAATCATTCCAATTGTGAATTGGATCATAATTTGGATCTTGACTGTATTCCCATGACTGATTTTTGCAAGGTGGATAGAAATCTATCTCACAAACCATATTTTCACCATAGGGGTCTTGAATAAAGTCATAAAAGTCATTTTGTGTGGCCATTCTATCATAAGTTGGATTTTCCATGACTACACCATAAGTGTAGCTAGACATATCTGCATTTAATGAAGAAAGCTCTGAAAATAGAAATGCTTAAAGTTCTATAAACTCTGAAAAGTGATATTTAAAAGACAAAAGGTTCAACCTTAGTTGAAAGGGTGAAGCTACATCTCAAAAGTAGTTTGTGCCAAGATTTGGCATAAAAAAACTTAACATCAAATGTCTAACATTAAAGGTTTTTGAAGAAAGGTTGTGTTTTCCCAAATAAAGTCACAAATAATGATGAGGATAGGCACTCGAACAAAAAAAAAATCAATAGTGTTCAAAATTGGGTAATCATTTAACTGAAGCTATGCAACCCAAAAGAAAAATATCTATGTACCAGCCCCAAGAATTTAGGCCTAAACAAAAATCAATCAATGTTTGGATCCAAACTTGACAAGGTTAATTGAAAATGTAATGTTGAAGACTAGGATTAACCAAACAAGCTAGATAAGAGTGGACAACATAGCGATGCATAAACAAGGTCCAAATGGTATACATGACATGGTTTGAAACAAATGGTTTTTGATACAATGGTAAATAATTTCTTGAAACAAATTGAGTAGCCTAATGGTGTAAGCATGCTTGAATGATGTGGTTAATTGTTATGTTTCAAAGACTCAAAAAGGCTCAAAATGTTTTGACATAACTTGGGTAGTATAATGCTACCCTTCTTAACTCAAATACATGATTTTGATATGGCTTATGAACAAACAAACAAGTTTTAGCCTCAAAGCATACCAAGCAAATAATGACCAAAATACACTAAGTATAATCGTCCAAATCCTAGCAAGGGAATGGCAAAATGAAGTTGACTAAAACTATCAAGCTTTCAAATGTTTCTAGGGAAATTAATTACATAATGACTTTCATGTCAAACAATGCAAAATAAGAGCATAGAAATTGGGTGATCGTGGCATTGGCTAGTTGTAAAAAGGTCTAGTCATTTTTACAACCATTACATCTTACTATTTGCTCAATGTAGTGTGATGTCCAAATGCAGATATGTCCCATGTGAAACTCTAATTAGGATCCAAATGAAGTCAATGTCGAGAGATGAAACCCTGGGTTAAATCTTCCCTAAAGAACTTTTAGGAGGTAATGACACCCCCCTCGCAAGCCAAGTTTACATAAAAATAAAGAAAGCATAAAAGTAGAAAGACTTTAGGGTCATTTTCAAGGTCACCCAAACCTTGATGAGTTTTTGGGGAGTGATTTAGATGATATTATTTCTAAGATTTGTAATAGGAATGGTGCTTTTTATTCCAAGGGTTCCCTAAAGGGGATAAATGGAAGAACATACACACAACATTCCTCTTTTTACCAAACAAAATATAACTAAACAACTATTGAAAACAAGAATTGACAAGTGTGTTTAATTTGAAATCCCAAATGAAAGATTTGGTGGTGTTCATTTGACCCCTTGGTCTTAAGATTGTGAACTCTGAAAACATTCATTTAAGCATCTAAATTTTTCATTAAACACCAAAACAAAGTTCCTAATTGATTTTTAAACATGCCAAAGGTGATCTAAACATGTTTTTAGCAAATGTCAAGCTTGGTCCTATAGCAAAAATTTTAGCATGTCCTTTAGCCTTGAAGATCTTTTTGGTTTGATACAATGAACTTTAGAAAAAGAGCTCTCAGGTATATGTTTTAAGAAAAACACAATGACCGATGTCAATAATATATAATCGATGATAGTTACTTTTGCTAGTCGATATCAGTTATCGATAGGTATCTAACTGATGTCAGTTTATCTAACTGACGTTGATTAAGCTATGTAATTGATGTCAGTCTTACTTATCGATGTTGGTTACTATGTAAAACCATGGTAAAGAAAAACAACAAAATAAAGTTAAAAAATCAATTTGCAAGAGTTTTAAGGGTCCAAATGAATATTTTAAAGCTTCAAAATGATCTTATTTAGGTGTGAGATACGTCTTGTCCCATCGGGCATGCCAAGATGTAGAGAGGATTATAAAGCAAGTTAGTCAAGCATTAGTCTATAAGTAATGAAAAATTCATAAAGAACTAACTAACTAAGCCTATCTATTCCTATGGGAATTATAAAGGATAGCAAGAAATAAATGAAAGAAAGCAACATCATATTACCTTCCAAATTGGATTCACCATATCCATGTGGCTCAAAAGCATTTTCTCCCTTGATCAAGCATCCTTGTCTTTGTCAACAATGGTGGCAAACTCCTCCAATGCTTCAAGAACACTCTATAAAACCTAGGCTCATGATTCCAAATCACTAAACTAGACTGTCAATGAAGCTTACAAACAAAATCAATGATCAAGTTCAAATCCTTGTGGAAATAATTTAACATTATAACTTTGCAATATTCAAGCCTAAAATTCATGTCCATAGCCTCTCTATTTAAAGATTTTTGATATTGGTTAGGATCAACCATGACCATCCATCTCAATAGTGAGATGTGTGGCCATAGATAATCCGAATATTTGGAATTAAATCCATAATTATCTTCATCATGACCTTGGAATAAGGGGCATTGAAGAGGCATGGGAGGCATTAACTAGGCATGGGTGACCCATAATCCTAATATTTGTGGCATTTATGGCCTAGGGATGTCTTCCCAAGAAATGAGGTCACCTAATGATGTAGATAATAGGAATCAATTTTCAAAAAAATATATTCAACAACTCTCATGGAAAATCCACTTAAGCTCTTGATTTGGATTAATTAGCCTTAAACAAAGTTAATCAACATTTGTGTAATTATTTGAAAATTGGTCCTCAATTAATCAAAATGGTCAAAAAGTCATATTATTGAGTTGTAATTCAACTCAAGAAGAATTAAAAGGTGAAGTTAGATGCACCAAAACTGTATTTCCATTTAGGATGTTTCCAACATAAAATAATGAAGGTACATGGCATGTACCAACGAATTTATGAGAAAAGAGTGATCCAAAGCACAAAAGGTGAAGTCATCATTTTGACTTGAATTGAATTGATCAAAGTTAGCTGGCCCATAAATTGCATTGCCCCATTTATGGATACTTTGAACTAAATTGGTACTTGTAAATGACAAGTTCAAACCATTTAGTGTGTTTTATGGATTTTGACCTAAAATGTGCATTTGAGTGCAATTCAAGTACGATTGACAATTTCAACACAAATAGTGTTAGGAATTGAATGTCTACAAGCACTCCCATAACCTCCTTACATAGAATTGTTTTTTAAAGTCTTAATATGGGTCAACATGGCCTCCATTATGGCCTTGTGTGTAAGGGTAAACCCTTACCCCCAAGACCATAATGTGGGTTTACAAATGAAAATATGGATAATGAGCTGAAAAAGAGCACTTTTTAGCAAACAAGTGGTTACAATAGTCAACTAAAGTGAAATCCTAATATTTTTTAGTCACCATTTTATATAGAGGTGAAACCTGATAAATATTGACAAGATTCATTAATTGAAACCCTAAAGAAAATCCCTAGTTTTAGTCTCTATTATAGTATATTCACATGAAAGGGCTTGATAGCTATTTTGTTAACAAAATCTAAAATGAAATATCACTCAGCAATACATTTCACTTATTTGAAAATAAACCCCAAATTAAAGAAACACACTACTTGCCTATAATAGAAGACTGAGGCTGAGAATCCCCTTAAAGAACATGTTCTTGAATTCTTTATTTTGAAAAAAAAAATCATGTTTGAGATTAAAGATCTTCATTTTTTTAATCTTCAGTCCACTACCAACCACCATTACCATATTATGGTCCTCTACCTAGTTGGTAGTCTTCCATTTTCCCCAAACATGCCATAACCCAAGCTAAACATTCTTCTTGCTCTGCCCAAGAAAAAATACATAGTGTTTTGCCATCCAATAGCCTCCAACTCACCTCCCTTAGTTTACCAAGAAGAATCTTGTTTAATAAAAATCCCATAAATTCCAAACCTTAATCATTTTTTCTTTCTTTTAATTAATAATATTTTAATCATTCCAGAAGCTATGTAGTAACATGTCATTAGCTCTCATGCAAAAAATTTCATAAAGTGTTTAAATTTTAAATGCATGTTATTATGTTCTAAGGGTCTAAATCCCCCTTCGGATCCAAGAGTCTAACAAGGGGTTATCTTTATTATTATTATTATTATTATTATTATTATTATTATTATTATTATTATTATTATTACTATTCTTATAAAAACATGTTCATACACCAAAATCTAAAGATGTAACAAGCAATCATTTATACTAAGCAAATGTTATTATGCACTCTTTAACAACTCAAGTAATTAATGCAAGAAACATTATTATTCTCATAGCTTAATCCACATCATGGGGCCCAAGACTGAGGTGCATAGAAGATAGTTGAGTTATGTCTCTACAGAGTGAATTCATCATGTTATATTTAAGAAAAACAAATAGAACACATTCAATGAAGCATAAGTCTTTATTTTCAAGAAATGCAACATCTATTCATCAATAAAGAATAAGGAAAAGAATATAGAGTACAATGTTTATAGTTTGTGTATACACTATAATGGACTGTGGCTAGTAGAGTTGTGAAGAGCCATACTATAGGCATGTTGAATGTAAAAAATATTTTCATATTAAGTGCAAGAATGTGCATGATTATACATTTATAGAAGATGAACACTTATGCGATTTACTAATTCAATTTTCCCATCTAAGGATGAAAATCCATCGACTGATTTAATTATTAAACATCAAATCCCATAATGCTTGTAAAAAATGACTCACAAAGTGTGGATCATAATCAGAGATGATGGATGTTGGTAGCCCAAAATGAATCCAAAAATGGTTAAATAATGCATTTATAGTGTCAGCTCTATCAATATATTTATTTCATATCATCATGATAGCCATTTTGGAGAAGTGATCCACTACAATGAACACAACATCATATTATTGTCTCGTTAGGGATAGCCCAATCATAAAATCTATGATGATAGATTCCCATGGTGTGGATGAAATTGGTAGAGGTGTGTAAATTTTTATCTTCCTATTTGTGGGCTTGATGATGTTATAAGGAATACAAGACTTGATATGGCACTCGACATTTGTGCACATGTGCGTCCAGTAAAAGTGTGACTACAATGTGGTTAGAATCTTTATCATGCCAAAGTGACCTGAGGTCTTGGCATAGTAAGCCTCCTAGATAATATATTGGTAAGGTGTTATAGAGGTAACACAAAGATGTTTAAAATTTTAAAGAATTTGGTTAGATAAATAGAACTCTGGCAATTGTTTACCTTATGCAAGGTTGGTGTAGTCATTATGAAGTCCTATTCAACTGAGTATAGAAGAACCTAGTCTATAAATTTGTCACCATGTGTGTCTAGAACCATGATGAGTGCATGAATCAATGGTCAATTGAGGCAATCTAAAACCTTTTTATCTTTCCCTTTCTTTTTCTTGATCATGAGATGAAACTATTATAGGTAAGCCATCTATTTTATGTGACATGCATTTTCTAGCTTGTTTTGTGATTGTAAGAGCTAAAGTAGTTTATGGTATGAATGAATAATTATCTCTTTCTCAAGAATGTAGTATCACCATTGCTTAATTACTTTCGTAATAGCATATAGTTCCTTCTCATAAGTGGAGTAACTTTGCACCATGTTGTTGAATGTCTCTAAGTGATATGTGACTAGATGTCCATGTTGTATGAGCACCACACCAAATGTGTAATCTAATGCATCAATGTGAATTTTGAAGGTATGTGTAATGTCGGGCATTTCAAGAATAAGTGAAATGTAGAGGCACTATTTGAGTGACTAAAAAGTGCATTATTGTGCATGAGTCCAATATAACTTAGTTTTTGCACTTATTATCTGGGTGAGTGCCCAAGAGATGTGCAAAAAACTAAAGATGAACCTACATTAGAAGCTAGAAAATCCAAGAAAACTCCTTAATTCTATGGGATTGTTTAGAGTAGGCCAATCTTTGATCACTTTGATCTTCTCAGAATCTACTAAATCTAGCCCATATACTGAATCTGTACCACACCAAATATACACTTCACTAAATTGGCTTAAAACTTATGTTGGTTGATGTGGCCCATATACTGAATCTATGCCATACCAAATATACACTTCACTAAATTGGCTTATAATTAATGCTAGCACAAAGTGCCTAAGATGTATGATATGTGCTCTAAGTGCTCATCCCAAGTCTTGTTGAAGATGAGGATATCATCCAAGTAGATGATAATAAAGGATTTTAGGAAAGGTTTGATTAAATCATCCATCAAGAAAATGAATGTGGCTAGCACATTGGTGAGATCAAAAAGCATCACCAACCACTCATACAATCCTTTTTATAACTTAAAAGTTATTTTCCAAACATATTCAAGATGAATTGGAACCTGATGGTAACCTAACTTCAATTTGATCTTGGTGAAGTATTAAGTGCCTTAGAGCTAGTCCATAAGGTCATCAATACGTGATAGTGGGTATCAGTTCTTCACCATTATCTTATTGAATGCATGATAGTCAATGCAGAGTCACTAAAACCCATCCTTCTTAGGCACAAGCACTATCGAACTCCTAGAATGTGAAGAGATAGGTTTGATCTTGCCATAATCAAGGATCTCTTATATTTGAACTATACTTCATCATTCTCCTAAGATGATCTATGATACAAGGGTTTTTCAAAAGAAGGGATCCAAGAACCAAATCAATGTAGTGTTTTATTGCGTAATGTGTTAAAAGGCCTTCAAGTTCTACAAAGACTTCACTTTGCTACTCCAATAAATTGTTGAGATTTTATTGTTGTTGCAATGATGTGTGAGCATTAAACACTACCAAGTGTGATTTTTCATTTTCTATTGTGTAGGTGTGTCAAGGTGGACCATGATCAACATGAATTTTTATGCATGCAACATGAGTTGGTGACATTGCTTGGTAGAGACCAAAGTAATTTTAGTTGAGGGAACTAATTCAAACAATGTATAGAAATGATCTTATATGTGGATAACCCACCAATGTGGCTTGGATTGATATGTAGCTTTACAGTCAAACAGATATGGTATTCTTAATAAAATGTCATAGATCTCTAGAGGCACAATGTAACAAGTGACATTATCCTCCATCAGCTTAAACTTGTACTTAAAATTACATTATCACCATACTTGAATAGCTTTACTACAACCACCCAAGAGAGTAAGGCTTTGGGTGCATATTAGTGGTGAGACCAATGCATTAGGCTATGGATTGCATAATGATGTTATTCTAGATACAACTCTTGATTATGATGTGGAGAGGTTGACCCTTCTGTAGACACTGAAATCATGTCTACTCCCTGGTTGACTCCCCCTTGCTCCCCTTGGTCCCTTTCTAACTTCAACACTCCTAACCTATATCTTATTAATTTAAAATAATTATATATTTTAAATTAATAATTCCCTCTCTCTCTCACCCATGACACCTCACCCCACCTTGGATACCTCTCTTTGGATGCCCTCACTCACCCCATGCCAAGACTTAATTGCTTAGACCCCATTTCAACCCTTCCACTCATCCTCACGTCCATTTAATCTGCCTTCGACCGTTTTCCCACGACCAGCTGACCTCGATAGATGGAAGAACAGACAAAAGGCTATTTTTAGCCCTTTTTTCTTATTCTTTGGCTGCTGACGTTGGTCAGTAGTCGGTCGATGTCAGTGGTATCGCTGACGTCAATTGCCTTAAAACTGTGTTCAGCACCCCGAATGCAGGATCTTGAATAATCAGCCAATCTTCCAATCTTCCCTAATCTGCTTCCCTGATGCAAATTCTTTTACACCCAAAATCTAACCTCTTTCTCTCCCTCTCTCCCAGATGCATAGCAAGCATCACAGGCTACAGTTACTCTGCATCAGTCACTACAGACCTGATTGAAACATTACAGGGAGTCTTCTACATCAGCAGCATCAGCAACACTTCTTCTTCAGTAGGCATGAGCTAAGTATGCTTCGTTTATTTCATTTCAGTAATCTAGAAATGTATTAGCAGTTAGCTCCTATTCAGCTTTTCTTACTATCAACCAGACCACAACCCAACCTGCTCTTCTTGGAGAGGCTGAAAGGCCTTCTCTCATCCTTATCTCCCTGTCACCCTTGTTCTCTACCTACCCCCTTTTTTAGGCCATTCATTCTGACCTGTAAACCCATCACAAGACATCAAACTCTCACAGACCTCGCAGACCATTTTGATTGACTACAGACAGCCTTGAAGCTCGTCCAAGCCTCATTGCCTTGACTGACGCTGGCCACCAAGCGCATTGCCCCTACCGACATCGGCAAACTAACTGACGCTGGTGACCTTGACCTATCGACGTTGGCAGACTAACTGATACCGGTGACTGTGGAAGATAGATTGCCACATATAGGTATGCATTTATTTATACTTCTTTTGTTCAGTCTTTTATCATTTCTTTTTCTAGCAACTTTCTATTTTTTTCTATCAACTAGTGGACTGTCATCCCTCCAGGGAGTCTTTGCACTTCTGGGATCAAGCTTTTGCTTGGCAGTCTACCACCTATCTATCTAACAGCCTTCTTGTTTAAGTCTCTCTTATCTGCAGGTGTCATCCTCCACAGCCAAAGAGGAGTCCCTTCAACGTCTGGATACGGTGCGCTGACTTCATTCGGGTATCATCTAACCCTAGACCTTTATCATAGTTTCTTATTCCCTTTTGAATGTGAAAATCAAAAATTGTTAGAAACACCTTCACCTAAAACTGAGTGTGGAAGAGATGTTTGTGCTCTTCAAAGATGTTGATCATAGTGGAGCTAGTACTTATACAAGAGGCATCTACATCAGTGTTGTCCATTAGTGTAGGTCTTGATGTGTGACATTTAGATTCATCATAGGTGGATGAGTGGTGGTGATGGCACCACTTCTCACTAGACTTTTTCTTTCCTTTGTTTGAAGTAAAAGGTGCTAAATCCTTTGAGTGTTGCAAAGTCTTGTGAGGCTATGTACCTTTGTGTGAAGGGTGTTGTTGATTAGGCATAGGGGGCTATGATGTGGAGTTGTGTGATGGTGGGGCCTTAAACATTTTGTTGGATGAAGAGGTGGAATATTGCTTCATCTTTTCCTTCACTTCAAGCTTGGTAACATTGCAATATGTTTGCCCCAATGTGTCAAAATTCAAGAAATTCGTCTTCATGCAAAGATAAGGAGAGATTTCATTGGTGTACTTCATCACCCTATGTTATTTTCTTAAATTATCTTGAAGGTGTGTAGAGAAGTCATGGAATAAGTTGGTTTAGTCTTCCATAGACTATCCTTGCACTGGCGTAGTTTTTGGAACTTGATGTGTCCATCATCAAAGTGTTAGAGAGGGTAGTATTCCTCCTTCAGCATGTTGATGAAAGTCTTTCAAGACTCGATTAAAATATATCCTTGTGTTCTATGTGCACTACAGTTCTCCCACTAGTGAATGACTAGAATGGACATCTTCAGTGATACAAAGTTGATCTTCTCATCATCAGTGAAATAATTGATGAAAAAGTATCCCTCAAGTTGTCAAATGTAGTCATCCAATGCTTTAGCATTGATATTTCCTTCAAATAAAGGTATATCAAGATTGCCTTATACTTTGAAGGGGGTTTATTGTTGAAACCACTATGGAGCATGATGTTGAGATGAAGAGGAGGACATCAGGTTGATATGCATAATTCACTCATAGAACTAACCAAAATGTTTGGTTCATTATGCCTCTAGAGTGTCGATGATGAGCCTTCATATTTCTAGGGCTACCTCAGGTTGATTCTAGGTGTCAACCATCTTACTTTTGCTATGACATTCTGATGGAGTTTATGAAATAGAATTAACAAATAACCCTTCTATCTTATTATGCTCTTGTGATTATAGGCATATGAAGAGGAATAGAGCAAGGTTGTTATACCAATTCCTCATTGAGGTTTAACTTGATTAACCACTCTAATACTAGTTGATCTATGCCACGGGGCCTAGGATCAAGGTGTGCAAAGGACAACCAAGCTATGGCTATGCAAAGTGAATGCATAGTGTTATATTCAAGTGAAATAAATAGAACACATTCAATGGAATGTAATTCTTTACTTTTAGAAAATGTAACTTCTATTAATTATCAAATAATACAGAGTACAATGGTTATAGCTTGTGTATAGAGGGTAGATGTGCAAAGTAAGCTCTCTCAATTATGATTGTGTTACAATGGCATCGATATCTTTATTAGTCTAATTATTTAGACTTGATATGAATGTTATATATATTTATACAAAGAATACAAGAGCAATAATAATTATTGCTCAATTACCAAGGAAGATATCTACGGTGTATTGATCTTGTCAAATGTAGTAGTTATCAATGGTTAAAATAATTAATGTGCAAGTTGTCAACCATCAATTTGAATCTAATGTCTCCTTTTAGTGGAAATGGTAGTGTCAATGAGTGGATGCTAGCTAGGCATGTGGAACTATAAGGCATGCAGGGCATTGAAGTTAGATGCTTACAAAGCTAGGTTATGAATGGATGTAGGAGTGTGAGGTACACAGACAGTCTGGTGTACTATAGTTGGGGAGTAGGCATGAAGACTTATGTTTCACAAAGAATTGAAAAGTGTGTGAGTCTATGAGTTATAATGTGAAATTGTGAGGTACACTGGGTTATAGGCATAATGGGTGCGAAAGTTGATGGGCACATACAAGACCTATCTGACATGAAGGCTAATGAGGTATAGGGGTTTGTGAGTTATGGTACACACATTAAAAGGCACATAAGGTTTAATACATAGAAGTCATCGAGCTATCATGGGACTTGCACATTTAATCTAGAGTGAACTTATGGTAAGGATTATGTAAGCTCTAGTGAGAGGTGCATGCCTTACATAGTAGAGTGAACAAGGAGTAAGATCGATTACATAGCGGTTGTGTATGGATCATAGCTTAATGCAATCAACAAGAAAATACATGAAACATTATTATTCTCATATCTTAATACACTTGTAATAAACTCATGCAGTCAAAAGGATCAACAATCATCACTAAAAAAATCATGCATCCAAATATGACTAAGCATGACATACTAAATAAAACATCAAAAAATAATCATAGTGAGTGTTTGACTATTCTAAATTTCCTTCATTCTACCTATGTTTCCATCATCTGCTACCATATGATGCTCTTCCTCCTTGAATTTATTGTGGGGACACATTATCTTGTATCCACCTCATCAAAAATGAAGTAGTTTGAATCATGTAAATAAATAGAAAACTAAAATAAATACAAGTATACATATCAAATGATTCATTGTCATTAAGTACTACTATAGAAATTAGATATATGTACATATATGCATGCCATTATCATCATATATGTTGAATTAGAAATGGAATTAAAATAGTCAAATTGAATATTCCTGATCATGCTTATCAATTGGATAAATCAGTGATTCTAATATTTTTTTAAATTATTGCTTGATTATTTAGAATAAAATGAGATGTAACCTCCTACAGAAGCTCCTAGTTTTCTTTCTTCAAATGTTGTGAAGACCATGTTATCTAAGGAGGTAATGCAACAACAAGTGAAAAATAAAGTTCATAATCAAGAACAGGGGGGAAATAAATTGGTGGGTCATGCCCTTATTTGGGGTACATATACCACATTTTTGGCAAGTTTACAATGGCTCCTACATTGATCCTAAATGGTAAAGACATCAGCGTCAAGGTGATAAAGCTAGAAAGAAACATAGACCCTTGTAATTGAGAGGCATGCATTAAATATCTCAAAGCACTCATTTGAAATCTAAGGTCTGCAAAAGATAAATATTTTTCCAATATCATGGTTTCTTTTGAAGTTGATAATATAAATAAATGGGCAAAAAAAATTTGAATTCATGATTTCATTTATAGCAGATTACAAGGCAAAGATTGAAGGAGATAATAGATACGTGTAACTTCTACATAAAAAATAATATATAGAAAAACATAACCTGAAATAGAGTTACAACTATTTTAGGAATTCATAAACAGTGCATAAAAAATAGAAATGAAAAGAAATTTGCGGCTTCTTCCAAAATCTTATTCTTATTTTTCAATTCAATAATAATGACACACTACATTATCTTAATATAAAATATTGAAAAGAAGATAAAATAAATAGATTTGATTCATGTAAAACACACAAAGAATTTAAATTAACTAAAAATAAAGGAACTACCACCTACACTACAATGGATTATTTCATGTTAATTACACTACAATAATTTATCAACAAATAAGAAATGAATAAAGACTCTTATTTAACTACAACTATAATTCTAGAATATATTATTAGAAGAAAATCTTATCTTCTAGCACTCCCTCTTAAGCTTGACTTCCTAGTTGTGTCAAACTGGTGATGCCCAAGCTTATTCTTAGATTTTCAAAAACCTCTTTTACTAATGGATTCATTAAAATGTCTATATATTGATCTTTGAACATGCAAATCTTCAAATGCATTTCACCACTATTAACGAGTTCTCTTATGAAATGATATCTCATATCAACGTGTTTACTCCTTTCGTGAGAAGCATAATTTTTTGATAGTTCAACTTTTGTTTTATTGTCAAAGTAAATTTATGTTCCCTTATCCTACTCTTACTTCAAGTCTGACATCATTCTTCTCGTCCATTTAGCTTGACATGCTACTAATGTAGCTACTACATACTCCAATTTTATTGTTGAAAGAGTAAAAATGGGTTATTTTTTTAGAAGCCCATGACACAACCCTTGAACCAAGGTGAAAAATATATTCAAATGTGTTCTTTATGTCATCAATGCTACTTGAAAAATTACTCTATGTGTAACCAACCAATCTGAATTCTTCTCATGCTAAATAAAAAATCCAATAATCTCTTATTCCACTAACATATCTCAAAATTGTTTTCCTTATTTTCCAATGGGATTCCTTAGGTGTCTTTATGAACCTTGAAATTAGACTCACAACATACATAATGGCAGGCCTCTTAACTTTGTTAAATACATGTTATGATCCACACTTATAATATTAAAAAATAATGCAGAATAAATGTAGATCAATTCAACACAATATATATTGGTGGACCAAGATGTCCAAATATTCAATATATGCAAAATACCCTTAAGGTAAGGCAACATCAATAATACTCCTTTAGGAAGAAATAATCTACAGTGTCTCTTTGAAGAAACAACCTCTAATATCCTCTTATAATAAAAGACTCAATACTTACTTGATATCTTTACAATGATAATCATCTCATTTATATAGACCTATAGTGGATGGGTAACCTCCTAGTCTCAATGTAGGCTAACCATTACCCAATGCACTAATTCCATAAGTTACTCTATTACTAATATATTAGATGCATATAACTACTAAGGGGATGTGTGCCACATGTCGGCATCTCCATCAACCTATATACACTAATTTATCATATCCCTAGGTACATAGCATTACCTCGCTCTTTGACATGTTTCATCCTCGAAACATAAGAAGAAACTAAATAATGACTATGCTTTAAATTATTGCACACTTGTCTCCAATCTTGATCTTCGAGCCACCCATATGTGATATTAATAGTTGATAGCTCTCTATGTATGCTCCTTTGATTCTATTCATAATCATAAATGTACTGCTTTGGTGTCCATGAATAACTATTCCTCTTTTGATTCCATGTACCATATTTTACTGCATTACTCTAATTCCATCCATGACCATAGTAGGTATCCTTCCATGCATAATTAGAGTGATTTCCCCATTCATTCCATATTTAATAGGCCACTGCACTCCTTTGATTCTATATTTGATCATAGTAATTATTTTTTGGCTTCCATGCATATCCATTGTGATTAGAAATCTGATTTCTTGCATAACCAAAATGATTGTTGTTATGACACTCCATCTGGTTCCAATATTATTTCCTCTCATGATGATGCGAGTGTCTATATACCTCAACTTTTTCTACCTTATATTCTATCACTTCCACTTTGTCCATCTCTATCTCTTGAGTAGATGAAGTGTTCATTTTTTATTGTAATATGCCTTTATTTGAATCCTCTTCATGCTCTTCATCACTTGTTTCAATCTCATCCACATGATCTGTCTTCCCTGTTATTGGTACCTTTCCTAATATGATATCTTGTAAAGTGACATTTTTTTTTCTATACCAAAACTTCATGAACATTTTCTAAACATTAATATTGATTGTTCTCAAAATTTCTAACCATGGATATCCAAGAACTATATCCATATCATCCGTATCCCAAGCGTAAAAATATGAATGCAAAACATATTTTTCCATACTGAGCTTCAAATCTTCAAACATTGAAATATTATTACCATCTACTTGAACCTCCTTGATATTCTTTACTTGAACATGTAGATGTTTAGCCACATCCATGTTGATGAATTTATACTTACTGGTGGGTTTATGGACACAACAACCTTCTTCTTTTGAATTCATCCATGAAATTGAAAAATTGACTCAGATTTCTTTGGAGCCAAATTATTTGAACCCTTATCATCTAATTATTATTCTTTTTCTTCTTCTTCTTCATTTGTTTCTTCTTCTTCTTCTTCTTCTTCTTCTTCTTCTTCTTCTTCTAGCCCAACGATCTAGAAAGATCTGTTTCATTTTTTTCTATGAAGAAAACATTTCTGTAAAGCTCAACTGATCAAACCAATGTATTGTAGGCCTAGACAAAAAAAAGAAGTAATCTTCTTTACCCAAATTTTTTTTAAATGATTCTCCAAAAGGAGCCACCATTCTCTAGCATCAATATCATCTTCCTGTAAAAAAATTTTCAACTTCATGATTCACAAATAAAAACTAAGGTTTATGAAAATCAAAAATGTCAATAACCCATTCAAATCATATCAAAACTATTCCAAATTTTTATTGTAGCTTCACCCTATTATATTGTAGCTTCAAAAAAACTTTTGTGAAAAATTCCACAAATTACAACCTGTAAGGTGAATATATGAAAAATACTAAAATCATAATAACTCACTCAAAAAAATTCAAAAAAAATTGAAATTTTTATTGTGCTTCTATTGTATTTTATTATATCTTCAATAAAAATTTTGAAGGGAAAATCCTTATATTCTAGAAGATATAGCTAGATTAGTAAAAAAATTAAAATAGCAATAACTTCCACAAAATTGATCAAAAAACCTCGATTGTTTTACTGTGTCGTCCTTAAAATATTATCCATATCCAGTAAAAATATTGTACAGAAATTTGAAACCAATCAAAATATATTGATGATTTAACAAAACTAGGGTTCACCACACACAAATTACCCAAATTGAAGCTTTGATACCACTTGTTATGATCCACACTTATAATATTTAGAAATAATGTATATAAATTCAACACAATAGATATTGGTGGACCAAGATGTCCAAATATAATATATGCAGAATACCCTTAAGGTAGGGCAACACCAATAATACTCCTTTAAGAAGGAATAACTTCACAATGTCTCTTTGAGGGGATAAACTCCAATATCCTCTTACAATAGAAGACTCAATTCTTACTTGATATCTTTAAAATGATAGTCATCTCCTTTATATAGACCTATAATGGATGGGTAACCTCTTAATCTCAATGTAAGCCGACCATTTCTCAATGCACTAATTCCACAAGTTACTCCATTATTAATATATTGGACCCATATAAATACTAAGGGGGATGTGTGCCACATGTTGGCATCTCTATCAACCCATTTACAATAATATATCATATCCCTAAGTACATAGCAATACATCAAGCTACCCACTAGCCTCTTGTATAACGTTAGATCTACATTTTTGCTTTTATCTTCTTTGCTAAGTTTCAATCATGTTGCCACAGGGGTAGTTGTTTGTTTACAATTCAACATCTTGAACTTTTTTAAAACATCATTTGCATATTTTTTTGACAAATGAAAATTCCATCACTTATTTGGCTTACTTCAATTCCTAGAAAATATTTCATGAAGTCCAAATCTGTCATCTCAAATTATTTATTTATTTTTAATTTGAACAATTCAACTGAAAATTTTATTTTGAATATCAAATCATCAACATATAAGCAAACAATTAAGGTCTCACCTTAATCATTCATTTTGATGTAAAGGATCGATTCACTATTGCTTTTGCTAAATCCATTTTTCAATAGTTATGAGTTGATGTGAATGTAACAAGCTCTTGGAGCTTGATTGAAACCATTCAAAGCTTTCTTCAATTTGTAAACTTTATATTCATGACCCATAATCTGAGAACTCGATGGCTATTGCACATATACTTCTTCCTCCAATATCCCATTCAAAAAAGCTGATTTGACATCCATTTGATAAACTTTCCATTTATGTTGAGTTGTTATTGCTAACACAAATCTCATTATATCTGTCCTAGCTACAGGAGTAAAGGTCTCATTATAATCTATTCTAGGTATTGAGATCATAAAACCATGTCAATGCATATTCTTAATGACTTCTTGAAAATTATTTGGTCAATAATTTGTCATTATATGCAAAGTCTAAGCAATATGCATGGAATGATCTAAGATGTTTCTCATGATCTCCTTTACCTTCGTATAATGAGAATTTATGAGATATAGAGCCTAAACATAAAGAGTAGGTTGATATCTTAAGGGCTAATGGGTAATGGAGTAGGGCATGTGAATACATGGCATGGCTAAATCTCACTAAACATTATTTTAATTGCTACACCTTGGTATGCAAAGATGTAATATCTTGCTAAAGGGAATGTGGATTAAATGAGGTTGATAATGTAAATGTGCATAAACATCATGGGAGGAGTGAAGGTTTCCTATGTTAGGATAAGAATTATAATCTATTGAAGGCCTCGTGTTGCTACCAAACTTTGGATAGATGTCATATAGGTCATTGAAGGTGTAGGCATGGGAATAGTATTGGTAGTATTACTTTGAATACCTAATGTTGAGGCATGAGCTAGTTGTTTTTGTGTATCTCTTGCTATATAACATAACATCAATATGATTTGGATTCATATTAATATATTCAATGAATCTTTCATTTTTTAAGGCATTTTGTTGATTTATAGTAGTTGTATCATCAGTCTCAAGATTCATAATAATTCCATCAAATAAGTGAATAGGATATGTTTTACAATCCATAATAGGATAACAAAATAGATTCATGCAATTCCTTTAGCATCTAGTGGTAACAATTTACATCTTGGATTGGATATTACAACAAAAATATTTAAGGAAGGCTTGGGAAGTTCATTGGTAACTTTAGTCACATTATTGAATTTAGATTTGATCTTTGCTACCCATTTCCTTACATGATTGATCCAAATAAGATACATCGTCCATGTAGAACAATATGAAAATAGTAATTTCAATAGTTATGTCAACCAATGATGTTCATTCAACATGTTCATGTTTAATGTATATTATTAGGGGAAATAATGAAATCATGTCTAAAAATAAAACCTTGACGTTGAAATCTAAAACCCTAAAAGGATGAAACCCTAAGAGAAAACCTAGGATGTAATTACACATGAAACATCTTGACAAGCACATGCAATGCTCTATCACAGAACACACTGACAAAAACACAAAAAATAGTTTCGACAGACAGTAGACATATTCGGTAGTTTTAAGCATCTAAGCATTACCAATCCATCCAAGCAAATTCTTATAGTTATTCTCCTAAGTCGAGAAACTACAAATATTTCATGGCATTTTTATGACGGTACACATACTATAACATAATAAAAACAAGTTAATTACCCTATATCTTCTTGGTAATTTCTAATAATAGTAAGTGTAATTAATCAATCTTAATATTATTTGTAGGTTCAACTCTATGTAATTTAAGAGATATCTTATAAAATCTACATTATCAAGATTTTAGCTTGTTTAGACCACTAAATCTGAAAAACATGATAAAATAGCAAGGAAAGTTGTCTATTTTGCTTTGATATGTATGCATATATGCACACACACATCGAAGTGGGACATTGTGTAGCCATCTAATTTTGGGCCAAAGATAGTTATTGCTTGTACAATTACATTGTTTTATAATATTTGTGTGTTTATGACTTATTAGTTCAGATTATATTATTATTGACACATTTTTTCTGTTTTTTATTTATCTTGAGTGCTTGTTTTCTCTCTCTTTTTCTCTCTCCTCCCCTTGTTTCCTTCTATGAAATTGTTATTTTTTTCCAAAACCATATAGTGTACAATCCTATGGACCCAAAAACATGCACTATATAGTTTTGTTTTACTCAATGCTCTAAAATTTGCAAAAACATCTTCACTCTATCAAAAAAAATACACTTTAATATATTATCTTTATTTAATTTTTCATCTTATTAGATTCACTTTATAAGCCTATTTTCCCCTATTTACTTTTAATGACCTGACTTTACTATAAATTAAACATTCTTCTAAAATTCCTTCCTCATTTACTATATATATGAATGTATGAGTAGATATATGGCCTATTTTTAAATGCAAAATCACTTTTCCATAAAGCCCTTTCCCATACTGCAAAATTCTACATGACATGATAGTGAATGACAATTTTTTTTAAATTCTTCCATATGAAAAGTATCTACGAAATTGTCAAATTGTAATAACTTAGTTGAGAATAAACTTATTTGTAATACTAGTCAATATTTTAAAATGCTATAAAGTTAAAATGCTCTACCTGATATTTAAACGCAATATTACAAATGTACTTTGAAATTTACTGATATGGTTAAGATAAATATTTGATTATAAACTTTAATATCTTCGTAAATAATAGTTGGGGTTGTCATTATGTTTTTTTATTAATTTATTTCTATTGATTTTTTAATATTATTTTTAAAAATGAGTGGAGACAATAAATTTGGAAATTTCAGACAATTTTATATATATATTAAGATTATTTTTTAGAGAAATCAAAATAAATAAAAATTAGTTTTTTTTAATTGACTTGATTTTTTAATTATTTAAAATATGTGATAACAATAAATTTAGAAATTTCAAACAATTTTATATATATATATATATATATATATAAACATTAATTTTTATAAAAAACTAAAATAAGTAAAAATTATTATTTTTAATCGATAAATTAATCAATTACTGATTAGTGACAGCAAGAATAATCCACCTCCTTAAATTTATTGCTGAGATATTAGCAAATATCTATTCAACCAAATTTGGCTCATTACTATTTTTATCCGAAATGTTAAAAAGCATTGTCAGTGAATTTTAAAGCTATACGACCAAACTCCATTATATTTAAGAATGAATTTAGTTAAAAAAACACACTCTAAATACCTGAAAACATTGGAGAGTATAACATGCAGCTTAATGCTAAAGAAATTCGTCAGCAAAACATGCAGCCCATTATATAGGTAAAGTTAGAGATACTAAAAACATAGATAGGCCTTCTGTATACACGGCAATTGGGAAGGGAAAAGGACTTCAAAACATTAAAAAAAGAAACGAAAAGAAAAAGGCGCTGGTGGCGCCCTACATCAATGCTGCAACTTGGGGTTTGAGACTTTCAGCCAGATTCTCAAAGCTCCGAGCCAACTGAATTTCATCCAGTGTTTGCTCGAACGTTCCACCTCCCTTCTTTGCCATTTCAATGAGGATGTGCATTGTCGGGTCACTCCCAAACATAATTGTGTGGAGGGTCATCCTAGCCTCCTGTCTTTTCATTTTGTCCACATAATACAGGGGATCCCCTCCACCATTGTTTCCCCCATCGCTTAAGAAGATAACCACTGGCTTTTTCACATCCACAACGTGGTGTCGGGCTCCTTTTATCAATATTTTCTCTGCAGCATCCAAACCTTCTGAATAAGTAGTTCCTCCACCACCACAATACTGAAGAAGACGGTCAACAATACCCTCTTCCATATCTTCCATCTCTACAGCCACAGTTGCACTAGTATCAAATAGAACCACTGATACAGAATCATCAGAAACTGTTCTAAGGCGGGCTTGTATAAATCTCAGAATAGCCTCATATACGCATCCGAGCCGACAATCATGGCTATTAAATTTTGCTAAAGTGGGGCTCATATCTGAGGAGCCCATTGACCCTGATCTGTCAATGACAAAAATGACATGGTGAGGGACATTCTTAGAATGATCACAGCCAAAATGATGGCCATCATCAGTTATGTACCCTGCAGAACTTAAATTCGGTCCAGAGCTCTTAATAGGTGGGTGCCAAAGTTCCTCAGTGCAGTAAGATTTATCAGAGCTACCTGCCTCTGTCTCATGCTCCTCAGATTTGCAATAGTGGTTACAGCAGCCAAACTCTTCCCGCTCTTCCTCCGTGCAAGGATCAACAAATCTAACATATTGCCAAAATGTCTCATGTGTCATCTCATCTTTGGGAATATCCACGTCCGGGCCATATTTGACAGTTTCGTGCCTGGAACCATCATAGAGGTTGCTGGTGCACTTCGAGCCTGGACATGGAACCAAATGGATATGGCCTCGACCCTGTTTCTTGCAATACATATTGCACATCTCGGCCTCGCCTCTCTCTCCCCATTTATACTTTCGATCCTGAATCTCAATATCTTCACCCTCTGAAATGAATTTTACGTTTCTCATATTTCCATGCACTGTATCGTGCAAGCCAGAGTGATCTATTGGAAGCTGACAGAAGTAGCCACAAGATTGACATCTGCTGTCGCAGTAGTGCATAGAATCTGTATTTTTTGTGTGAACATGAGGGCCTTGATGATCTCTTTCAAAGGGAGGAATAGGAATGCAACATCCTTTGCGGAGGCCATTTTGCTCCGACACAAGTTCATACTCGAAAGATCCCCTTTGACCCTGGAAAACCCTGGTTTGTCTGACTAGCTCTGTAAAGATTTCACATATTCCAGGCATCTCACATTCATTAGGGCAAGCATGCTCATTCCCACACAAGTGCTCTGCATCTGGATTCCAATCATGGAAATGGTCTTTGACTCCACACGTCCTGCTGCAACCATTTATAACGCATTTTCTCGGGCAATATCTCTCATGGCACTGATGCTTTGTATGATTAGATTCGATTGCCACAGCACAGGGATTGTTGCAGCTTGGAAGAGCGCATTTTGTGTTGCACATATGCTGTGGGGAATTGCACTTGTGCTGGCCAGGGTGTTCAGGCCTAAGAGAACACAGCTCATTACAATTTGAAGTCACTTCAAATAAATAACAGGTCTCTCTGCACGTGTGATTTTTCTCTTTGCAGTCATGTGAGCCTTCATGCCCTGCCAAATCCCTGCATACGTTTAAGCTCTCTCCTTCTCGAGAACAGTAACTGCAACTTTCTGCACATGAATGATTACCCATGCAAGAATGATCATCACGATGGCCTTTCTCGAGCACACATCTCCAAAAGCACTCTGAACATTTGCATCCACAAACAGAGAGACCTTGTTTTACCTTTCCAAGAGAGACATTGGCCTCTAGCTGCAACCTTTGCACCTCATCATTATCACGAAAATCCATGGTGTTTGAACTTATCCACTGTTGAACTCTCTCATGCCTCCTCTCTGCCAGTGCCTCAAGGAAGTTCTCAAACATAGAATGCCACACCTCAAGGTCGCTACCTTTTCTAGCTAAAACCATCTCTAGTCTTGACCTGGTTTGGGATAAAACATCTCTTACAGTAACAGATATCGATGAATCGTTGCTAGGTGTAAGATACAATCCCGTATCTTTAATGTCGCAGGACAAATCCCCGAGAACGACAGGAAAATCTTGAACTTCTTCCTGTGTGTCAAAATTAACGAGCGCCTGCAATTCTTCATTCGCATTTGTAGAAAGACATCCCATATGGACAGCAGACACAAGATTTCTCCTTAGAATATCAACTATGACAGCAACACGCTTACTGTCAATTGAGGTCCAGTCTTTAGCAGCAATTTGGGCTATGATAAGCTTGAGATCCCTCAAGAAAGCGGATCCATTATCATAGCAAGAATCAATTCTATCCTCTACTGTTTCTGCTAGCTCGCTCAAGCTCTCTCTATAGTAATCAGATCGATTATAAGGAGCCATAGCAGCAATCTCGACCTTTCCATCATACATTTTCAAAATGAAATTGTCTTGAGATTTACTGCATATCTGAGAGATTTTCTCATGAAATTCTTGCATAAGGTCTTCTACATCGGATGTATCAACATCCTTGATGGCAATGTAAAATAGACCTTTAAATAACTTTTTGTCCTGCTTGAGTAGATTGATCCCACTCTGGAACCGACTGAAAGCAGATTCTGTGTCTTTATCTAAGTGAAAATCCTGTTATATATGGAGAAGAAAGAAAGTGAAAATTATGTTTTATTTTTCATGAACTGGATTCCGTCTCCCCTCAACTCATTGCACCGGTTCAAAGAAACAAAGATTTAAAACAAAACCAGTGAAGAATTTTAAGGTCAGGAATTACATACCTTTTTGTTGAATATTGTGAGGTTGCTAACTGCAGCGTTGAGAACAGAGAGAAGCATGTCCTCTTGTTCACTTCTTTCAAAACTGCCAAGTCCCTCAAAGTCTAAGAGCACATACAAGTACCTGCCGTCCCCTTGGCCATCTCCATCTTCGCCAGTTGTGACAGTCATCCACACACCGTCGGTGCATCTGCCCCCTGCAACATCCAGTAGAGACCCTGACAAATGGTTCAATAAATATGACTTTCCACTGCTCTGCTTTCCCATTGACGATATAACCTTGATTTTACCCTTCCAACTATTGAGAACAGTATCATAGAACCCAAAGCGTATAGAATTAGCAAGTGATACGCTGTCCACATAGCTAATATCATGGGGTATTTGCAGTCCATCCTTGAGAGCTACCATGGCATTGCTTTCTGCACGAGCTATTTGAATAGGCACAAGGCATAAAAGCTTACGAACCCACATTCCCATTTTCACGTGTGTCTGTTCCTCTGCTGCATCTGAAATGAGATAATTCTCTGCATTATCGACTTGAAAGTGAATCGTCATGTTTGAAAGATCTTTATCTTTAGAAGCCTTGAGTTGTCTAATAAGTGCTTCTAAATACTTGATACACGCCCCTCCAATGGAGGGATCTGATCTGCTGCTTTCTAGTACCACTCTGAATGTGATGCTTTTCTTATAATCCGGAAACAAAGCAGGAGATGTTGCAAACTTGTCAAAAATGTGGTATATGTATCCCAAATAGGGGCACGACCCAACAATTTCTGTTTCTTCCCTTTCCACTTCAGGAGCTTTATTGTGACTGACTTGTTGTAACTGCACAACTTCCTTAGCTAAAGCAGTTTTCAGCACATGGGCAGTGATAAAACCAGGAGCATCTACAGGGTTATATACTAGAAGTTGACTTTGTGATCCAAAGCTAGTAATTTTGGTCCCAATTTGTTCCAAATCAGATATCCTGCTTGCTTGTGCATCCAAAGGAATTGTTTTCAAGTGCCTCATAGTATCACCCAAAACATAAATTTCTAGCCCGACCCCACGGCTTGAATGTCTTTTTCCCGCTACATCATCAACATCATCTCCTGAATCCTGCAATTCCCTGAAGATAATGAAGAAAAAACCGTCGACAGAAACACATGCTTTCAAAGGAGGCTGCTGCAAAGGAAGAGCAATATGTTTTGCCTTCATCATTGGCTTCTCACGGATTTCTGCCACCCTCACTCTGTTTGTGTCATCGACCAAGAGCAGCTCCATCTTCCCCGGAATTAAATGCATCCATGTAAGGATCTTGCTCCCTTTATATGATTCAAGATTAATATCCACACCAGTCCAATAGACCTTTCGAAATGATTCATCAAACTTATATATTGCTATCTTGCTCTTCGCTTTTTCATACAGAGCCATTGAACGGGTAGATTCATCTACAGCCAACAAATCGAATCCCCTCCTAACTGTATGGATAGGACACATGTCGTTTATGTTGAAACCAAGCTTAGGACAACGGTACAGATTTAGGCAAGAATCTTTGAAGTTGTGAATGAAAACCAACAATTCTCCTGACTTGAGGACAACCACTTTAAATAACCTTTCATGCTCAGGATTGATGGCTACTAATTCAACTGACTCCCCACGTGTTGGCACAATTGGACGCCCAGAATTGCTATTTAAGTCATTGATGTCCTTTTTCATTGGAGTTAGCTCACATGCTTTCCATACAGTGGTAAACTGATGCTCCTCCTCAACTGAAACCTTAACCATCAGCTCCACCGACTCTGCCGGCTCCGGATACGACCACCGGGTCCGCGGTGTTGATTGACGCCTAACGGCAACTTCTTCCATGTACCTGGTCACTAAAGTTTCTGTTTTATTCTTCAAAGACATCTTTCTTTTCCATTCCTCTACAAATCTGTCCTCGGCTTGTTTGAATTGCTTAATCTTCTTCCGTACAAATCTATCATTGGCTTGTTTGAATCGCTTATCCTTTTCCTGGACTTGTCTTAACCGCTGCTCCTTAAGGTTCTCTTTCTTTCCCGGAATGAGATTCTTCATTAACGCATCTCCAATGTCCCTAATGATTGCAAATGGCTTCTGTTCTTGCTCCTTAGAGGCTTGAGGACACAAAAGCACACTTGACAAGTCGTCCTTTATGTTTTGCAGAAATTTGTGTTCTTGCTCCTTATAAACTTGACAACACACGGTTTTGAGAGTCTCATGAGATAAGAGGGCCTCACGATCTATTGTGGGTTGAGTAGCCAGATGGGCATTTTGGAACTCTTCTAACAGAGATTGAATCTCGGGTGAAAGGCTTTGTATGTTGAGAGATTTCAAATGCTTTTCCATAAACGTAAGGCCTACATGCTGGTCCCGGCTCAACAAGAAGGCGGTGAAAGCGATATTTCTTTCAAGGCTTTTCAATTCAACGGGAACTATGTTTTCTACCCAACTACGGATTGCAGAAAGAGAGGCAGTGTTATTTACAACTTCAATAATCCCTTCCATTTCCTCTTTCCCATCATGATCACCTATTTTGGAAAACATTATAATTTTAACTCTCTCACCTGAAAAAGGGAGGTCGTTATTTCCTTTGTCAGGCCGTAGAATCTTTGCCTTTGCATCGATGTTTACTGAGCAGGAGCACTGGCTGGAGCACTTGACATCTACTTCTTCTTCATAACGGACAAATGGCAGTGTTTTCTTGCCTTGGCCCCTACTTTCAAGGGTAATCATATAAGTCTCGCGATCGCTACAAATAAACTTGATGTCGGATCCAAACAACACCACCCTCTGATCTCCATCATCATCTGTTAAAATCGTTGAAAGTTCTCGATGCAGTTGCTCAAATCTGTCGGCGTCTATCTCCATGTCTTGATCTTTTGTACCACTTGTTTCGCCGCCCACAAAAAGCACAACGTGATTGCAGAACTCTGGAAGAACTTTGACAAAGCATCTCTTAAACTCCTCTGTTTGTGCAGACTTTATGGCTGATTCAGTCACCTCGAAAGATTCCTTCAACTTACAGTAGTCAGCATATTCTTGCCGATGAGAATATTGAAGCAGGGTGATGATATGTGGGTTGCTCAGTCTGGAGTAATCAATGTTGGACTCCGACGACCACCTTTTAAGCATATTGCCCAACTCATAAATTTTTACAGGCACGTTTTCTGGTACCGTGGAAGTTCTTGGAGCTCTGTCCTCAGCTGTCAGGAAACAACAATGATGATACCCTTCGCAGAATACCACTCTGGTATTAGAATTACTTGGACTCGGTGCTAATGAAGATTTCTTATTCCTCGGTCCTTCATCAATTCTTAAACTAAAGCCCGACAAGAGCTCCAAATCATTCTCTGAGTTCTTCACACTGCTTACCTGAATTCTTCGGGTACGCTTAGCTTTTGAGCTCGCGTTTGTTGCAGAGGCAGCCAGAGCTTCAAAAGGATACTTCCCTTCCACACAAATATATACACTACCACAAAGCTCAACCAGATATCTAATAAAATTACAAGACGCGTCTTTTCTAGAGGCCTCCTTGAAATGCTCACCTTCATGCCAATAGAATACAATAACAGTACCAGCATTTTCAGGAACGCTAACGTAGAATCCAGGTTCAAACAGTCTGCCCTCCATTTTAGCAAGAACGGATTCGTCCACCAGGCTTTCTTTGCGGAAAATGCTTATCATCATCTTCTTGTCTCCATAAAACCCTACCGTCGGCAAGCATAGCTGATTTAATGCGTTGAAGTTGATGCGGACCCGCGGTGGGTTGCCTAAGTAAGCGGAGGCCGAAGAGGGCACAAGTCTATTACAGAGACTCAAAATTTCATCGTCGGGGAGCTGCACCTTTTCCACAAAACTGTAGTCTTGCTTGTCAGGGACGATACGCATCACCCTAAACAGGTTGGGAGAAATAGCCTCAGTAACTACACTTACATTCATACATTCACCTTCACCTTGCATAATTTCCAGAGACTCAGACATAGCGAACGTCTCTCCCTCTCCCTCTCCCATCCCCTCTCCTCCTCCCATGCCCTCTCCCTCTCCCTCTCCTTCTCCACTAGACATAGAGAATTCAGACATAGGGCAAATCTCTCTCTCTCCCTCAGACATAGGGAAAATCTCTCCCTCTCCCTCAGACATAGGGAAAATCTCTCCCTCTCCCTCTCCCTCTCCACTAGACACAGGTAAAGATGGCTTTTCCTTAATCGCATTGACAATTTCTGTCTCTGTATACATGGAGGATGAACTGGGATTGGACATGACATGCAACAGGTAAATTAAAAAGAGATTACACAAATGCAGGCTCAACACAGTAGCTACAATGATGCGGCAACTACAACAGCCATGTTCTTATTCAAAGGTATTGCTAGTAGATGGCTGTCATGCAGAAAAACCTTCACATAAATTCAATACAGTTCCCCAAAAATAAATAAATAAATAAATAAACCTCGTAATCCTCTTATCAATATTCTTTCCTTAAGACACAAGTAAACCAAAGCAAAAGAGGGGCAACGAAAGGTCAAAGATTTCGTTGCCAGATGTCATCTATTCTCCCGGGCTTTCCTTTTCACATTCCAAAACTTTCTTTCCCAAATGTGTATCTTTTATCTATTCTTCCTCTCTACTCTTTCCATTCTCTTCCCCTTCTTTTTCTTTTTTTATTCGTCTTTTTTTTAAAACTTTTGTTACTTTTTTACATTCATACTATTCTCGTCTTTTTTACTAGATACTTATTTTTTATTTATTTTTTCTATTTAATTTTTTCCGTTCTTTTTTGTGGGGATTATATTTATATTTTTTTTTCTAAATGTTTAGATTTATTTATTCTTTCTTTTTTTAGTTTTTATATTTCTTGAGATCTTTTATTATTTCATTATTACGTTATGCATAAAGATACAAATCTAAACGATATTAGAAAAATGAATGAAAGACATACAAATGTAAAGAAAAGGGTAAATTTTGAAGCTCTATATTCATGGTTTTAGAGAGCATTTTTATCGTGCTTACGTACATAGGATTCAAACAAAAGCAAATGGGGTGTTGATGACATGGACGAATTTGACAATCTTTAAACCAATCATAAATACATGACAATTTTTAAAACAATTAAAAATAAGTAAATGTTTGATAATGCATAATTAACAATTAATAATATACACGTTACTAAAATGGAAGGGTATTCATATGTGAGCTTCCAAGTCAACCCAAGCCATAATAAGACTCATTGGATAGCAATACAACAAACATTTCAACACTATGAGTATTTTTTCACTCTCATATACACAAAGTAAGATAAGATCACAAGCAAATGTGCCATGATACCATTTAATTCTTCATTATATTATATCTCTACCTTGCTAAAGGCCTAGAGTACGAGCTTGTGTTGAGTGTAGGTATATGCAACCAACTTTACATTGCCCAAATGGAGAACCCTAAAGTTAGTGTATGTATGGTGTAGATTCATTCAAACCATTGAACCGAGAAAATAGAGGTTAAATTTGATGGTTGTAATACTATATTTGAGTTTTTTAATAGTAAAGACGGTATAGGATGCAATGTGAAACTTTGGGTGGACCCTCGTAATATCAATACAATTATAATTGTTCTAAATTTAGTAAATGATGTTTCCTTCAATTATCATGAACACCTTTATCATTTGAAAGGCAATTTAAAATAAATAAAAATTACACAAACCCTCTAAACATTAAAAGATTATAGTAAATATATTTTAGTCTTTGATGTTTCCTTTAATTATCATGACTAGACTCGTATTTTAAGGGCAATGCTCAATAAATAACCTTAATAAAATTATGTGATAGGCAAGTCAAATTTAACATTTGGTAAGGGAATGTAAAAGGTGAGTTTGTGGGAGGAGATTAAACTCTCGATGCATTGGCATTGACGAACATTAAATATTTAAAATAAATTTTATATGTGTTTGAGTTTTAAACTTTGATCATTTAACATCAGTAAACATGAATATATTGGGAGTTATTGAAATGCTTTAGTGTGACTATTATTAATCAAATAATAATATATAAAAGGCTACATAGTAAAGCAGTCGGTTGGTCTACATGACTTAAACTCTGTATAAGATGAAAATGCCATCTCAAAACATGGTAATGAAATAAGGAAGATCACATATCAATATTGGATAAAACATAACAACCACACAACATTAAAAATATATCATGCACATAAAATAAATATAAGCATAGGTCATTGCACCAAAAGGAGGTGTTGGAGGTTCATCCTTGGGCAACAGAGTGGTCCAAGAGGATGGTTCTATCAAGGGAGGATCTAGAGCTACCCAACCATCCAAGAGGTTTGGAAGAGAGAAATAAACAATGTCCCATCCATCAAGAGGTTACACTACAATGCTATAAGGTTTAGTTGGTGACCCTCATTAGAAAGGACTAGCATCAACTTTTCTACATGGTAGTGGTGATCTTTGCCCCCTATTGAGGAGAAGTGGAGAATTGACTATGACTGCAAGATTGACTTTGATGGTGTCTAGGTACTAGATGTGGCAGGCCCTATGGCAGGTACTTTAGGGGGACATGAATCATAATATATGGAACACTCCCCCAGTGATCAAGAAACTCTTGTAAATGTATGACTTTCATGTCAACTTTTCCTACTTGCACTTGAATCTGCATGCAAGCTGAAGATAATAAAAAACTTTGTTGTTAATAGAGAAATGATAAGAAGATTCCCCATTGTTAAAAAAGTACAATTTTTAGCTTTTCATAATTGAAAAATAATAACAAGTTTGAATAAATTCCATAAAAAAGTTATAGAAGCTAGTCAATTAGTAAAACAAGGGCTAACCACCATGAGAAAGTTTCATGATGGTAGGGCTGAAATAGATTATGTATCAATTGCCAAACAAGTTGTGATTTAGGACATATCCAAAAGGTGTGCTTGAAAGACTCAATCTACTAGAGGACAGGCACTTGGGTTGAGCAATTCCAAGGTGAGAAAGATGTTCCCTCGGCAAAAAGCCTTGATAATCTAGACACTAGAGGAAATGAGCTCGCTTGGGTTCAAGCTTGGATTTTCAAATCTTGTCGAGTCCGGAAAGCCAAGTTTTGGGTGAGGATAAAGGTTGAAAACCTATTGACCTTGCCAAGTGTTGATGAAAAGGGCTTATCACCTAATAAAGGAGGCCTAAGAATAATTCTTGAAGTGGATATCATAATTCCACTTCCAATCTTTCTACCCCAAGCATGGAGGTTAAAGGCTTAGATTGTAGATCATAACATTTGGCATTAATTCCTAATTGTAGTGAATAACTAATAAGTCAAAATTACTTAGATTGAATTTCATTTTTAGCATGGGCCAAGGAGTCTACCACGAGTGAGAACCAAATCCTTTATAGTATGAATCCAATTTTTAAAAAGCCTCAACGTTTTTATGTCAAGTAATTCTACCAACAAAAGGCTATTATTTATCATGATGGGAGACGACCAAAGATTCTAGTCATTGTAAGAGAGACTACTACGAAATTCATTACCAACCCATGTTAAATAAGGCTCAACAACTTCATAGGTTTTGCATATGCTTTTAGCCACAAAAAAGCCTTTAATTTTGACTAGTTAGAAAAGTATGGAAACTAATTTTCTTCCAATAATATTTACCATAAGGAGATCCAAATGATATATAATGATGTAGAGGATTTTGCCAGTATGCACTACCTTTAATAACTTTGACCACCCACTCAAAAAATATGAAAATGTTCTATTTGTATATGTCAATAATTTCCATACCTCTTTTTATCACGAGGAAGATAACAAATGTCCAAGTAACTCTATGGAAACTTTGTGTTTGCTTGGCATTAGAACAAATAAAGTCTCTGATAATTTTAACAACTTGTCATAGGAGGCTTTAGAAGGGGCACAATAGGAAGAAAAATAGACATGAGTAGTGACCAAAATTTTAGTGCACACCTATAACTTTCCTGCTAGAGAGAGGGAGTTGGTGACCTAGTATTCCACCTTTTTATCCACTTTATTTATAACATATTACCCCTGATCCATGGGAGAACTATCAAAGAAAAATAGGATGCCCAAAATATTACATTCTGATTCTTTGCTAGACAAACTTGCTAGATTATCCATGGATATCTGCAATTAACAAATTCAGATTTGGTTATATTTCTAACTAAGCTTGAAATTTATGTTATTTTAGGATAATATGATGTTTCTTAGTTAGATGATAATACATGATTAATTATTATAAATTGGTTTATGTATACATTTACATTTTAAGCATATTAATGAATTATTTTAGTTATATATTATTGCTTATGATTATCATGTGAAAAGATCTAATTACTTATGTGTTGTGAGGTGAACACAAGAGAATTCTTCCCTCGAGCGTACCGGAGAGAGAGCATCATCGGAGAAGATGGTGTAGATGGAGACATCGTAGGCAGACAGAGCTAGTGAAAACATGCACACACCATAATAATTAGTCATGGTAGAAAATGCATTTAAAATGATTACTTTTGGTGTCTATTTAAATTTTTATTTTTTATGTAATTACTTGAGTAGGTAAATTATAAAAATAAATTCCTTGTGTGCTTAGCCTAATGTGTCATTAATACACGTAAAAGAAAATTTAATAAAGGTAAAACTAATACAAGTTATTATTTTACTATTAAATTGCTAAAGCATAATTAATGTTGAATTGGTTTAATATGAAATTGGAATTTCATATTAAAATATAAAAATAGAATTATTTTTTAAAAAAATAGAGAAAAAGAGAAAAACATTGAAATTAAAAAAGAGAGAGAAATAAATCAAAATATAGAAAAATAAAATTAAATTAAAGATCTTAAAATTAGCAAAAATAGAAAAAGATAAAACAAAAACAAAAACAAAAACAAAAACAAAATTATGGAAAAAGAATTTAGCATTTAATTTTCTATTTAAGAAAAAGAATGAAACAAAAATCGCATAGTCTATGCAATGGAGAAGAAGGAGGAAGAGGCATTGGAAGGGAAGTGACGCAGCAAGAACGACTAAGCAAAGGAAAGTTACTAGTTACCAGGTAGGTAGTGTAATTGATTTATAAACCTATAAATTGGAATGGGTTGGTCTATGCATAAAAATATTCGTAGAAGTGAATTACATATAATTAAAACCAGGGGAATTGTAAATTATCCAAATAAAATATACATGTGGGGCATTGAGTGTATGCAGCGTATAGATAACCTATAGTGAACTGGGAATATATTTATTTATATTAATATGATGGAACCAAGAATATATATATATATATAAATAAATATATATATATATATATATATATATATATATATATATATATATATATCTGATTTATCATTTGTATCATAGATTTATTTATATTTTTATATTGTTAACGAATTGAATTTATAAGTGGAGCGATCTGGATAACTTGATAATTGACCTTATATTGATAATCAATTATTGTATTTATTCAGAGAATTATTTATGCCATATGAAGTTATCCTTACATTAACAATGATTCATTCTCAGTAGTGCTTCAAGTTATTCATAACAGTGACTTATAGCAGTGACTTATTTTTAACGATTATATACAAAATTGCTAATGAATCGTTATTATACCTAAGGTATAATAATCGCTATTTTGTCTCAAATGATAATCCTTATGGTTGAATCTTGTTATCAAGTGAGGAATCCCTATAATTAAAGTATAATTATAGCATTTTTAAAGTGTTTTGTATATGTTGTAATTTTGGTCTGCAAATAATTAATTGAATTATTGGGGCGTCGTCCCATTTACTTATTAACTAGGATTTAAAATTCTATTTGAGTAGTGAATTTGGGTAGAAACTGCATGTTTATAGATAGAATTTTCCATAATGGAATCACATTGACTTTCCATCCCATCAGATTATTTTTTTATATATCTATTTATTGTATTTTTGTAGTACTATTTACATATTCTCTTATTTTGTTTGAAACTTGGAAATTTCTATTGATGGGCATCGTATCATTAGATTAGACCTACTCCTAGTTTGGGTGCTGAGGTCATTTTAGTAAATAAATCAAATTTAAAGGGGATGATTTAGCCTACTTAGGCAATATTAATTTTGTTTGATATTGAATAGAACTGAACTGGTAGGGTGTCAACCCGTTCAATTATCTTAGCCAGTTGAGTTTCATAAAGTTTATCAAATCATCCTAGCATCATACGGATTTATTTAACTAGTATTCAAAGAATATTAATTATAGGGTGTCAGACTTTAATATACTTAGTTATACTATGATTATTTCCAGCTAGTTGTATTTTGGATAATTATAAAACCTACTCTATATTCATGCCTAGAATGATAATAGAAATAACGGCGTAGGGTAAAATCAAATTTAGAGGATACGGATTTAAACTCTTTTAATATTATTCTTAGTATATTCTATTTGAATTATATTGCCAGCTCAAAATGGGAATTATTATATTCTTTCTTATATACGCCATGAGTTGAGTATATAAAAATAGATTATAATATTATTATAATCCTAATTGGTCATAAACTTTGAAAATTAGTTGAGTAAAAATTAAGATGATGTATCTTCTATATGTGCATCGATGAAATATTATTAGAGGAGGTTTTTGTTCACCCTTTGTAATGAAACTTAGGAGGGTTTATAAACTTGATTATGTAATGAATTAAATCAGGGTTTTATTTTAATCTTTCAAGTCTTGTATTAATTTGAACTACAAATGGCATTAATGTTATAATGCTCAATGGACATAAGTATTGGAATCAATAGCTATTAATGGGAATGGTAATACAAAACCAAATTCTTAGTCATTATTTTGTAGATAACCATAACAATGTGTAAATAGAGTTGAATGGATAAAATATAACTACCTTGTATTATGTATTAAAATTGTTAAACATTTAGACTCCTTAAAACATGGAAATCTATCATATAGAATTTGACATCAAGTTACATTTTTATGACTATTAGCATAATTAGGAGAACAGGGGTAGTCTTCTTTAGTTAATATTCTTGAGAGAAATATTAATCAAAAAATGAAAGAATTGAATATAATAGTTTAGAAAATGATTGCTTAAAAACCACTAAATATAACTAATTGATAAAATTAGACATCTTGTGTTTTTGAGAAAAACAAAGTTATGGGTTATTGTGTGAAATGAGTGTGTTATATGTATTATGCTTAGTAGTTATGATTAAAACACTAAACCATGGTTTATAAATTACATAACATTATAATAATTACATGTGGTGCATATTAGGATGTGCAAGTTCTGGTATGTAAGGATTATATTTATAGTTCATTTGATGATTTGAATAAGTCTTTAAGTTACATAAGAATTTGGAATTATAATCCTTGAAACAGTCTCCTAGAAGCAAATGAGTCAATATGATAATGGGTTTACAAATTATATGACTCACTAATAATAATATGAATGATTTTTAGTCATACGTATTCACTATGGAATACTTATGTGCATTACATACTATGAGTATATTATTATGTATAAATGCTTAGTTACACTTAGTGCATAATAGTGCATCATGATGCATGTTTATATGTTATGATACTTTGGTAAGCTTGTATGCAGTATACTCAGGTGGTATAATTATTGCTTGTTATTATCTACATAGATCAATTGAGTCTTAAAAACCATAAGTTTGAAGTATGTGTTTTTATGTAGCTAGGAACTTATGATAATATCGGATATCATAGGGTACTAAAGTATAAAAGTATGTTGTACTCAGATGAAACTTACTATAATTATTATACCTAAACTCATATATACATCTGACTATTTTACTGTATATATATTGGTTATTTTTGTGGATAGTGTGTGTTATTATAGTTGGTAAGATTTGTGTATGTGTGCATGTAAATTTTTAGAGTTTAGAAAATGTTGTGTTGGTATGTTACTATATTATGTGGAATAATGACTTGATTATATATATATATTTACTTGTATAATGCTTGTATTTTTGTGTATTTGAGACTAGTTCATATGATTGATTGTGAAAAAATTGGTAGTTAAGTCTTAGAACATTGGACTGTGGTAATATGAGCTACCATAGGGTGTAGATAAATAGAAACCCATTATATTGTTTGATTTAAATAGTTAAATTATATATTTACTTGAGTGGTATATTGATAATCATCATTTATTGTATGGGATAGAATATAATGAAATATTTATGCATATATTTAACAGACTAAATGTATGTTATTATTACTCCTATGCATAATAGTCGTGTGATGCATTTGATAGTAGGATGTAAGCTGATGTATGTTTAGTGAGACATTATCAAGTTTTATATGATACACGACATGTTTAATTAGTTAGAAATCAAACAACACATGGGTATTTTCTAGTCTCTTTGTATTCCTACACCATCACTATCTACCCATCTATGAAGGGAGGGTCATTTCCTGATGGGATTAGTATGGGGGATCATTGGTCTATGGTTGGTGTGAAAAAATACTTGAATGATGCTCTCCCTCCCCACAACAGTACTACTTATTGAGACAACACTTGAGATTGCCACAGATACTTGAAGTTCAAGAGTTATGCTTTGGGTTAGCCAAGTATCTTATTTGTACATTGTATTATATTATACTTCTTATTGTAAAATTGTCATGAAGATTTGTAATTATACATTAAAGCACTTTGTCAGTGGTGATGATGTATTTAGATAATTTGAATTTAAAATATTATAATTATTTTCTATTTTGAGTTGTCATTCTCTCATGATATTAGATAACTGTATTTTGTGTTGTAACATGAATTGATGCTATGTTTTCACGTAAATACTTTTATGATCTCTGATAGACTCTTGGGATGGAGTCTGCTTTTACATATGTGTTTATTTAAAACAAAATTACATATTTTTGGTTAGATCCTAGTGGGGATGTTACATGCGATATCAGAGTAACCACTCTAATACTTGAATTATTCTCGTTAGTGAATCCATTTCCATATGTATTAGATCAACCACTCTAGCATGGGCATCATACTATATCTAATGCATTGGGTTTTACTCCACTATAAGCTAGACTTAAAAGCCAGATAAAAAGTGTCAAGACATTGTATATCCTCCTTGAATTCCTTTTCATTTTTATCTAGAGTGAGGAAGGTATCATATACAAAGTGGCCATTGATGTGTTGAGAGGATCACTCAAGAATAAAAATATGTTAAATGAGACCCACTCAACTCAATGAGCTAATAAATAACCCAACACTTCAATAGATAGTACATATAAGGCTAGGGGAATGGGAAACCTTGTCGAATGGAGTGATAAAGGCCAATAAAGTAAGATTTGAGACCATTGATAGTGAGACAGGCTAAAGTATCTGTAAATATAGTTTAAACATTTGAAATAAAGAATTAGTTAAACCCAAGATCCTCTAACATGGACAAAATGAAAGGCCATTCAATCATATCATAAGCATTCTCAAAATCAAATTTGAGAAATATGGTTCTCTGATGTGAGGCTCTTGCTCATTCCATACCCTCCCAAACATTAATAAGGTTGTCAAGAATATATCTACTTTTGATAAAAACTAGTTTGTTCTAGTCTAACAATGATAGGCAGGATGAGTTGGAGGTGGTTAGCAAGAAATTTAGTAAGGATCTTATAAGATATATTCAATACATTTATTAGGTGCCAACTGGTGATAATTTATGGGTCACTTACTTTGGGTGTGAATTTTATATTTCCTTGATTAATAAGAGAACCCATCAATTTTTTGTTAGATCCTCCTTGTAAAATTGGATTGAGTCAGGCCCAACAAACTCCTAGGTAGATTTATAAAATTCACATGGGAATCCATCAATGCCTAGGTATTTCTCATTACTCATGTTATGAAGAGCCTGGGAGAGGTCAAGAAGTGTCAAAGGTGAATCACATAATTTTTTTTCTGTAGGATTGAGTTTGTAAGGAATGACATCGAGGCATTCTAGTAAGGCCTAAACCCTCTCAATTTTTTCCTCTTGAACTTAAAACACTAATTAATGGTGTTCTATAAAAGTAGAGGAGATGTCAAAAAGACTTACGAGTCTCAATTGGGATGACTTGATGACCTTGATCTGGTTTTAAGCTTGTTTGGTTATGAGATACTTAAAAAATCCATAGAAAACTTATATTCAATTTTGATCTAATGAAGGTGGGCATAAATTTGTGCCCCTCTAGTTGCATGATGATCCACCACTTTGAGTTGGTGCTTGAGAGAAGTGGTCTAGGTTTGTATCTGAACATCAAAATGGTTTTACTCAATAAGGGAGGAGATCCTCTAATATTCCTTGAGAATAACATCTTCCCTATACTTTCGAACATGATAAATTTGGTTACCATAATGGTATTAAAAGGTGGTAGTGTAATAGATAGCCTCATTCTACCATTGCATCCAATTGGTAGTTAAATATGGTCAAGGCATCTAACTCTAAGCAAAGAGATGAATGGTGCCCTCATGGAATATGGTAGAGGTATTTATGATTAATTGATTACATTTCACCTTGAACTAGTTATTGTTCCACTCTATTCAAAAAGTGATTATAGAGTGGTCTAAGAGAACATGTTTAGAATGCATGACAATAGGTTGGCCATTAGTAATTGAAAAAGAGAAAATATTTCTCTCTAAAAGAATATATTAGTCTAATCTCCTAAGGACTCTATCGACACTAACATGGAAGTTGGGCCATGTAAACCATTAAGTGTTAGTTATCGTGCACCTCTGTAAGAAAGGCTTGACTAAGCTTCACCAAATTTTAAAATAATACCAAGCTTCATGTTTACCCATTCACCATCTCATTAGCAAGGAACCAACTTTATCCTTATGACATTTCAACATATTAAAATCCTTACACACAAGCCATGTGTAAGGGGTACGTTGTTAGTCAAATACTACCATAAAATAATTTTTTTAGGGCCATCATTGGGGTTGTAAATGTTAAAAACCCCTAGTGAATAACCATTAACATTGAGGAGAAGCAAAATATCCTAGTGTGATGAATTACCCACATGGAAACAATCAAGGAATATGTTTTTTGGGAAACCAAGATATTGATGTTACTACATATGTCATCTTGTAGGGTGGAGAATTGAAAAGCATCAAACTAGATGTATTTTAGAGTAGTCTATAGAAGAAACCTTGAAATTTTCACTTCTTATAGACAAAAAAATCTAGTGATCCCAAGTGTTGATAGATAACTTGCACATAGAAATTTTGAGAGGACTTTGTAAGACCTTCAATAATTCAAGATAGGAAATTCATTAGGAAACATCATCCATAAAGAATTCCCATTCTTCTTTAGTTGACCTCCTCTATCTATGTTGTGAAATCTACTCTTCCACTCCTCTATGTGACACTGCCCACTGAAAAGATCTTGTATTTTTGGATTCGATTCTCATTTACCTTTCTTTTTGTGTTATTAATCTTTACCTTCACATCACCACTCTCTTTTCTCTATGTTGTGATACTCTATGTCTTTGCACACTATACCCCCTATAAGTGTTTATTTTTACTGAGCATGACTAAATGAGTTTGGTGTTCATATTATCTATTATATGCCTTCAATAGACTTTGTATAGTGATTCTCATTACCATTCCCCTAGTTCTCATTCTTCTTGGGTTGACCTCCTCTATATGTGTTATTAAAACTACTCTTCCACTCCTCTATTGTGTCACTACCCTCTAAAATGATATTTCATTTGTGGATTGAACTCTCATTTACCTTTCTTTGTGTGGTATTAATATTTACCTTCACATGACCATTATTTTTTCTCTCTTTTGTACTAATTTATGTTTTTGCACACTCTACCCCTACAAGTGATCCTTACTACTATATATGACTAAATGACTTTGGTGCACATCTTCTCTATTATATGCCTTAAGTGGATTTAGTAAATGGAATCATCCACCCCTCATCACCTGCACCATATTTTCTATCCCATCATATAATATCTCATGATCACACTACCATGTCTAACAAAAAATTACATGGGATGCATCCATCTTTAACACATTGAAAATAACCTTGTCTGTGTTACCACCAATCTTCATCCCTGCTACACATTGTTCCTACACAACATTTTATTGAACTCCCACTATCAATGTTAATATGTATCACCTTGGATGTGGCTTCCACATATATTCTAGCTTCTTCACCATCTTTTCAGACACCAAATTATTTGCACTTCCACTATCTACCAAAATTGTACATAATGACCTGTTATCTTACATTTGGTCCAAAACATATGTCTTCATTATGTCATATCTTTGCTCTTTCTTGAAACCTTCAAGAATCTCCTTTATATCTCTAAACTTTATCCTTATTTAGGTTCTTCCACAAGATTTTTCATAAATTATTATTCTATTTGTAAAATTTGTGTACCACCACTTCCTCTCTTTCTACCATCAGCATGTGTATGAGGGAAGTCATATGTATGGTATCCTATCTCCCCACATCTAAAACATGTTTCATTAAACATTACACCTCTTCCTCTATAAAATATTACAAAAATGATCCTCCCCTTAATTTTGATGTTTGCATAGTGGTTGTGTATTCATCACTTTTATACACTGGTTCTTTATTGCCATTGGCCTTCACTTTTTCTCTGATAGTACCTTGTTTGTGTTCCAAATTCTCTTATACTCTTATTGTGTATTTATATGCTTCATCCATTATATGAAATCTCACTATGTTAATATGACCTTGATGACCCATTACATTCCATTAATGTAATGCACTACCTTCTCTTGGACCATCTTTTTATGACTATTCGAGATAGTGATATTGTAAAACTCTTTCGTATACTCTTCAAACTCAATTCATTTTATCACAAATTTTTTAACCCTTTCAAAAATTAATTTGATCATATCCAAGCAAAAACTTGCCTTTATAACCATCCTTTCCAATTTATAAATCTTGTCTTTTTTTTATGATTCATCTCTTTTTGTACCTCCTTCTACCATAGAGCTACGTGTCCCTTTAACTATGTCTATGTTAATTTTACCTTGTGTTTATCTACTAATTCATCAAACTCAAAGTATTCCTCCATAGATGGAAGATAATATATTAACCCCTCCCTGTTATTTTTCTTGAAAACATGAAACCTCCACTCATGCTCAACTTCCAATCTTAGATATGGATTTGATAAGCCACTCTTCTCCTTCATCCAACTTCCTTTGTGATGTATCTCATTTTTCATCCTCACTCTCTTGAAATTCATTATAAGCATTTATCACATCATTCCCACAGATGAATCCTCTTATTTTATCTTCCTCTATGTTAGCCAACCTTTCTTACATAGAATGTATCAATTCCACAACCTCGTCAAACATTCCATCCATATTCATAACTACTATGCCTACTCACCCTACTCTTCTTATTAAAATCTTGACTTATCATAATCTTCAAATCTACTATTTCACCTTTAATAATCCTACACATATCTGTTTTGTGCTCTTCTCATGTTCTCTAGCAACCTTTGCAAAGAATGGAGAACAAAAACCTCAATCTCTCAATGCCAAATTTATTTTTCTTACTCTAATACCAAATTATGTAACCATATTTATGGGTCTCAATTAAGAGGTGCCTTCTATTTTGCAACCCATTATTACATAATAAAAGTTTATGTAACATAATTTAATTTTAAACCTTCTAATAGAGATCTATAGACACTTAGACTAATTGATAATGATATAGCCTCAGAATATAAGCACAAACAACCTCACAAATATCATTAGGCTTCAAAATAATATTTTAACACTGCAATGTGATCTTGATTGACTCAATCCCTTTAATCCCTCTAAGACTTGCACACAAATTTGATTAAATTACTCCTTACAACCACACTTTAGAATACTTTTTCCAATATAGAATCAAATATCTTTTTAAATTTTGTTTATATAGGCCCACAATCCACCCATTTTATGTTAATTTCTCAAACAACCCACTAACATCATTAAATATAGTTTAGTGTGCCACAAATATTAAATGTCTAATATAATTCCTAAACATCATAACACATTATAGCTTAATGTATCATGACATACTATATCGCATGAAATATTAAATTTATTTTGAGAACCTTCTTGTGATTCAAGGAGTTAAATACAATGACTCTTTCCCATAACATGTCATAATAATATGTTCACCCAAACCAAGTTACGCACAAGACAAGACACATAAAATTTGCAACCCTGACTTGGCTAAGTCATAAGACTTCATAACCAACAAATGTGTTAGAAAACCCTTATGTTATAATCTTTATACCTATTAATAACCTTACCTTGAGTGTTAATGCAAGCTCTCCAAATGATTCGTAAATCATCATGATACTTGCATGGTGAAGAACCAACTCCTCTAAAAATATCACTAACCCTGTTGCTTATGTAAAAAAGAAACATCCTATCTAGTGATTCCAACGAAAGTTATGATTTTTTATAAGATGCCATAGACTTTTAAATTATTTTACATGTTTCCTCAAGGCTATACTTATGCAAAAGACCAATGCCACTTCTTGTTCAAAATTTCACAAGCTTATTTAGATAAACAACAAATATAATTATGTGCAAAAACAAACTTGCATAACATTAAAAATAATTAACATATGCACACTTTTAGGCTACATGAAACTTATAAAAAAAGGTGCACACTGAAAGGTGGTGCAAAATAACACTTAGCTAATTTTCCTGAACCAACATATTTTTGTTGATGCAAGATTGCACATGAACCTAGATGTTCATGCATCACTTACCTATCACCTTAGTTTCATTGCCATTATCTATACTTTCCATTATGGGCTTATATCCTTAATTATCTCTTACAGCTTGTTATCCATATCTTATATGTATATGGAGATTACTTTACCCATTTTCTTATTTATATTGCATTACCTATATATTGTCATTACATTATTAGACATACACTCAGTCACATTGAGATTATATATACATGTTGGATACTTATGTATCTTACCACATTAGAGTGTAAAATTTTTCCTCTTCACTAAGATGTATTGGGGCACATTTATTTGACCTCATTATCTTATCCTCACACAAGGTTACATCTTTCCATCAAGACTTTACATGATGATATTTTCTCTAGCTATATATAAGTGTTCACAAATATTTTTACAAAAGATTGTAATAACTTTGGCTTTATTACATGATAATGTGTGAGGCACATAACTCTTTATTTTAAGATGATTGCTTGTAATAATAGGTGCCAATCCCTCACTTCAAAAAGAGGGTATATATTTAGGTATTTCTACATATAAAATTTTAGATGATAGTTTCTACTAATAATTTTAAAAAGAAGTATGAACAAGAATAAAATATTTGTTTCCCTTATCAAGAAGTGGAGTGAATTTATTAGGATTTGTTCTAAAGTCCTATAGATATTAGAGTTCCGTCATAAACTTGTCAATACCCTAGAAGACCATTAAAGACTCAAATTTTAATTTCAAATCCTAGGAGTGGCAGTGTGGTTTGTGTACCACCAAATTTATTCATTCATATGCTCATATTTTAAATTTCTATTTCATTTTTATATATTCACACCAATATATCGAGATATTGACTATTTACATTCATTCTTGATCATTTGCATGTACCCCATGATTTACCAATTCAAATGAATGGAGTCTATCCCAACCATCCAAAATTCTCATCCTTCTTTCCCTTAGGTAGGTGTAGGTATGCACTTAAAGTTTATTTCAATTTAACACACATATGAATTCACAAACACATACATCATAGTGGAGTATTATGTAAGCACTTAATTTTTGTAAAACACCCATTTTCTTTTAATTTGTTGTATACATTTCCACAATTAGTCCACTTATGTACATGTGACTATTTTTGAACATATTTTCTCCCAGATAAGAGTATCTTTAGCCTCAGCCCATTTAAATTTCCTTAGATTCACCTCAAATATGTTTGTTGTAAACATCAGGATCCTAGTCATTTATTCTTTATCTAGCCTATTCTATATTTAGAACCTTTTTCCTCCTGGGTTAGAATTGATGATATGTTGATTATTTCCCTCTTTCTGTTATGGGTCCATTTCACCTTGGAATATTACTCACACCTTTATTTTTTCTTGTCATTATCTCCCATGGTCAACATATGATTGATGTGTCATAAAGAGTTATATATATACAAATCAATCCTTTATCATTTACCAAGTGATCTTCTTCTCTCCATCTCAATACAAATTATTAAGCCACATAATTGATCCTATCCATTCTACACTTGCAAGATAACTTTCATATTGATTCTATATTGCATTTACATTAAATTCAAGTCTTGTGCCATCACCACCTTGTGTCAAAATAAATTTATAGTGAAATATGTAATTGTATTTGATTATCTAGGAAGACAAAGTGAAGACCTTTCTATCACTGGGGTTAGAATTCACCCACATGCACTATAACTATATTTGGATTTAAATTCAATCATGTGAGATATGTAAATAAACTTCCTCAAGGGGTCTCCTCAACCAACTAACTTGCAGACACATTATTCTATGCATAAATTTGAGTATTTGTTCAAGAATTAAAGGAAGAGCATTTTAACATAATTTATCTATCAATTTTGTAAAGCAAAGTTAGAACCCTATTCATCATCAACTTATTCATCTTCCCAAAAATGTAACATCTAGAAATCAATAGTGGATAGAATGAATGCCCTGGTACATAGTCTATAAGAATATTGGAAAATATCAATAGTTTGTTGATTCTAACTAGGAAACAATTGGTGCTCGATTGATTCTAATCTAGTACTAAAATAGTCATATTTGCATGATTGTAAGACAATCACTTCTAAAAGCCTCTGTAAGTTCCAAAATTTAAAAATACTACCCAGGATTATTTGTTTCTATAATTATTTATCTTTCATCGTTTCTATTGCCTATTCAATCATCTAGTTGTATTTTCAATCAATGTTTTAGGCCCTGAAGTAGATTTGATTACTGTTTTAGATTGTATTTATAGATATCTATGTTATACCTTCATTTTGATTTATCGTGCTTGCAATATTTACTCTTAAACCATAAACAGTTAAGATAATAATATTTTAAAAGTTTGTTTGAAGTTTACTTACATGGCAATTTTTTTTATGGAAGTAAATGAAGGTAAAAGGGATGTGAATGAGGTGATAATCTACTTTTAAGGAAAGTACTCAAAAGCTTCCATCAAAATCCAAATTATTTTGTCTCCACAAGTATATGATGGACAATTTTATAAAAATAATTCCATCTTTAAATAAAAATAAATAAATAAATAAAAAGTAAATAAATGATCCAAAGTTGATGTGAGAAAAAATAAAAAAAGTAAAAATAATTAGATAATTCTAAATCTAAGAAAAAAAGAAAAAAAAATAAATAAATAAACTATTCAAAGTTTAAGTAAGAAAAAAAATAGTAAAAATAAAAAAATAAAAAAAATAGGAATAGAAGAAGAAAAAATTAAAATTAAGAAAGAAAATAATTAAAATTTAAGAAAGAAAAAAATAGAAAAACTAAAAGTAGAAGATACGTGAAGTGGAAATCTAAGATAAACACCATTCTAAATGCTTTTCACGATTGTGGTCCTTATGTCTTGGATTATGATGATTTTAAATGTTGTTTTCAAGTTTTCATTATGAATCCAATTTTTAAATTTTTGTGATGATGGTTCCAACTTTCATTAGAAGGAATAGAAAAAGAAAAAAAAAAAGTGCGCAGGAATCAAATTTCATTTGTGATCATGGTTCCAAATTTCAATAGAAGAAAGAAAAAGAAAGAAGAAATCAACTTTCACCAAAAATAAAGAAAAAGAAAAAGAAATTAAAGAATTGATTTCAAGAGTGTACAAAATGTAATGGGCAAGGAAGAAAAATAAAACGTAGAACCTGAAGTGAAAATGGAAATTTCATCTGGAAGATTTCATGTGCCTTTTTATGATTTAATTTATCTTTTTATAATTTATCCCTATCAAAATAATGAATTTAGTTTGTACATTATTGTGCCAGGTCCACCTTCCATGGGAAGTCAGAAAGAAAAAATTAGGGATCAACTTCCACATGGAAGTAAGAGAGAAACAAGGAATCAACTTCAAGCATACTAGGTATATTTGTAGTAAGGAAGAAAAATAAAAAATAGGAACATAAATCTCATCATCAAGATTTTATGTGCCTTTCTATTATTTTCTATGCCTTCATTGTCACGTCTTTGACTACTTTGAATTTTTTTCACCCAGGGTTTACATCTTCATCCACTCCTTCCCGATGGTTTCCATCCTAGGATTCAAATGCTTGCCCTAACATTTGTTTGGGGAATAAATATTTCTCCCACTCATTGAAATAATTCTAATCAACCCTACCTTTTGTTTTTCAAATCATTTCTAGTATCCCACTTCAAACTGCATTATTGTTCGGAATGTAGGGGTCTCATTCCAATGCATGACATAGGAGAATATCTTTTTCAAAGCATTTTTGATGCATAGGATGATCATAAATGTGCTTTCAGATATTCATTCAGAACATGATGACATCAATGTTCTTATGCTTCACATTCATTGCATGCCAGAATGCTAAATTTTTGGGTTACCTACTTATGACTTGCGATTTGACAACTCCAAAAAACTTACATTGCAACACATATTGATTTCTATATATTTTGTTGTGTTTGCATCTGTGTTATGTCTGTTTGCCCAAATCCATTTCTGTCCCTCACTTTTGGAGAGGAAATAACATTTTCTATGTCTGATTTTGTTAACATTATGTCACTACGGGCTGAAAGTAAAATGGTGAATGCAAGTGAAGTTGTGTCAGCTCTCTCTTCTAATGTGTTTAGAGTGATGTGGATTGTCCCTGATAAGCAAGACTAAAATTTTATCAAAGATGCACAACTACCAGAAGATCAAATTTTAAGTCTCTATAATAATCTTGTGCCTGCTTCAGCTTCTATTTACATGGGTGACCCACCTCGAATCTATATCAATTTTAATGCATTAAACCAACTACGCTTATCCACTGTCAGAATTTATGGTGATAAGATGGTGATATTTATTTTTTGCATGGAATGCCTGGTGGATGAATCATTACTAGTTTTGATGGAGGGTGGTAAATTTAAGCTTGGGCTCTACATGATTGTTCCACAATAGTAAATGGGTACTATGGTTGCTTTCTACTAGCACAAAGGTGAGTGTTTCAAGGAGGCAACTAGGAAAGATATGTCCTATAATTTCATTAGGTATTTGGTTGAGCTCTATGATTATGTTTATATTTATGTAGAAGGTAGCTATCATTTTGACACTGTGGATACTTTTGTCACAAGCTCCTACTCGAAAGCTTCACGTACATGAAGGGTTCATGTAACTAGTGTTAAAAATTTCAAGAATGACTTAGAACTTTTGCCTAGTTTTAATGTAAGAATTACCAAAAATGCAATGGAAATATGTGAAGGATATCACCGGTGTTGTTTCATGATAATAGAGGAGAAGGAGAAGGAGAAGGTTGTATGGAAAACATGTGAGCTCATGCCAATGAGAAAGGACCTAAGTGAATTGAGAAAAAATTTTGGGTGGCCGATTGTCCTAACACGTGATGAGTCAGTGTAATTTATGGTAGTAAATCTAGAGTCTGAAATTTTATATAAAGTGGTGCTCCTCAAGTCTAGAGAAATGATGGTTTTCATTCATAATTTCAAAGATTCATGACTTCATCTATATTGGTGCCATAAGATTGGTTCGAATATTAATAACATGAGTCCAATTCATATGTTCAAGAGGGGATTCGATTTGCTATCTATAAACATAGATATGCAATCTATGGCTTTTTATGACAAAACCAAGTCCAAGATTGGAATATATGAATTTGATGAATCATTCAAGAAGGTCTATGGGACTGGAATAGAGGTTCATCTCAAGAAATATAAATGCAACAAGGCCATCACATGGATGCATTTACTTCTAGGGAAGATGGAGTTGCTTCTTGTTGATGACACTAATAGTGTTAGGGTGTTATAAATTCATGAGAAGCCAATGATGAAGTCTAAGCACATTTCTCTTCCTTTTTGATAACATCTTTCAAAATCTTGCATTTCTGTTGATGGGTTTTTCCTCCTTATCTTTAGCCAATCTCAATCCTTAAGCAATGATAGTGTACCAAAAGCAAAAGGGGCTAACTGTATGTTCAAGTTGGATGTTTATGTCTTGGGTGATATAATGTGTCACTTAAAGACCATTAAATGCAATCCAAATGGAGTTAGCACACCTGATTTGGAGTAACTCCAAGTTCAAATTAAGAGTTTTGGACCACAAATTCATCTTGGACTATATAATCCTTTTGATGCTCATGTTTTTATTTCTTTGAATGTTGTGAAAACCATGTTAGTTAAGGAGGTGATGTAACAACAAGTACAAAATAGAGCACCTGATTGGGAATAAGGGGAAACAAAAATTGGTGGACCATGCCCTTATTTGGGGTACATATACCACATTTTTGACAAGTTTGTAATGACTCCTGCATTGTTCCCAAATGATAAAAATGTCATCACCTTGAAGGTGATACTAGAAAGCAACAGAGAAACCTCCAATGGAGAGGTGTGTATCAAATATCTTGAAGCACTTGTTCGAAAGCTAAGGTCCACAAAAGATAAATATATTTCAAATATTAGGGTTTCTTTCAAAGCTAAGAATATTGAGAAATGGGGTGAAAAATTTGGCTTCATGGTTTCAGTTGTAGCAGATTACAAGGTGAAGATGAAAATGGGTATGTGGGTCCGTAAGCTTGTTTGTCTTGTTCCCATTCAGATAGCTCATGTAGAAAACAATGGTATAGTAGCTCTTAAGGATGGAATTCAAATCCCTTCTAGTATAAGCTACTCGAACAACATAGAAATTGCTAATTTGATGTGATTTGGGTTCTACGATGCTATTCTTCATAGTTGGAGGGGTAAAATTAGGGTGATATCATCTATGGGAAAGCAAAGCAACGAGAAATATTATTTGTTAAACCATCTCTCAGGCTCTCTGTAAAATGTTTCAGGTGGTAGGTGCACTGATGATGTGTGGATGACAATGAGAACTAGAGAAGGAGACAGTTACTTATATATTCTGTTGGACTTTGAGGGACTGAGAAGTTTTGAGTGAAGTGAACAAGAAGATATGCTCCTCTCTGTTCTCAATGTTTCTGTGAGCAACCTAAAAATATTTAATAAAAAGGCATGCCACTTGAATCTTATCTTTCTTGCTTTAATTTTAACATTACTAAGATTTTTATATACTCCTTGTTTAATTGAAACATTACAAAGATTAGAGAAATCCCATTTTATTATAAATATAATCTTTATGAAGAAATCAACTGTGAAACAATTGTTTGTTCCAAATGACTTTCATAATGTAACACTACAATTTGTCACTCTAAAACAAAAAATACCTTCTCTTTTTTCATTACCCAAAAACATTATTTCTACATTGTTCTTGTTATGATAGGATTTTCACTTAGACAATGATACATAGTTTGATTTCAACCACTTCCAGAGTGGGATCAATCTTCTAGGGCAGGATAAAAAACTATTTAAGGATCTATTTTACATTGCAATCAAAGATGTGGATGAATATGATGTAATAAAACTAATCCAAGATTCCATGAGAAAATTTCTCAAATATGCTGCAGGTCTTAGGAAAATTTCATTTTAAAAATGTATGATGGGAAATTTGAGATCACTGTTATGGCTCCTTACAATCGGTCAAAATACTATCATGAGAGCTTAAGTGATCTGGCATAGATAGTGTATGAAATATATTCTTGCTATGACAATGACTCTACTTTCTTGAGAGATCTTAAGCTTATAATTGCTTAGATTGCAGCCAAGGATTGGTCTTTAGTTGATAATAAGCATATGTCCATTATAGTTGACATCTTAAGGAGAAATCTTGTGTGTACCATAAACCTAGGGTGTCTTTCTATATCAAATTCAAATGAAGAAGTGCAGGTGCTAGTTATTTTTGACACACAAAAAGAAGTTCCTGATATGCCTCTTATTGTTGGCAATTTGGTGCTCAACACTAGAGATTCAGGCCTATATCTAGCACCTTCCAAGGAATCATCAACTAGCTCTATTAGAGATTTGTTATCTCAACTCAGGTCCATAATAGAGGCTATTTTTCCTAGAAAAGGAAACACATTGACTCATGGCATTCCATGTTTGAGAACTTTCTAAAGGCAGTAGTAGAGAGAAGGCATGATAGAGTCCAACTATGTATAAACTCAAACGCTATGGATTTTTGAGAGAATAAAGAGGTGGAAAGGTTGTAGTTAGAGGTGGATGTACATCTTGGAAGGAAAAAAGGCCTCTCTATTTGTATATGCAAATGTTATCAGTGCTTTTGGAGATGTGTGCTTGAAAAAGGCCATGATGATGACCATTCTTGCATGGGTAGTCATTTATGTACAAAAAGTTGTAGTTATTATGTTAAAGAATGGGGAGAGGGAGATGGAGTTGAGATCTTAAGCTTGTGCAGGGATTTGGTAAGGCATGAAGGTGGTCATAAATGTAAATAGAGAAATCATACATGTAGAGAGACTCGTGACTTATTTGAAAAGTCACCTAATTGTAACAAGTTTTGATCACCTAGGCTTAAACATTTTGGTTAACAGCATAAGTGTAATTACCCCCAACATAAGTGCAAGATGCAATGTTCTCTTAAAAGTTACAACAATCCCTGTGCAATGGCCGTCGAGCTTGATCATGAATAACATCAGTGCCATGAGATATGTTGCCCAAGAGCTTGCATTATAGATGGTTACAGTCGAACATATGGAGTGAAAGATCATTTCCATAGTTTAGATGATCCAAATGCAGAGCACTTGTGTGGGAGTGAACATGCCTGCCTTGAGAAATGCTAAGAACCTAGAATATGTGAAATTATGATAAAGCTATGAAGACAAACCCAAGTTTTCAAGGGACAAAGGGGATGTTTTTAGTATGAACATGTGTCTAAATAAAATGGCTTGCATAAAGGATGTTGCATTCTAATTGCTCCTTTTGAGAAGAACCATCGACGGCCACATGTTCACACAAAAATGAACATTATGTGCACTATTGTGACATTAGATGCCAAGCTTGTGGTCACTTATGTCGGCGTCTGATAGGCCACCTTGGCTTGCATGAAATAACCCATGGGAATATGAGGAATGTAAGATTTATTTCAGAGGAGGAAGATATTGACATTAAGGATAAAAAGTATAAGTGGGGAGAGAAAGGTGAGGTCAAGATGTGTAATATGTATTTAAGGAAATAGGGTCGAAGGCACATCCATTTGATTCCTTGTCTAGTGTCCAAATGCACCAACAACCTCTACGATGGTTTCAGGCATGAAACTGTCAAATATGGTCCTGATGTGGATGTTCCAAAATATGAGATGACCCATGAAACTTACTGGAAATATGTCATATTTATTTTTCCATGCACAAAAGAAGAGGGCCAAGAGTTTGGCCTATGCAATCACTATTGGAAATTAGAGGACCACAACTCAGAGGAGAAAGATACCAAGAAATCATATTGCACTGAGGAAATCTAGCATAACCCTATCAAAAAAACTGGCCGATAAGTTAAATAGTCACTGATGATGGCCATCATTTTGCCTATGATCATTCTCATAATGTTCCTCATCATGTCATTTTTGTCATTGACAAATCAGGCTCAATGTCTAAGTCAGACATTAGCCCAACAATGGCCATGTTTAGTAATCATGATTGTAGGCTTGGCTATGTATATGAGGCCATTTTGAGGTTTATACAAGCTCATCTAAGAATTATTTGTGATGATTCTATATTAGTTGTTATTTTTGATATTGCTGTAACTATAGCTGTAGAGATATAAGATATGGAAGGTGGTGTTATTCATTTTCTTCTTTAGTATCGCGCTACTGGAGGAACCACATATTTATTTGGCTTGGATGTCGTAGAGAGATTAATGATGAAAGCAACCAGAGATTCCAAGATAGACATGAAAAAACTAATTATTGTTTTCTTGAGTGATGGGGAAAACAATGACAGGGAGGATCCTCTCATCTGTGTTGACAAAATGAAAAGGTAGGAGCCCAAGATGGCACTTCATACAATTATATATGGAAGAGATCATGTGATGAGAATCCTGGTGGAAATGGCGAAGAATGGAAATGGACAGTTTCAACTAACTCTGGATGGACTTCAACTGGCTGGAAGCTTTGAGAATTTAGCACAAAGTCTCAAGCCCCGGGTTCCTACTTTAATGTGAGGCCATCACATGGCTTAACATCGATCTTCATGTTTTTGTTTCTAGTGTCATTTCATCTTTAGATGATGCCCTACTCCACAGAAGTAAAAATTGGAATTGCTACTCATAGATTTAGATAGCTCATAAGTACTAGCTTTATGTTTCATCATATAAGATGAAAATGTTTGGACAACATTTAAATTTGCTACTTTAATGAAATTTAACAAATTAAATTATAGATAACAGATAATTATTTAATGATACTGGTATTTTTGTAGGTCCATGATGTATAGTTATGGTAGGATGTGTTTTTATTGATGTTTATATGAATTAAATAATTTTTAAGTAAAAAATGTAAGAAAAAGAAAATTTGGGTTTTAAGAGTGAGTTTATGTGGTGGGGTTTAATAAATTTATCAGCCTTCATTTAGAGTTAATATTCCTCAATTTTATGGGGATTTGGTTGTTGGTGGTTTGTTGTTGTTTTTAAAGGTGGATGAAAATTGTTTGAGAATTTTTGGAATGATTTTTTGGATTATGGATCATATTTAGTGAATTATTAATATTAGAGAGAATAAAATGATAAGTGATTGTTAATTTAGATTTTTATAATGTGTATGATGTGAAGTAGATGGGAGAGAATTAAATTAAGATTATAATAATTATTTTTTCTTTTATCAAATATTTATGAAATTTATATACTTTGATCTCTATTTTCATTTCACTTTTTATCATTGTCCATTTTAATAAATTGGTGTATTGAAAACCTTTGCAATTAGAGTTTTTAGAATTTGTGACAAGGACCATTTAAAAAAAGTGATTAATCACTTAATTGAAATTTTTAAGAAGAGAGGTTACGATAAAAAATAAATTAATAAAGCTTTCAAATCAACTAAAAATACTAAGGTGAATTTTCATGTTAGAGACGTTTATAAAGAAATATCAGTAGTTTATCTCCCTTACATTGAGGGCATTTCTTACAAAATTATTCAAATTTTAAGGAGAGGATATTTGGTCCATTTTCATACCTCACAAAAAACTTAAAAATTTGATAAAGTCTTCAAAAGATTGTTTAGATCCTATTTTTAGAAGTGGAATATATAAAATTATTTGTTTTTGCAAAATGATTTATATTAGTGAAATTATTTGTTCTATTAATATTAGGATTATGAAATATACAATGGATAAAAAAATAAAAGAATGATCAAATCAATACTGCAAGAATATTTATTTAATACGACATAGTATATTTGTATTGAAGACATCAAAATTTTATTCCTAAAAAATTAATTCTTTAAATATCATTTTAAAAAATGGTTGAGATTTGTAATACAAACATAAATCTAATTCTAAACCATTCTTGAAAACCATTTTATTAACTCTTTTTAGTGGTGCTTCTTAATGGTTCTTTTCTGTTGTGTGTATATTCCACTCCACTATTTTTGGAGGTTGGGATCCATGATGTCAAGTTAGTGGTTTTGGGGTTCACCATGTGCCCGTCCTTCCTTTACCTTTGATGTAAAGTTAAAATTAAAGAATTTATTTATATCGAAAGAGTTATAGTTTGATTAGTGAGGATGATGGTTGTTTATATCTATCCACCACCGTACAAGTCCCTCTAAGTATTTGACATAGATAATCAAATAGTTAAAGACAGGATCGTGTCTTGAGTGATTTTAATAATATTGATTCCCCTTAATCATGAATGCTTAACTGAAAGAGCTCACTGATTTAAATGTACACTTACTCATCATTGTAATTTGTTATATGTTTATATACATTGAACAAATATTATCGACACACACACACACACACACACACACACACACACACACACACACACACACACACACACACACACACACACACACACACACACACACACACACACAAAATTTGATTTTCAAGGTTTACATTTTTAAAAATTGTTGTAATTAATATAATTGTTAATTGTGTAAGGTAAGTTTCTTTTTACAAGATTGAAAATTATTTTAAATTTAATTGGTATTTGATTTTTTACTTATTTTTAGATATTATTTCCAATTTTCATTTATTAATAGATTATTTGGATCATTATTTTTTTATATTTGAATTTTTCTAGTTAAAAGTTGGGTTTATAGTCAATTATTATAATATAAATTTAAAATTAATACAATTCTCTTTTCCCTGACTTTCTATGCATTATAAAGACTCTAGTCTAAAATCATATATCATTCTATTCTCTATCTGATGATGGATCATAGAGTGATTTAAAATATTGTTTCAAAAATTCTCACATAATTTTTATCAGAAACAATCATTTTTATCTTTGTAGACTGTGAAAATACTATTACTCTTATATACACTATGCCTTATGTACAATGTATTATAAGGTATGTATACTTTTATTTTATTATGAAAATTAAAAAAACAAAAACAATTAAGAAAAAATATGAGAGAGAATGTGAAAGATAGTTACTTCTTAAATTTATCATTACAAGAGTAATCCTCACTTTATTAAAAAAAACATACACTTTAATATTATGGTGATACAAATCTAAACCTAAAATAACTTAAGTGAACATTGCATTCGTTTAATGTATTTGAGATCATAAACTAATGTCATAGAATTACTTTATTACTAAGCCTATCACTGAAACTAGTAGGATCATTAGAACATAATGTTACAAACTCTATTATCCTTCCTTAATGATTATTTTAGAAAATATATTAAAATTTATTTCAAAATTTATAATTTAATTTAGACCATGAGACTTGGTGAGAATATTTACATTATAGTATTGAGTTAGACAATGTTGCAATTCAACTTCTCCATCTAATTTGAATTATCAATTGGAGTGACAATGTAAGTCAATATGTTTTTTTCACTTGTTGAAGATGGGATTCTTTCCTAGCTTTAAGACCTCCTTAGTTATCAAAAAAATATATGGTATGCTTAGTTTGATCAACTTAAAAGTTTTAAGCACTATTCTAAGCCAAACCACTTCATATGCCCTTCTTATTGTTATTTTATATTTTGCTTCTGTAGAGAAAAAGAAAACTGCATGTTGTTTCTTGTTGATCCAAAAATTTCTTCTCATTTCTACACTAAACATGTAATATGTTATAGAATTTATGTTATTCACAAAATTTTAATGATTAGTGAGTGGAGATGTCGATAAGTGATACACATTCTCTTAGTAAGTATCATATATGGAGTCATATAACTTATGGTATTAATTATATTGGACAAGATTCGACCTACATTGAAATTAGGAGTTTACCCATAAATTGTTAGTGAAATAAGTCTATATAATGAGGGAAATATCAGTGTGAAAAATAGAAAATTACTTGTAAGTCTTATATTGGAAAAGTAATTATGAAGTGGCTTCTTTCCTAAAGGAGCATTATATAATGTAGTCCTACTTTAAGGATTATGATTATATTCTAAATATATTTTATATTTTGGCATCTTGGCTTACAAATATATTATGTGTGTTGATCTCATTCTCTTTTTATATATTTAAATTATTAATTGTGACATTATTAACACCTAGTATTAGAACGATGACATGGGCAAAGTGAGAGGATTTTTATTATATATATATTTTTAAGAAGGTGAATTTATTGTAGAAGTTTTTTCTCCTCACAGATGAATCTAATTTAGAATATTTTTTGTGATTAGAAACAGGGCTTTAAGAGATTTCTAAAAAGTGATCACACTAAGGAATATGAATAGTTTCAATCAAGATATAGTGATCTAAAGTTGACATATGAGTCTAATTTTCAACAAATTTTTTATAAGGACCCACAAAAATAATCTATATCATTTATTTTGGGTGAAAAAATCAATTCATGTTTCTATAAATTCAAAGGAAATATTTAGATATACTTTTATGCATATTTTTATAATCATATATTTAATAGCAAAGAAGATCCAGTGAATACAAAGTTTTTTGAAACTTATATTTTTATGAATTGTGGATCTTGTGGTTTCCATTTTATTTTTATGGAGATAGGGATATTAATTGTCGAGAATGTTGGTTTCAATTTAAAAAGATATATTTTCATTCAGATTTGTAGCACTTAGATTTTCTCATTTCTTTTTAAAGTCATGCATTGGGTTGGTATACTCAAGTGCAAAAATAATGGAATAGTTTTTCATTGGAATAAATGGAACAATATGTCATAGATAATAGGGATATTGGATTAGAAAATAATGATAAAGAGGCAAAAATGGAGGATAAGGTAGTAAAACAAGAAAATAAGGGTATGAACAAATTAAGAAAACAGATGGAGGATAGATGGAGGTTAAGGATTCAACCAGTTTTGTTTCAAAAAAAGAATCTCTAATATTTTAACTCTATGGATGCATTAAATATTATTAAGTAATTGTGTATGTAAACCCAAGAAATATATTTAACTTCACCAATGTTGACGTAGGCAAACGATTACAAGTTCAAATAAAGAAAATCAAGGACACCAAATTAAAAGGTAAGCATGTTCAAATTTATTTAAGATTTGAAGCTTATTATGGAGAAATATGTACTGCATTCAAATTTGTAATGTTTTGGCTATGGATAGTTTAGATATTGTCCTTGGATGTTCTTGGTTAGAGACTTTAGGAATAATTAATATTAATATATACAAAAAGTTTATGAAGCTTTGGTATAAGAAAAATATTATCATTTTATAGGATATGACACTTTAAAAAACTTAAAATATGGTCACGGTTGAGCATGAAGATGCATCTAAATATGCTAAATAAGAGTATAAGGAATAATGAGATTTAAAAATGTACAAATAGGAAAAAATATTGTATTTAAGAGACAGACACCATCTAAGATAAAAGATTCAGAAAAATTAAAGTATCATAAAATGATACTAAGGTTGAGGCATATAGACACCCACATCATCATGAGATGAAACAATCATATAGGAATTTTAGGTAATGTCACAACAATAATCACTATAGATGTACAAGGAATAAGAGGAATAATTAATATGACTATACACATACTCAAAAGAGTAAAACATGTGGAACATGGAATCATAGGAGTAATCACTATGTCTATGCATAGAAGTCAAAGAAGAATAATTATTATTAGGTATGGAATCAAAGTAGTGCAGTAAAATCAATAACTAAGTTTATAGAACTATCACCCACCAAGATCATATATGGGAGGTTGGATGACTAGGACGGAAAAAAATGTGTAGTGTTTTGAAGCAAACTTACTATTTAGTTTCTTCTCATGTTTCAAGGGTGAAACATGTTCAAAGGGATGGAATGTAATGTACCTAGAGATATGATATTATTAGTGGGTGGAAATGCTAACATGTGGCACACATCCTCTTAGTGAGTATATTATATTAAGTCATATGGGTAATTTGTGTTATTAATTATGTTAGGCAAATATTTGACCTATATTAAGATTAAGAGTTCACCCATCCATTATTAATGATAGAGGTATATATAAGAAGGGGAATGTCATTTTAAAAGACATCAAATTGTAAGTGGTTTATTTGAAGAGAAATTATTGAGTGGCTTCATTCCTAAAGGAGTATTATATGGTGTAGCCCTACCTCAAGGGTCATTATTCTATTCTAATTATATTTTAAATATTTAATCATATTAGCCCATGAATATATTTTGTGTAAGTACATGGAGTTTGAGGACAATTATGTGGATATTTACCCTAACACGTACACGTTATAGAAATTACACTTACATGGATTTAGAGGATAAATTTGTGGGCATTTACCTTAATGTGTACATGTTATAGACATTACAAATATGTGTAATGCCTATAATACATATGCATTATAACAAGTTAGGTTCAAAAATACTGAGCTATAGTGCACACACATTATAACATGTACCTATTATATACAACATGTAACATGTACATGTTACAATGCATACATGTTATAATGTGTATGCATTATGTCAACACAAAATATAAAATTAAAAAGGCCAAACCCATTTTATATTATCATTCTTCCTTGATTTATTATTTGTTATGCCCTTCTCTATGTTAAATTGCATTCATGTTGTGCTTAGAGGAGGAGAAAACATGCTATAATCACTCGTTACCTTGATGAATCAAGAATGTTGCCATAGAGGGGATGTAAGTAATCACAAACCATACCTATTAACACTAGATTTTAGAAAAAAAATTATTTACATTCTTATATTACTAGAAACTTTTTTTAATAGCCCATATAACTACAAGAGAAAAACCTACTAACTCTCCTCCTAACCCTCTTAACCTTCCACCTAACCCTCATAGCCTTGTTATCCCTCCTATAATTCCATAAGACCCCCCAAGAAGTTAGGAGGATTTGGCTGCACAACTAGTAGAAAACAAAATTGAAATTAAATAATCAATTAGGAGAATGAGGGACCCCACTTCGACCAACACCCAATACACCTACTTGGTCAACCCCTAGATTCAATATTAAGTCAAGTTGACTTGATAATAAGTCAAATTGATAAATGGACACCATATAGGGGTAGATGTTGGGATTATTGTGCTGGCAAAATTTTAGCACATGATGTGAAGGATAAATAAATATCAAGACCTAATTTGTACCTTATTCATCGACCTGACAACCAATGCACTCTTTTCACTATCCACAAAATCCTCCCTAATCCATCGATGCCAACACAATTTGATTATAAATAGTTTTCGAGACTAATGGTGGATGGTATTTAATTACCCATTGTGTAATAATGACAAAGTCACATTGCATTTTCAGGAAACTCTACTATGATTTTTTCCTCAATAATATTCTCAACTCTTTTGACTATTCAGAGTTTTAAAGTAGAGGGAAAGGCTCTCCATAGGATTAGATTGTTTGCAGATCGTGTGTTTAATTGGTGTACAAGGGTCCATAAAACAAATACACTTCAATTTGAGATCCCTTCTTTGTTGAAGGAGGTCATATATATTGATGTTTTTCATGCATTTAATGCACTTACTGACACATGTGTTCAACATACAAGTAATTTTTCTAAGATTAATTTTAGAGATATTCCACCTAGTATGCATAATCAACCTCACTGTTATATATATTGTGGGGCTATATGTATTGGACCTTTGGATAATGATAGTGGTGTTTCTGAGGACTTAGATGATATAATTATGAGTGATGTGTTTTTAGCACGTACATCTGATGTGCACACATTGGTCACTACACATATAATATTTTATATTTGACATGTTAAATTTTAGTTATATTTGTGTTTAAGAGTTAATAATTAATTTACATAGGAATTGAATAATATATTTGTAATTTTTATATTGTCAGAGGAGATGGTGCCATCATCTTCACAATCTACTGCTGCATTTTTAGGCCAATCGATATTTACATATGCACATCTAGTTTTTGGGCCATCTATTATATTTGTTGATGTTACTAGGCCAATTCTCACATATACAAAGGCAATTTTGTGTTAATATTATATTACATGTACATGCTTTTATATATATATATCTATGCTCTTGACTAAGCGAGGTTGTTTATTCCATTGATGACCACAGTGGAGACTCCTCCATCTTTATGAGCTAAGACAAACATAGGCATTTTTATTGCAATGTCATCTATATAGGCACTCACCGAGGTATAAGATAATTTGTAATTTTGAATTATAATTATATATTTGTTTTAATAATTCTACTAGATAGTTGAGTAAACATAACTTATATAAACGTATTATGTATGCAAGGTTATCCGATGACATCTAATAGTCATGTTTGGATGATTAACATGGAATCTTCTTGTGTTTTATCCCCTTTCACATGTTTTTTCATGTACCTTGACCTACCATTGACCCTATTGACCATCAGACAAAAATTGATCATGACCACAAAATTTCAGTAAATGCATGTTTAAATTATTATTATATTCTAGTTGAAAATTATTTTTTGAACTTGGTTACATGTATAGTATATAAGTTTATTAATAATATTTATATTTAGATAGGTCAGATACATGGAAGATATAAGTGTATAAGGACTTATAATTGGACCTTGGAGGAATCCAATTCATTTGATGGATCTCCATCTATGAGTAGGGAATCCCAAGGAGAGTCTTCTTTGAGGAAGGCAAAGAGAAGGAGACTATTTGATGAGTAGAATGTCTTAGATGATGCACTTATTCACATGACTATATGGAAATTTATATTTTTTGGCAATTTATGCATATATGACATTCACCTGATGTTTTATTATGTTATTAGATCATGTAATTTTTTATATGCTTGTATGGAAATATGTACGTTATTGTAATTCTATGCCTATATGGAATTCACTTGACACCCTATTCTGTTCTTATTTTGTATGATGTTATGGATTTTATGTATACATATATATGTTCACACTTTTTGGCGATCATCTTTCTGCATAGAATTTGGCTCACACTATTATTGTAAAATTAAATTTGATGGTTGTACAACCATATCTAGATATGATATTTTTTTAATATTTTATTCATTTAATTTATTAAAAATAAATTAAATTCTTTCAATATGTGTTGAAATTTAAAATATATGGATTAAAATAGTATAATGTTTGAGATAGATTCATATATTACTTTGAAGTGCCTCTCCTGATTGGGTTACAATATTTATCACTATTCTAATGTGGATACCCTTGCTACACTAGTTTAATACCATTTTGGACTTGATATTCACATTTTATATTCATTGAATTTATAGACATACCACATTTTTTTATAAGTACAATTGAAATAAACAATATAATACTCATCTCTTGCATACCTTCTTCGGATGCCTCTATACCTTTTAGTTGTGCAAGTTTGATGAAGTGTTTATGTTCTACCTCCTCCTTTGGGATGTTCTCTCTTTAGAGATGACTTGAATTCTTTTTTGACACTTTTGAATTTATTGACATGTTTTCCTCTTCTTAGATTCAACTTTAATTCACCCATGTAATCATGAAGTGATGTAGTGCTATCTCTTTCTCCATAGAGTTTCTACCATTCTTTTAGAGACTCTTCCTTGGCCCTTTGAAGTAGTGAAATTTTGTAATTTTTCCTATCTCTTGAGGCCTTGAAATATTTTGGTGGTTATATCTCTTTTTTTTCTTCATAAAATTTATTTTCTCCCTCTCCACTGCAATCAGTTTGGTTATTTCTTCTCTTCTCATCATATATCTGCTTCATTGTTCAGAAGTGCAGAAAATTTGTTGTCAAAGTTGAAGCAATAATTAAATAACCCCACTTTCGATGCTTCATGGCTAAAAAATAATACTTTCAACACATTCACGATGGCATATAATGTATAAGACTAAGTTATATATCGAGATACCCACCACCTATTTTAGCCTCAAGAACACCCTTCCTAATACAAGAAAAATGCATTTTCTTAACCTAACTTTAAGCATGCATAAAATAGAAATTGTATGTCATTTAAATGAACCTAAATAATTTTTACATATGTGATAAATCTCTATAATTTCACCCTAGAGTACATTGATGGAACCTTCAAGACCAATCCATGGCATAAGTTGTAGTAATGGGTCCTAATGTAACTTTTTTAGTGAAGATAAAAAGTTTTTGATCTCTAGCTAACATTTATGCCTCTGGGACCTCCAGGTGTAAATCCATCACTTTAATCACATATAGATAGACAAATTACATGTGATACCATGATTTCAATGTCCAAATCCACCAAAAAGCATGTTTTCATTATTGTTCAGGAGCGTATAAATACTGACAATAAATATTGTCAAAGTTGAAATGATAGTTGGGGAACTCTACCTTTGGTGCTTCGTGGCTAAAAAATGACACTAATTGTATACAAATAAAAATACAACTAACCTATTAATCAATCCTAACTCAGAGAAGATAAATTTTACTTACACTTTTGATTGTTGATACATTAAATATTTGAGGACATGACCAAGATGGATCCATCAGATCTAACCAAAGGATATCTTACCATAATAACATCACTAGAGAGGGTTATAAATCCTTTAGTCAAGAAACACTATGCAATAACTTTAGTTAGGTCCTATATTTTCATATTCACTAAATAAATGACAAACAATGTAAAATCTAATCTAGTGCTCACCAAATCTTGTGGCACAAAGTATAGGTAATAAACATAAAAAGTAAACATGCATAAAAGATCGATACTCAAGTCAATGTATATGAAATCCTAATGCATGGAAAACAAGTACAAATGCAAATCTATCAACTCTTACAAAGGAGGAAAAAATCTATGATTACTTACTTTTGAAGACAAACCTACTAAGTCTCAATCTCTCCCTTGCCCAAGGTGTTTCGTAAGAGGCTATTGTGGTATGTAAGGATAACAAGGATAAGTAAACTCTAGGATATAAAACTTATTTATGGATCGAAAAGCCTTATTCACAAGACAAGATTTGTATCTCTAAAAAAATTATTATGTTCCTCAAGTAGAATGGTGGATAAACAAATACACAATATATATTCTTCTTCTTCTATTCCTCTTTAATTAACAAAAATTAATGTGTATATATATTTGAATCTAACCTGAAACCTTTTTGAAATTTTAGCTGATAGGGTTAGCCCAATCAACTATGTATTGTTAATTTATCAAAATAAATTAGATCTCGATCTAAGTCAGCCATATTAGACTTAGACCCATAACTTGTTTTTACATTTTGAATATAGGGTTAGCTTAGGCCAACAATGTAATGCAAACTATCAAAAAGGGTTTGAGGCTTAGGTATGTGTTAAGGAAGGTAGTGAAATACTTAGAGGAGTGTGTAAAGGAGGTGGCAAGGCTTAAGAAATTACATAGGATAAGGTTGTGTAGATAGAAAGTGGTATTATAAGGGAAAAAATTTATGAAGTACCAATGGTCTGCCCACCCCTTCCATGGTGTACCCTTTAAAGCATGCACTTAGAGAGATTGAAACTGAATAGGTTACTACAAGAGATAAAACACTAGTAATTGATAATATTTGAAAATATAATTTGTACACATATACCCCACTCAAATCTCATCATGTGTTACAAAAGCGCAACATGGGATGGTGCTTTAGAAAAAGAACATAGTAACACACAATGCTAAAGATGAATAAATTATAGTAAAGAAACAAATAAAATAAATAAAAAGACAAAATTAAAAAACATATACCTTTACTTACCTTAGTGTTGTAGATAAGAAATGAAGTAAAGAAATGTAAAGGTGTCCAATGCAGGGAACATTAGGTGAACCTATAGAAATTAGCAAAAAATCAATTTTTTTGCCAAAAAATACATGTAATATGTGAAAAGATTCTCTATAATGTAAGAATTTTAGAACATTTGATGGTTAAGAAAAAGAGCTAGTAGAAATAAGGATATGATAAAAATATATAATCTAATTGTAAATATTTGACATGTAAATAATCTTGAATAGTAAATATAAATAGGGTGAAAAATAAATCATTTGTTATTTTTACTATTCTAAGAAAACAAAGCCATGAGAGACCCAGTTTGAGACTATAGAGCAACCATGATGAGGAGATGACAGATGAGATGAGGAGGACACTTGGTGGTCATAACAAGTACAACACAGGTAAGAAAACATGAATTTTAATTTTTTTGAGTAATTTTATTTGAAATTGAGCTAAATATGGAAAATCAACTGGTAGGAAAAATCATGACATTGAAACTTACCCTAAGAAATTTTTAGGTAAATTAGGGGCATAATGGGGTACTAGGTAGGAAAATTTTGAACCAATAAATTCCTAAGGCATTTATAGTAAATGGTTAAAAAGTCATCACAAAAAGAGAATAGAGTCGACATGGTCAACTCAGTTCATAAGGTGAAAAGAAAGAAGAGGCTAATTATGTAGTAGTGGGTTGACATAGTATTGCTAAATGGGGTCGATTGCGTAGTAGTAGGTTGACATAGTCTAAAATTATAATACGACCGATTGTGTACCTTATGGCTAATATAGTTGATAATAAGTGGTAGATATATTTTTCTAAATGGGGCCGACTATGTACCAGAGGTCTGATGTAGTATGCTAGAGTGAGAAAAGGGTTGATTTAGTATCAAATAGGTCGATATAGTTTGAAATAAAAAGGGTGATTTAGTATTAAATAGTCTGATGGTGTTTAACAAGACTGTAATAAGGTTGATTTAGTATCATAAAGACCTATTTTGTAAAAAAAAGAAAATATAATAAACTAAATCAAACCAACTGATGAAGTGTTAATTTATTAAAAAATTAGATTGTATTTTAATTATTATGACATGGTGATCTAATACATCCTCTATTATTTGATATTTTATAGAGATGACGGAGATATTAGCACTTGGTAAATGCATCATGGATATAAGATCTATTGGATCATTTAGATGACATGTGTAGAGCTCGACTGGTCGCCTTAGGATTTGGCAACATCATGGAGATGAGGCAGATCCCTCTAAGTGTCGATATTGTTGTCATGCTCCTAGGAGCATGAGAACACTTGACCAACACTTTTGAATAGGAGGTGGATGGGGACACTATTGAGGTGGTGATTAATCTGGAGGATGTCCATGTATTAATTTCACTTTTGATAGGTGGGACACTGGTAATCACTGATACATTAAAGTTTGAGGATGAGAGATGAGAGTTATCCTAATGGTCTACATGTTTAGATAAGATTCACCCTAGGTTGAGGGTGAGGTTGTTCAATGTTTATATTGTGGACATTTTAGACATCTAAAAGGTAGTGATAGGACTTGTGACAACATGAGTGTTGTATCACAAGTCATATGGTAAGGTATGACTATATGTGATAGCCTTATGCCAATCCATATTAGATCAAGGAACTCTCTATGATTTTGGGTCTATCATTTGATTCCAGATCATGCATGATATGTATGGGATGTTATCTATAGGGTAGAAGATGATAGGACCAGTGATTTTGCTTAATGCATGGATATATGAGAGGTTCCTTATGTATTGGTCATCTAGGCTACCTTGAGTCTTGTGATGGGATAGGTCTGCAAGTCATGCCCCATGTGTCAACATTATAGATGATCACACTAGGGTAGATCATATGGCATCCCTACACTCACATAACTATCATATGGCCTAGTTGGGATACTGTTGTGATAGGGATGGCATGTGTACATATTATGGGCCACTATACTTCATGGGTGGAATTACATATAGTGGCTCACGTACTGAGATAGATGGAAATTTTTCATGTTGAGAAGTGGGTAGATGTAGGATAATGGGGGATAAAAAGGGGGCATAAAGTGACACCTTTTTTTTGAAAATAAAAATAGTTACACTTGGAGAGAATGTTAGAGACACTTCAAAAATAAATTTGACAATGACATAAATACATAAATTGTGGCATTTTGAATTTAGTTTTTAAATATATAATTTTTTCTGATACCCAGATGTTAAAGTGTGTGAAATAGTTACATTTATGACAATAGGTTGGTCATTTTTGTAAAAAAATAAGGAGAGTGCATGTGTACGAACAAACATTTTTTTAGTAAACGATTGAATTTTTGTATGAAATTTCATATATAGATAGGTGAAATGTTTAATATTGTTGAGAATATTTTTTATTATATATATAATTTTACAAGTCAAGATAGCTGGAAAATTGAAAATGCAAGTGTATGAACATTACTTTTTGACCTTAACTTCATGAAAATCAATTATTTTTAAAAGCATAGTTGATAATGTTTATATTGTTGAGATATAATTTTTATGATCATTCAATTAATATTCAAAAAGTTATAAGCAAATTTGTGATGATATGTATATAGACTATAAGGAGCTATGTTACATATAAATTAAATAATAATTATAAATAATATTTAAACATTAAAAAAAATTATATATTTGAAAACTACGCTTTCTGATCTACAAACCCATATAAGTTTTTTAAAAATAAAATAAAATTTGTTTGATCAAATGTGTCGATAAAAAAGAAAAAAACCCTAAATTTTTTATAAATTTCCTTAGTTGATCCATGACATAATTTGGCTACAGTTGGGACCTCCCAAGCCTAAAAATGAGGCAAAATTAGAGGGAAAGTGGGATTTTTTTTTGTAAATATCAACAGGGTGTACACCCTTTGCAAAGGGTGTATGCCCTTTTCACAAGTACCAAGGGAAAATTAATTTATTTTCTTATTGGTCTGTGGATTCCAAAGGGCATGCGTATCAAACATAAGGAACAACATAAGGCAATAAAAAATATTCGAACCTTGTTATTGCTAAGGAATATTTGTAGCAATAACAATTATCTAACCAAAGGAATACACACTACCTTTGGTTAGATAATTGTTATTGCCTATTGGTCTATTAGATAATAGAGGAACAACATAAGGCAATGTATGAGGATTGCATTACAGTACCTGGATTGAGTCTTTTCCACTCCATTCAAAGCTCAAATTCAAGTTCATGGATTATTCATACTAGGGATATGACATGTTTTTATTCTTTATGTATGGAAAATTTAATTGGAATGAATTTGAGTCAAAAGAATGGGTTGACGAATGGTATTGTAGACCCATGTCACCTATATAGATTATCCATTTACTCTAATAATTGATAGATCATGAAATGGCATCATCATTTAATTTTGACCACATCTAAAATCTTGTGTAATAAGGTAAAATTTATTATTTAATTAAATATAAAACCTTATATATTAGTGATATTTTTATTTATTTTTAGATGTACTTATAATTTCATTATATTTTAAATGCAAGGCATGTTTTTGTAGTAATTGCACCTGAGAACAATGATGAGGGAAAAAGCTACTACTTGTGTCATTGTGTAGAGGCAAAAAAAATTAACCACAAATTTATGGATGGAGAATTGTTAATTTATCCCATTATATCCATAGTGGTTACTAGAACTTAGCTTTGTAGGTACTGTTATAGAAAATAAAACAATTGTTATTTGAGGAATTTAAAACACACAGTATGGTGCTTCATTATTCAAACCTTGTTATTGCTATAAATATTCAAATTATCAAATATCATGGAAAGCCACACAATAAAACTTTGTGAAAAGTGCATGAATCTAACCATGAAGTGATGCTTGAAACACTTGCAAATAGAGCTGATCCTGAAGGTATGTTAGATTGAATTAATAAGTTTATCTAGCTTATCTCAAATTAATATAATAAAGTTATTTTATTTAATGTATTTTATTTTTCAACTATTTTATGATCATGTGTTTATTTCTATTTAAATTTTTTACTAACAATATAAATGTAGCTTAGTGGCACCCTACAAGCTTCCACCTTCACGTGGTTGGTGTTGTGAGTAGAGAAGATTATCTTCTTGAAATGAAGAGAAGCCAACATAATTTATATTAATTTCATCTACCTTAAGCAAATCTTTTTTCACATTCTCTCTGTTTATCCTTTCAAGAAAACACTATTGCAGGGGTATCCTTTAGGGATGTCATCATGATGTCATTTTTGGCTTGAAACAAGTTAGGAGATGTTCGAGAGTAGTTTTTGGTCTGTAGGAGTCTTTACTAGGTGTCTAGGATTCATAAAATTCAAACTTTATAGTTTCTTGCAAAAATTACTATTAAAAAATTTGAATTCTTGTAAGCCCTTTTGAGGGATCATAACATCTATTTAATGATGTGAGATATAGTATCATGTAGTTAAGATACTTATGAAAAGGTTAAGGGTTTTTAATGCCTTGACACTCATATGACATGGGTCTGCATATTTCATAGTTTTAGATAGATATTCTTGAAGTAGAAGAAAGAGGAGAGCAGTGAATAAAAAAAATTATTGACAAAGTTGTCTCTGCTCATAGTATTTTATGTATATCTCATATTTTGTGTTTTCTTGAATGTATATGCTATGGAAATTGATTGTGAATTATGATCAATAAAGAAAAGAAGTAATTCATATCATATTCTACTAACCTCTGTGTTAAAGGTTTCTATTAATAGACCCTTGTTTTGAGGTAATGGATCTATTGCAGTCTTAAGCTAAAAACTAAACTATGAGTTGTTTGATACTATTGAGGATAAATAGTGTGGATAAGGATATAAATTGTTTTCATAGTATCTAAACAAATATTAGAGCCTAAAAAGGATCCATACATTTCAATTTAGTCATTTGGATACTTTGATACCTAGTCCTTGTATAATAAATGAATATCAGTGTGTGAATTGTGAGGAAGGTTTACAAACTCGTTGTGCATATATAAAGGTCTTTTACAACCCTGAGTTGTTTGTATTGTAGGTTTACCAAGCTTTGGATGATCCCAGCTCTCTAAGTGTTAGATATATCAAATTTATGGAAGGTAATTAGGTTATGTGAATAATTGGAGGAGATCCCAAATGTCTATATAGATCTAACAAAACTTAGCTACATAAACAGGGTTAGAAAAAGAGTCTTATAAGAAAGAAGGAAATATTGGTGTGAATAAAACTTCATTGGGCTTTGATTCCCCATGAAAATGTTACTTTGACATTGATGATTTATGAGAGTATCATGAAGGTTAAATAAATCACATGAACAATGAATGATGCAAATGATTTAAGGTTATTAGATGATTTGTTGATAGTGTAAGGATCATTTCAAATTACTGTAACATTGTCCTAAAGTTTTCATAACATAAAAGGATAATGAATAATTTATATATTGGAAACCTACAAAATGTGATCAATAACAATAAAGTGTGATATAAAATATGCATCAAACATGAAAATAGTCTTTTCTATGCTCTCTTACAAGACTCGTCCTTACACATTTAATACCTAATAGTTTATCTCTAGCCCTCACGGTTCTCATGTAACTAGTGATAGAAGTTTGCTCATTTTGTACATTTGGTGATGAGTGAATTATTTTAGGGGATTACGATAATCACCTATAAATTTTTCTCCTAGGGGTTGATCAAGACTTAAAAAAGGTGATTATAGCCTTAAAATGTCTATCTTGATGTGTCTACATAGATGGTTCATCAATTGGACTGACGAGTCAGAATCTATGGCCATCATTGACCAAATTTCAGCACATTCTGAGAGATTTGGTGATAATATAAACCTATTTTTTATGTCTTGTCCATCATTATTTATATAAATTCCTCCTATGATTTCTTAGAGGACTCATCCCTTCACACGTAGGACTTGACAGTTTGTCTCTAGACCTCATGGTTCTTGTGCAACATGTGATAGAAGTTTATTCATTTTAAACACTTGAGGATGAGTGAATTATATTAAGGAATGCCTCTGATAAACTATAAATTTCACTCATGAGCATTAACCAAGACTTGAAAAAGGTGATTATAGCCTAAACATGCCTATCTTGACATGTTTGTGTAGATGGTTTATTGATTGGATTGACGAGTCAAAATCTATGGTCCTCATTGACCAACATTTGTCATGTTCAGAGAGATTTTATTATGATAAAAACCTCCTTACCATGTCTCATACATCATGATTTAGATAAATTACTCCTAAGATTCATTAGAAGACTCATCCCTATACGTGTAAGACTTAATGGTTCATCTCTAGCCCTCATAGTTCATTTGCAATGTATGACAAAAGTTCACTCATTTTACATACTTGAGGATAAGTGAATTCTCTTAGGAAATTCATCTAATCAGCTAAAAATTTCACTCTTAAGGGTTTACTAAGATCAGACAAAGTTTATTCTATTCTAAAAATGCCTATCCCAATGTGTTCATGTAGACAATTCATCGATTGGACTGACGAGTCAGAATCTATGACCCTTACTGACAAACTTTTGGCATGTTGTAAGAGATTTTTCCATGATATAAACCTCATTTACAAATTTTATCCATCATGATTTATGAAAATTCTTCCTAATATTTATTATAAGACTTATTCTTGCATGTGTAGGATTTGACGGTTCATCTGTAGCTATCACAATTCTCGTGCAATGTGTGATAGAAGTTTGCTCATTTTTCACACTCAGGGATGAGTTAATTATCTTAAGGAATTCCTATAATCAACTACATATTTAACTCCTAGGGTTTAAATAATATTAGACAAAGGTGATTCTAGCCTTAAAATGACTATCTGGACATGTCTGCATAGATGGTTCATCAATTGGGCTGATGAGTCATAATCTATGGCCCTCACTGATGAACTTTTGGCATGTTCTAAGAGATTTGGATATGAGAGAAACCTTATTGATATGTCTCATCCATCATTAATTATACAAAATCATCTTGTGATTTCATAGAGGACTCATCCCTACACGTATACTACCTAACGATTCATCTCTATCCCTCATGGTTCTTGTGCAATGCACAATGGAAGTTCACTCATTTTACACATTCAAGGACAAGTGAATTATCTTAAGGAATGCCTCAAATCAACTAAAATTTTCACTCCTAAGGGTTGATTGAGACCATACAAAGGTGATTTTATGCTAAAAATACCTATCCCAATGTGTCCATGCAGATAACTCATCGATTGGGATGATGATTCAAAATCTACGACCCTCACTGACAAAATTTTGGCATGTTATAAGAGACTTGGATATGACAGAAACCTCCTTGCCACATCTCATCCATCATGAGATAGAAAAATTACTCTTCATCTTTCTTCAAGTAATCCCTACATGTGTAGGACCTGATGGTTCATCTCTAACCCTCATGGTTCTTGTGAAATGCATGATGATAGTTCACTCATTTGGCATCGAGGACAAGTGAATTCTCTTAAGGAATGCCTTTGATCAACTAAAAATTTCACTCTCAAAGGTTAATTGAGATCAAACAAAGGTGATTATAACCTAAAAATGCCTATCTCAATGTGTTTGTGTAGACTGTTCATCGATTGGGCTGATGAGTAAGAATCTATGACCCTCACTAATGAACTTTTGGCATGTTCTAAGAGATTTGGCCATTAGATAAAACTCCTTTATGCATCTCATCCATCACAATTTAGATAAATTCCTCTTGAGATTTATTAGAGGACTCATCCCTGCATGTTTAGGACTTAATAGTTTATCTCTACCCCTCACATTTCTTGTGCAATGTGCGATGGAAGTTCACTCATTTTGAACACTCAAGGATAAGTGAATTCTCTTAAGGAATACCTCTAATCGATTACAAATTTCACTCCTAGGGGTTGATCAAGACCAGACAAAGGTTATTCTAGCCTAAAAATATCGATCTTGAAGTGTCTACATAAATGGTTCATTGATTGGACTGATGAGTCAGAATCTACAACCCTCACTAATGAACTATTGGCATGTTCTAAGAGATTTGGCCATGAGATAAACCTCCATGCCATGTCTCATTTATAATTAATTAGATAAATTCTTCATGGAATTTCTTATAGAACTTATCCCTACATGTGTAGGACCTAGCAGTTCATCTCTATCCCTCATGGTTCTTGTGCAACTCATGATGAAAGTTTGCTCATTTTGCACATTCGAGGACAAGTGAATTATCTTAAGGGATGCCTCTAATAAAATACAAATTTCACTCCTAGGGGTTACTCAAGACTATAAAAAGGTCATTCTACCCTAGAAATACATATCCTAATGTGTCCACATCGATGGTTCATCTATTAGGCTAATGAGTCATAATCTATGGCCCTTACTAACAAACTTTTACCATGTTCTGAGAGATTTGGTCATGAGAGAAACCTCCTTTCCGTGTCTAATCCATCATGAGTTAGAGAAATTACTCATGGAATTTCTGAGAGGACTCATCCTTGCATGTGTAATACCTAAAGGTTCATCTCTATCCCTCATGATTCTCATGCAATGTGCAACCAAAGTTTTCTCATTTTTCACACCTAGGGATGAGTGAATTCTCTTAAGGAATGCCTTCGACCAATTGTAACTTTCACTTTCAAGGGTTAACTAACATTAGATAAAGGTCATTATAGCCTAAATATTCCCATCTAGACATGTTCTCATAGATGGTTCATCGATTGGTCTCACAAGTCAGAATCTATGACCATCGCTGACCATCTTTTACCTAGTTTTGAGAGATTTAGCCATGAGAGAAACCTCCTTACCATATCTCATCCATCATGTGTAAGACCTGATGATTCATCTCTAGCCCTCACAATTCTAACGCAATGAATGATGTAAGTTTTCTCATTTTGTACACTTGAGGACAAGTGAATTCTCTTAAGGAATGCCTCTGACCAACTGTAACTTTTGATTTTAGGGGTTGATAGAGATCATATAAGTTAATTATGACTTAAAAATTTCCATCCAAATATGTCCATGTAGATGGTTCATCGATTGGGATGATGATTTAAAATATACGGCCCCCACTAACCAAATTTTACCCCATTCTAAGAGATTTGGCCATGAGAGAAACCTCCTTGACACATCTCATACATCATGAGTTAGAAACATTCCTCTTGGGATTTTTTAGAGGACTCATCCTTACATGTGTAATAACTAATGTTTTATCTCTATCCCTCATGGTTCTCGTGCAATGTACAATTAAATTTTGCTCATTTTACACAATCAAGAATGAGTTAATTCTCTTAAGAAATGTCTCCAACCAACTACAAATTTCAATTTTAGGGGTCAATTGAGTCCATAAAAAGGTTTTTATAGAATAAAAACACCATCTAGATGTTTCCATGTAGATAGTTCATCGATTAGGTTGACAAGTCAAAATCTACGGCCCCCACTAACCAAATTTTACCTAGTTTTAAGAGATTTGGCCATGAGAGAAAATTCCTTGTCATGTCTCATCCATCATGAGTTAGATAAATTAATATTGAGATTTCTTATAGGACTCATCCCTACATGTTTAGGACATGATGTTTCATCTCTATCCCTCATGGTTCTTTTGCAACACGTGATGGAAGTTTTCTCATTTTTTACACTCAGGGATGAGTGAATTTTCTTAAGGAATACCTCTTACCAACTGTGACTTTCACTTTAGAGGGTTAACAAAGATCTTAAAAAGGTTTTTATAGACTAAAAATGCCCATCCAGATCTTCCCACATAGATGGTTCATTGATTGGGCTAATGATTCAGAATCTACAGCCGCCACTGACCAACTTTTACCTCATTTTAAGAGATTTAGCCATGAGAGAAACCTCCTTATTGTATCTCATCCATCATGAGTAAGATAAAACCCTTTAAATATTTCTTATAGGACTAGTCCTTACACATCTAGGACCTAGTGATTAGTCTCTATCCCTCATGATTCTCATGCAATACGTGATGGAAGTTTACTCATTTTGCACACTCAGGGATGAATGAATTCTCTTAAGGAATGCTTATGACCAACTTCAAATTTTAATTTTAGGGGTCAATCGATACCAAACAAAGGTCATTCTAGCCTAAAAATACACATCTCTATGTGTTTGTGTAGATGGTTCATCAATTGGGCTAATGAGTTAGATTTTATGGCCCCCACTGACCAACGTTTACCTCATTTTGAGAGATTTGGTCATGAGAGAAACCTTGTTACCGTGTCTCATCCATCATGAGTTAGATACAATCCTCTCAATATTTCTTAGAGGACTCATCCTTACATGTGTAAGACCTAATGATTAGCCTCTTTCCCTCATGGTTCTCGTACAATGTGTGATTGAAGTTTGATCATTTTGGACACTTCAGGATGAGTAAATTGTCTTAATGAATGCCTCCGACCAACTACAAATTTAAATTCTAGGGCCTGATTGAGATGGGAAAAAGGTTTATCTAGCCTAAAAACACCCATATAAACATGTTCACATAGATGGTTTGTCAATTGGATTGACAAGTCAAAATCTATGATCCTTACTAACCAACTTTTACCCTATTTTGAGAGATTTAGTTATGAGAGAAAACTCATTACCATGTATCATCTTTCACAAGTCAAATAAATTCCTCTTGAGATTTATTATAAGACTCATCCCTCTATATGTAAGACCTAATATTTAGTCTCTATCCCTCAAGGTTCTCATGCAATACATGATTGAAGTTCGCTCATTTTGCACTTTCAAGGATGAGTGAATTCTCTTCAGGGATGCCTCTAACCAACTACAACTTTTACTTCTGGGGCTTGATCAAGATTAGAAAATTTTCTTTTTAGCATAAAAATTCCCATCTGGATGTGTTCACATAAATAGTTCATCGATTGGACTGATGAGTCATATTTTATGGCCCCCAGTAACCAACTTTTATCCCATTCTAAGAGATTTAGACATGAGAAAAAACTTGTTCCAACATCTCACCCATCATCAGCTAGATAAAATATTATTGATCTTTCTTAGAGGACCCATCCCTTCATGTGTAGGACCTAATGTTTATTATTTATACCTCAAAGTTCTCATGCAATGCATGATTGAAGTTTACTCATTTTGCACATTCAGGGACGAGTGAATTATCTTCAGGGATGCCTTTGACCAAGTGCAACTTTCACTTTTGGGGCCCAATAAAGACCAAAAAAAGGTCATTCTAGCCTAAAAATTCCCATCTAGATGTGTTTTTGTAGATGGTTCATCGATTGGACTGATGATTCAGATTATATGACCCCCATTGACCAAATTTTAGCCAATTTTTAGAGATTTGGTTGTGAGAGAAAATTCATTTCCACATTTTTTTTTGTCACAAGTTAGATAAAATCCTCCCTAGATTTCATAAAGGACTTATCCCTCCATGTGTAGGACTTGATGGTTATTCTTGTGCAACACGTGACCAAAGTTTGCTCATTTTGCATATTCAAATATGAGTGAATTCTCTTTTGGGATGCCTACAAATAACTACAACTTTCATTTTTGAGGCCCAATCGAGACTAGATAAAGGTTTTTTTAGCCTAAAAATTCCCATCTAGACATGTGTGTATAGATGGTTCATCAATTGGGCTCTTTTGACCAATCAAGTATGTGTAAGAGATAACCTATTTTCTATGTTTCTTTGATAGTGAGGAGAGAGATTGGTTTAAAAAATTCAAAATTGAGTCTATAAAATCTAAATAAGGTTGAAACACCTCTAATTCATTTATATAGACCTCATAAAAGGATCATTTATTGTAATAAAACTATATCTTGAGTTTTGACCTACTAGAGGGTAATTAGACATAATAGACAAAACATGAATTTATGAATTTTTGGGTAAAATATTAAAATTGGAAAGGTAAACCTTTTATCTGAGCATTGATAATTCATAAATCATCTAAATACATATGTCTAAGGTGTCTTGAAGTGTTAATTCAATACAAAATGGGTTTTGGCATGTTAGAGCAACATTAAGACTAGTAAGTCTAAGAGACGTTTTTGATAAAATTATTTATAGCAAACCTTCTGATGTGTTGAAAAAGTTGAGTCATGTACAAAATATTGTGATAAAGTATTTTAGTTTTATTTATACCCCAGTTTTTAAATATTTTTTGTTTTGATCTATTTGAGGCATTTAGGCTTAATTAGCTTATAGAGAGCTTTGAGTCTTTTGATTTTGAATAGACAAAACCAATAGATGGATTGCTTTTCCATATAAAGATAAATATTTAATGTCTTTAAAGACCATAAAAATATAACCTCAAGTTTTATATACTAGTCAAGGAATATCAAATTTGCTTAATTCTCGTCATTTATGTCTATATTCTTGCCTTGCCAAGATTGTAATTTTGTGGATAGTCTAGAGAGGGATATCAATGTTGATATTAATCTATGTATAAGTAGGCCATGGTGACTATATGGACACATATAATTGTATTTTTTTTTTTGTATGGACAAGTAGGAGCTGAAGACATACACTAGTGCATCACTAGACTTCTTAACATTTATGATCATCATTCTCCCAAATTTATTTATGATGGAAAGGGGTTTTTTTAAATTGACCAAATATATATGGTGTTTGACTACATGGTGCATTGTAATAAATTCAAGCTCTAGGAAGAATCCATTATGTGGCTTTAATAACTTTTCAATTTTTTGTTATTAGGACATTGATTTCATTGATCACACTATAAACTCTTACTTTCTTTCCTACACAGGTGTCTTAAGACAAATCGTGACTTTGGTTAGTGGAGTTAAATATAAGAGGTTGAAGAAGCAATATTTTGGGTGTACATCCCAAATTTTTCATTTCACTTGATATATTTAGAATCTCAATCATACAAGTACAACCTTCGTAATATTATGTTATAGACTTCAAGAGGCAAAATGTTGCAAGTGATGGTGCCATCCATTGGCTAAAATTTATACTAGAATATGCATTGCCTCCAAACCTATATATTTGTACTAGGTTATTGAAACCACCCTAGGGATTATAGCTTACAATGCACAATAGTGGGAAGGGCAAGTTGTTGGGTTGTAGATAGTGTGATGATGTTATTCTGACTTAGATTGTTAGCGATAAGATGAAGAGGTTGAACCTTGAGGACCATAAAATGGTATGGAAGAGGCATTCACACTCTTTAGAGATCTCTATGGAAGCAGTGTTGGTGATTAGACAAGAATGATTTGGTTCAATATCATCTATATGTACATGATATGATGTAGGTTTCCAAAGAAAGGATTGTTACACCCAACATTTAGAGTGTTCATGGCTCTCTAGTAATTATTGATGGCACCACTTTTCACTATAATTATTCTTGCCTTTGTCTGAGCTAGAAGGAATATAAGGAGTCAAGTTTTGTGTGGCCTTCTTAGGTTGATATCCTTTATGAAAACCATATTCCTTCTATGCCAGAGGTCTAGATGGGGAATTATGTTTGGGTTGGCAAATAAATAGAAAATGTAAATGAAATAAGCAAATAAGAAATATCACATGTAAATGTAAAATATAAATAATGATTAAAAGCACCTAACGTAGAGAATAATGTAATTTTTTAAACCCCATATTAAGTAATAATTCAATCATTAACCAATAATATGTGTAAACATTAAATGACAAAAATAGAAAATACACATAGTTAAAGGAATCATATTGTCGAATAGTATTTATGTGATACATGCAAAGTTCTATGTCATAATTTAACATATATCAAGAAAAAATATATACCATAATATGTACATAGATAAAATTCACCATATAGGCATACAATGTGGGCCATATTAACATACAAAATTGATTGTGCATACAACTATATACATAGATAAAATGCACCATATAGGCATATACAATGTGAGCCATATCAGCATACAAAATAGATTATGACTAAAACTAGATCCCTAACACAACAACTAGCTCTCCTCTTCCTCATTGCCTCCAAATAAATTATGATGTTGCCATAGACGTAGATCCATGAGTGTTGGATGCCTCAATACGAGAAGATACTATCCTCTCATCATGTGAGTCATCCATTAATTCATCGACAATTGATGAAAATGTGTCTTTGTAAAACATATAGAATATATAAATTAATGCATTAAAATTATATATTGAAAGTTTAATAATTTTTTCAAGAATGTAAAAGTTTTTAAAATGATTCTACACTCACCATATTCCATCTAAATGGTTGTCTAGGGCTACGAGACGGCATATACACCTATGATGGGGAACATTATAGAGCATACATATATTGTTAGATCTAGAGTTGCATACAATTATGTAAATATGACATAAAATATCATTGATTAAAGATAAAAATAATTAAACTATGTGTTCTCACTAGTCTTTATCCTTGAATCATAACCTAATGTGGAGATAGTGGATTCTCTGATGTAGCAACAATATCATCTAAACTTTTTTCTCATCCATGAGAGGTGCCCATAACATCCCTCATCATATATAAAACCAATAAATGAATAATATGTGAATTCGATGAACATGATAAAAAGCTATGACTATAATATATATTAAAATAGAGTTTTTTGTTCAAAGGATAATAAACATGTAAATGAATAAATATGCAATTTAAAAATTTACAAACCTGTGTGTAAGGTACACCTATGCCAATTACAACCTCTACAATAGAGTCAAGGCCTGCTGAGGTACCCATTATATCATCAATCAAATAGATACAAATAAAAAATAACAAGTTCAATCAAATAAATTAGTCAATTAAGTACAAACACATGTACTATAAAATAAACTTAATATTATTTTACAAATAAAAACAAACTAGATAATTAACATTAAACTTGTGCATCAAATACAAATGGTGAATAATCCTCTACAACAGGGTCCTGGAATATCCTGATAGGAGTCATTGAAGATAATACATATTTCATAGTGTTTGAAATGCTAGTGTCATGTACTACTGAAGCATCTATATGTGACATATGATCTGGCAGGCTAATGTCTAGCATGATACTATCTGGCACTTCTGAAGCATATACAGATGGCATACACTCTAGCATACTAGTCTCCATAAATATACTTTGTGTATGTTTTACCTGAACAAGAGGACCCATACACTTCCTTCTGTATGATGTGTAATGATGCACAAGAACTGTAACATGAGTAGAAAGAGGGACACTAGTACCTATACCAACACGAACACCACCGCCACTATCACTTCCACCAATACCACTACCACCAACACTACCACTAACAACACCACTACCACTAGCACCACATTTATGTTGAGTATAAGTTTTCAAAGTATGCATACCATGATAAATCATAATTTGTGCCAAACTATTAACTACATCAAGGGTGTCTATCTGTATGTTATAATGCAAAATTTTAGGAATAGTGGCATGTGATATTGGTTTTCTATTTCTCAGAGGTTGGTTATGATTGTTTTGGTCTCACCTAGCACCAATTTTATCAAATGAAGACCCACCTCCCCTACCTTGGGATTCCTTCATGTTGAAATAATTTTCAATTACTTGTAATACAAACTCATAGTACAAATTTATCAAAAAATATAATGGAACCTCATCATTGTTTCATGGAAGATCATCAAACAACATCCACCACCTATCCTAAAAGTTATTTTTAATCTCTGCATGAATACACCAATCAGTACTAAGATGTTTGAAATTTGTTGGTAGAGGTAGGTTGGTTCTATGTTTAATAAATAAAGCACACAAATCTTCTTTTGTTATTTTTTTCACATCTTCATATGACAATTTATAATAATAAAATTGTTTCGAAGCCTCTCTTCGATGCAACATTGCATCAAGTTGTGAAGTCACATTTATCACTTCATTAAAAATAGATTTTAATGTATTGGAAAATAAAATTTATGCACTACCAGTTGAAGAATGACATAAACCATTGATAATTATCTATAATTGTTGATGTTTGTCATTGTATTGCTCATACAATTCAACTTATCATACAAAATCAAATTCTGATGGGTTTTATCTAACATTTTCTTCAAGAAATGGATCCATAGAACTTATGTATCTAGATTTTTTTTTTAAATAATTTTTTTAAGTCAATGTAAAATATTAAATGCAAATTTAAAATTAAAACCCTAGTTCAATAAGTTACATATAAATGAAAAAAAATGCAAAAATAACATACCTAATGTGAAGCAATCAGATGTCGAATCCCATTGGTGGAGCAAATCTCCAAACTTCATGTGTCAATATACAAATTCAGCAAAAAAAAATTCCCTTCCTCTCTTAGCTATAGTTTTTGGCTAACGGCCCATGATAATTTTAAAAAAAGAAGGGTGTACGCCCTATATTGTTTGTAAAGGGCGTACCTTTTGTATACCACAAAGGGCATACACCCTTTATAAAGGGTGGTAAAGGGAATATGTCATTTTTAAAGAGTGTACAACCTTTGAAAAGGGTGTATGCCCTCAAGGCTCAGGAAATAGTTTAAGCCTTATATTTTCAAAATAAAGGGAATACACCCTTTATTAAAAAACTTGAAAAGTTAGAGGATTGTCATGTTATTTATCCCTAAAATTTTTGCATCTACCCAAGTGTTATCATTTATATCAAGGTTGATGTCATTGATGTCAAGGTGCATTTGGTGAAGATACATGATGAGTGGTCTTTGAAGTATGACCTTGTGTGCTTGATATGACAATGAAGCCATGTGATAAGAGAGAATTTTAAGGAAAAAGAGAATTTTAAGGAAAGAGAGAATTTTAATTCAAATAATATCTCTTCTATTTATTGATGTCAAGGTTCAGGTCACCTTGAAGTTGTCAGTGTTGTCACAAAGAGGTATGATGGTCAAGTGAGCATTGAAGCATGGTTATGAGGCTCTAGGTCTGCATGAGGTCATGAGAGAATGTTAATAAGAAAGATATTTTTGTAGTGGTATGATGTGTTATTTGAAGAGTGTTCTTATTTGACATCATTTAGGTAAATATGTTTGATTACTAGTTCTTGAGTATAAGGTGTCTTGAGAAGCCTAGTAATGGCATGTAAAGTCTTTATGAGAAGGTATGAATATCATGGCTTGGTGAGTTGAGTGAAAACATGCATGAGAGGTTATATAATATTTCTTGATAATGAATATGAGGCATTAGATCACTCATGATAGTCTCAGGGTGAGCCTACAAGGGTAGGACCTTCAGATCAAGTCTACAACTAAACTGCTTTTAGACTTTGCCTAGCCTAATGAGGTATCATGATCTATTGTCAAGGCATGTGATGGATGTATGGTAGTGTTTAATCATGAGAGAGGTTTTTTTATTATGTGAGTGATGTGGAGAGCACATGGAAAGATTCATGAATGTTAGTTTTAAGACCTAATGTGGTTTGTAGGTCAAAGTCCATATAGAGTAAATAGAGAGAGAGAGTGTGGCCTAAATGATGGTTAAAGATCAAATTTTAAGGTATTTAAGATAATGTAAGAATTTAAAATGTGATTCAAGTTTTTTTATACATGTGAATGAATTTGAGGTTTTATTTTGAAAGACAAGGCACAAAAAGTGGTTTTTAGGTCTCTCGAGTGCACAAAATGAAGGGTTCTGAACCCGAGAAGGATTTTCTTATGCTCATCATATCATTGAACCTTTGCATGGGAACCTAATATATTAATAGTGGATGGCGAAGGATATTATCTCAAAATTTTAGGTATTTTTTTTTTAATTGAGGGGCTATGCTTTATAAATGATTGTTAAGAATGGAAATAGGTTTTAACTCTCTTATAACCCTAATAAGGACCTGATGTTGAAGATGTTGATCAAAAGTGCTCAGAATGGATTGGTATGCTAATTTAAGATATTTTACATGGTACTAAACTCTCCCAATCACTTCCAAGTGTGATTGATTTGTCAAGTGTGTGAGTAAATTCTACAACAAAGTGCTAGTTTATCAGATATTTGTTATAATAGTCAGATTTGACCAAGTCAAAGTATGCAAATGGATGGAGAAAGAATATTGAGAATAATTTTTCATGTGAATGAAATTTTATGGACATATTATATCCCTCAAATGTGATAAACTAGTCATCCAAGTTAGCCAGTCATTAATAGGCCAAATGGTGAAAAATAGTGAAAAACCCAAGTAAAAGTGAGAAGATGAATAGGAATGTGTTATCATGATAGAGTGATGAAACCAAGTGCATGGAAATATTTTATGGGACTGATATTTCATATTAATTCTTGGTATAAATCTTGAAATTTAGGTATAGTGGTGAAAATGATGAAGCCAAAATGGCTTGTTTGACTCAGTGAGGACTGTGTGTAGTGAGGTCAACAAATTAGTCTGTAAGACAAATAATTACCACTAGAACATATATTTTATATATTTTAATATGGTTTAGAGATATAAAAATATCATTTTAATAAATTTTAATTCTTTGAAATTGGTCATATAGGTTTTGAAGTTCAATGTCACCATGATTGTGTTTTGAAGAAAACTGGCAGTTCTAAGTAAACAAGTTGTAGTGATGAGTTTGAGGCTCTATGCCATGAGTTAAAGTATATAATGCATATGGTGTTTTTGTTTTTGAATTTAAATTATTTTTAATGATTTTATAAATCTTTGAATTTAGCATAAGAAGTTGAAAATTTGAAGTTAAAATGGCTTGTTTGGTTCATACAAGATTGTGTGAGATAAGATCAGGAGATTGGTCTGCACGACCAATGTTTGATATTAGAGAGTATGGTTTTTATGATTTAGGTTGTTATAAATATGTTATATAATATTTTTAATATATTTATAAACATTTTAAATGTCCTTTTATGTGTTGTATGTCAAGTAGTTTCATGACTTGATTTTTACATTTTTGGTAGTTCTGAGTGAGCATATTGCAGAGATGAGTTTAAGCCTCTTTTCCCTATGTTAAAGTGCTTCAAGGATATGGAAATGAAACATAAGGTAATATATATATATATATATATATATATATATATATATATATATATATATATATATATATATATATATATATATATGAAATTTAATGATCATTTTTGAGTGTATTAAGTGACTTTGAGCTTCAGTATTGAAAGGCATTTTTTGGTGTACACAAGCCAAATAGGACTGAGTATTAATGAGGGGTTTCAAGTTGTGATTTGTTGTAAAATATCTTATTGAGACTAGAAGGCATTAGTGAGGGTATATTTTTTATTTATATGATATGTTATTTAAATGTTTTAAGTTTTAAAGTGTTCCAAGGAAGGCAAAGTGTGACATGTCCTAAAGTTGACCTAATGGAATTAGGTCTCCATAATACCTAAAAGTGAAATGAGGTCTAATAGAGTTATGATAGAATAAAAGGGAATCAATATTAATTTTAATCATGTTTATGAGATGTCATAATACTTATTCCATCGCTGAACTAAGAGGTTAAGGGTGAATATCCGACTAAGTGTCATATAAACAAGGAATGGTATACATATAAGACAATTTTAGGCCTATGAGTTGAAGTAGAAAATATGAAAATTAAATAGCACATTGTTGAGTAGGAGGTATTTTATATGATTATAATAGCGTATAGGATCATTCATGAAAATATAACAATCTGTTTTCATATGAATATCAAGGTCATATGACCTAATTTGTCTTGAAGAGCTCTAGTTGAGTTAGGAAGACTAGAAGGTAGTTTGAGAGGGATAAAAGAGTGAGAAGAGATAAATAAGGTGATTATAATATTTTATGTGAGTAACAAGGTTTTTTCAAGGTGATAAGATTTTTATGTGGCTAATTTGGTGTTGAATCATCTAGGGGGTTGGTGCCTCCTTGGAAGTTGGTACTTGCTAAAGCCTAGTTGAGTGGATACTTGACTAGTTGGTGTTGGTGCTCCATGTGGAGTTTGGGCTTCACTAAAGATTGATTTTTTTATTATAGGAGTGTATTCCATTTTTATATATCAGAGGGTTTTATTCCCCTTGAGGATTTTCCACATATGTAGGGTGTTATGTTGTTTCATGATCTTGTATGGTTGCATATGCTTTGCTAGATATTCATGTTTGTATGAATGGTTAATGTATGCCTAAGTGGAATTAAATAAGTGGTTTGAAGACACTAATTCACCCTCACTCTTAGTGATTTTTCTTCCAAAAATTTATATAATATTAGGCCCTTTAAACTAGGTCTAACATCCTAAAGGATATTGTAGAAGCAAAGATGGCTAGTCAACAAGCTCAAGGGGGTTTCTCTACCAGTAAGGCTCCATTCTTCAATGAGACTAATTATGCTTGTTGGAGGATTAGAATGAGGACATATATAATGTAAATGGGACATGACATATGAAATTTAGTTATGGATGGATACACTCTACCACTTATACCACCAACTGATGTAGTAGGCAAAAAAGAAAGTAAGAGCAATTTCAAGGCAATGAATGCCATTCTATGTGGCATATGAGAGGAAAAGTTTATAAAGGTGATAAAATTTATGTCAGCCAAAGAGATATGGGACAAATTGAAGACTATATATTAAGGATACACCAAGGTGAATATGGCCAAGTTATAGACCCACTAGAGATAATTTGAAAGTTTGAAGATGAATGAAGATGTATACATTGCATCCTACATGTTAAGGGTTCATGAAGTGGTCAATGTCATTATAGGATTAATAAAATAAATGAAAGAGTCTACAATTGTTTATAAGGTATTGAGATCACTAACTCCTAAGTTTGATTATAAGGTGTTTGTAGTAGAAGATTTTCAAGATTTGGACAAGCTAGAGATGGATGGGATTTATGGCATCTTGACTGCCTATGAGATGAGAAAAAATGAAGGAAAAACTCTCAAAAAGGAAGCATAATTAAAATCTTAGAAGAATTCAAAATACAAGAAGGCCAAAGATTATGTATGTTCAAATGTTGATGATGATGAACTAATAGCCATGTTTTCTAGGAAATTGAGGTTTGGATTTGAAAAGTACAAGGGTAAGTTGTCTTTCAAATGTTTCAACTGTGGTAAAATTGGTCACTTTGCATCCAAGTGTCCTAAAAAGGATATGAATGATCATGATGAACATCAAGGTGATGATAAGAAGGTTTATAATCTTGAAAAAAATAAGAAAGAGTTTAGGAAGTATTAAGGTAAGAAAGGGTCATTCAAGAATAAGAGAAGTTTCTATACCACAAAAGATAATAACTAATCTGATGTAAGTGACACAAGTACATCTGATAGTGATGATGATAGTAATGAACATGAAAATGAAAATAATTAAACCTTATTCATGGATATATAAATAGATAATAAGATTTGATCAAAAGTAAAATACCTTATGGATGATGAAGAATCAGATGAAGAAGAGGTTGAAGTAAACCTTGAGGCAGAATTGGTGAGTGCTCTAAAGGAGTTAAAGTTCCAAAGAAGAAAGAATCACAAACTAAGATCATTAGTTAAGGACTATGAAGAGTAGATTGATTTTTTTGAGGAGAGAATAAGTAACCCATCTAAGGAGTATGATGAGATCATTAATTAGATTAAAGCACAAATGGAGATAGTCACTGCTAGCTTAAAATCTAAAGAGGAAGAATGCACCAGGTATGGAACTGAAATGGAATTTTTGAAAGCTGAGTTAGATCAAGCATCTATTAAGTTGAAGACCTTTATGAAGTTTTAAAAGAGTATTGATGTTCTAGATAACATCTTGAGGATTCAGAAGTCTTCAAGTGATAAGATAGGTCTTGGTTTCAAAGAAGACTAAAATAAGGTAGCTCAAATTAAGGATAAATCTAATTAAGATAAAAAGTTCAACATGAAGAGACAAATCAAACATGCTAATGCTATGAGGTATGTTAATTCATTTAATGGAAACTATTTTGCATGAAATTAGTTTGGTCATAAAGCAAGAGAGTGTAGAAGACCCTCTAAAAATGAATATGCATGGGATTATGAAAGGAATCATCAGTCAAGAGGAATGAGTGAGGTTGTTTGATACAGTTGTCATAATGTGGGACACATTGAAATATTTTGTCTTAATAGAGTTAGAAGGTCATCAAGTCAAAATAAGAGGTTTGAGGCCCCTAGAGTTCAAGAGAGAAGACAAATGAATGTGTTGAAACCAAAGATAGTAAATGTAAGTCAATATTAATATACAAGCTCAAGTGGAATCTTTGATATGGTAGAGTATATTTTAAATGTCAAATCAACTCAAGAATGTCAGTTATCAACTCATATTATTGATCAAATGATTGATAAAGAGGAGAAGCCTATGGTGCCAATCAAACCTAAAAGGATCCTAAAGGATATTCATTCTTATGAGAGCATGGAGATCTAGGAATCTCCTGAGTTTGTGTTTTTTTAGTGCTCTATGGGAAGGGGTGATTCCATTAGGCTTCATGGAGACACTTTTTAATTAGTATATCCATGATGGATGATTGGTTTGAGGGGGAGTTATTCCGGTTATTCATAAGCTCCAAGTGTAGTTGTTGAAAAGCATAGAAGATAAAAAGGGGGAGTTACTATTTCTTCAATTGATATCAAGAGATTGGTATCTCTATGTTATTTTATAGTTTCTAAGAATAGTTGCCAAAGACAAAGAATGAGTGGTTCCAAAAGTTGTAGTATATATGACCCTTTGCTAGTAATGTCAAAGGGGGAGAAATTTCAAGAAGGGAGATTGAATAGAATGGGGTTGATGAGAGTGATTAGATTAAAGAATGTTTTGCTATCAATGGCAAAGAAGGAGTTTGTTGAGAATTGCTTTCATTAATGTCAAGGTTGATGTCATTGATGTCAAGGTACATCTAGTGAAGATGCATGGTGAGTGATCTTTGAGTTATGAGCTTGTGTGATTGATATGATAAGGAATCCATGTGACAAGAGAAAATTTTAAGGCAAGAGAGAATTTGAAGGCAAATAGTGTCTCTTCTATTTGTTAATGTCAAGGTTTAGGTCAGCTTGAAGTTGTCAATGTTATCATAAATAGGTATGATGGTCAAGTGAGCATTGAAGAATGGTTATAAGGCTCTAGGTTTGAATGAGGTCATGAGAGAATGTTGATCATAAAGAGATTATTGTAGTGGTGTGAGAGTGATTTTTGAAGAGTGTTCTTATTTGACATCATTGAGGTAAGCATGTTTGAGTACTAGTTTTTGAGTACAATGTGTCTTGAGAAGCCTAGTCATGACACTAGTCATGGCATGTAAAGTCCTTGTGAGAAACTATGAGCATGGTGACTTAGTGAGATGAGTGCACATAGGAATGAGTGGTTGTATAAGGTTGATCAAGCATGAATATGAGGTATTGGATCACTCATGAGATTCTTAGGGTAATCTTACAAGGGTAGGACCTTTAAAACAAGTCTGTAACTAGACCACTTCTAGATTCTAGTTGGCCTAATGAGGTATCATGATCTATTTTCAAGGCATGTGAGGGATTTATGGAAAATTTTAAGAGTTATAGAGGTTGATTGAATATGTGAGTGAGGTTGAAAGCACATGGAAAGAGGCATGAAAGTCAATTTTAAGGCCTAATGTGGTTTGTAGGCCAAGGTCTAAAGAGCAAAAAGAGAGTGTGGCCTAATTGAAGGGTCATGATCAGATTTTAAGGTGTTTGATATTTTGTAAGCATTGACAAAGGTGATTCAATTTGTTTTATACATGTGCATTAATATTGATGTTCTAACTTGAAGGACAAGGCATGAAAACTAGTTTTTAGGTCTTTTAAATACACATAATGAAGGGTTCTCACCCTGAGAAGGATTTTCTTATGCTCATCAGCGCATCAAAAAAAATTATGGGAACCTAAGATATTCATGGTAGATGGGTAAGTGTCCTAGATCAATATTTTTGGAATTCATTTTTGAAATTAGGGGCTATGATTTATAAATGATTGTTAAGAATGGAAATATGTTTTAACCCTCTTAGAACCCTAATAAGTACCTGATGTTGAATATGTTTATCAAAAGTGCCCAAAATGGATTGGTATGATAAGATAAGCTATTGTATATCATATTAAACTCTCCCAGTCACATCCATGTGTGATTGAGTTGTCAAGTGTGTGAGTAAATCCTACAAGAAAGTGTTAATTTATTAAATATTTGTTGTAGTAGTCAAAATTGACCAAGTCAAAGTATGTAAATGGATGGAGGATGAATATTGAGACTCATGTTTCATGTACATGAAGTTATATATATATGTGTGTGTGTGTGTGTGTGTATATATATATATATATATATATATATATATATATATAATATCCAAGTTAGCTAGTCGCTAACAGGCTAAATAGTGCAAAATAGTGAAAAACCCATGCAACAGTGAGAAGATGAATAGGAATATGTTATCATGATAAAGTGATGAAACCAAGTACATAGATATTTTTTTTGGGATTGGTATGTCCAATTAATTCTTGGTATAAATCTTGAAATTTAGGTATAGTGGTGAAAATAATGAAGCCAAAATGGCTTGTTTGACTCAGTGAGGACTGTGTGTAGTGAGGTCAATAAATTGGTCTGTAAGACCAATGGTTGTCACTAGACCATATGTTGTTTATATTTTAAGATGGTATGGATATGTAAAAATATAATTTTAATACATTTGAAGTATTTTAAAGTGGACATAAAGGTGTTGAAAATCAATGTCACAATGACTGTGCTTTGAAAAAAACTAGTAGTTCTAAGTACGCAAGTTACAATGATGAGTTTGAGGCTTTATGCCCTGATTTGAAGTATTTAATAAATATGGTATTGTTTTTTGTGACTTTAAAGTCATGTTCATTCTTTTGGAAAGATTGGAAGTTAGTGTAAGAGGTTGAAAATTTGAATTCAAAATGGCTTGTCTAGTTCATATAAGATTGTGTGATATAAGGTCAGGAGATTGGTCTACAAGACAAATGTTTGATATTAGATCCTATGGTTTTTTTGATTAATGTTGTTATAGATATGTGATATATTATTTTTTTATATTTTTAAACATTTAAATTGTCATTTCATATGTTGTATGTCAAGTAGTTTCATGACTAAAATTTGACAATCCTAGCAGTTCTAAGTGAGCATATTGAAAAGATGAGTTTAATACTTTTTGCCTTGATTTGAAGTGTTTCAAGCATATGATAATGACCCTAAGGTCATATAGACTCTGTCTATGCACTTGGTTGATCATGTTTGAGTATTATAAGTGAGTTTGAGCTTCAGTATTGAAAGGCAAATTTTTGGTGTACACATGCCTAATAGGACTGAGTACTAATGAGGGGTTTTAAGTTGTGATTTATTGTAAAATGTCTTGTTAAGCCTAGAAGACATCAGTGAGGGTCTATTTATTTGTTATATGATATGTTCCTATTATGTGTTAAGTTTGAAACTGTAACATGTCCTAAAGTAGACCTAGTGGAATTAGGTCTCCATGAGACCTAAAAGTGAATGAGGTTTAATAGAGTTATGATAGACCAAAAGGGATTAAATATTAATTTTAATCATGTTTATGATATGTATTAATACATATTACATGTTTGAACCTATATTTTAAGGGTGAATATTTGACTAAGTGGTATATGAACAAGGACTGGTATATATACAAGGTAGTTTTAGGCCTATGAGTTGAAGTAGAGAGTATGAAAATGAAATAACACATTATTGAGTATAAGGAGATCTTGTAGACAATCATATAAGTGTAGAGTGTCAGTCATGAATATATAAAAATGTGTCTACATATGAATATCAAGGCCATATGACCTAAATTTTCTTGAAGAGACCTAGTTGAGCGAAGAAGACTAGAAGGCAATTTGAGAGGGATAAAAGAGTGAGAAGAGCTAAAAAAGGTGATCATCATTTTTTGTGTGAGAAAAAAGGTTTTATGAAGGTAATCAAAATTTTCATGTGGCTAAGTTGGTGTTGAGTCATCTAGGGGGTTGGTACCTCTTTGCAAGTTGGTGTTTGTTAAATCCTAACTGAGTGGGTGCTTGATTAGTTCAGGTTGGTGCTCCATGTGGAGTTGGTGCTTCACTAAAGATTTGTTTTTATGTTATAGGATTATAATACATTTGAATAAATTAGTGGTTTTTCTTCCCCTTGAGGGTATCCCACATATGTAGTGTGTTATCTTATTTTATGATCTTGTATGGTTGCATATGCTTTGTTAGATATTCATGTTTGCATGAATGGTTCACATATATTTAACTAGAATTGAATGAATGTTTTGAAGACACTGATTCACCCCCACCTCTTAATTATTGTTATTCCAACACCCCATCTGATAGCTCCTCTAATAATACATGATTATTGGGCATGACATGCTAGAGAACTAAGAGGGAGAGGAGGCATAGGGGTACTTGTATAGATATTAGGGATCAAGATTTGGCATGCTAAACCATGGGTTGGTTGAGCATGAAAATAGGAGGAAGTAGAGTCAAAATAAGGAGATGTGATGTATTTGGATTCAATATCAGAACAAGAACCATAATAGGGGAAACAAAAACCACCATATGCTCCTCACAAATGGAGGCACCATCAACACAAGGAGACATAGGCATTAGCTATTACATAGAGGGATCCAACAACCACTCATAGACATGGTTGGTCCATAAAGACATCCCTAAGGAGAGGATCACATTGGGATCAAGTGGTGACTACTAGATTTGCATTGGTGTGGAGGTGATCGATGGAGAAGGTGATCAACATTTGAGTAGTCAGGGAGAATGTGATCAATGAGACCAACATTGGTGAGATTTTTTTTAATTTGATTTAATTTTTTTATATAGAGCACTAGTTACATTATGATTATGGTAGATAGATTATATATGTGCATACATGTGTGTGTGTGTGTGTGTGTGTGTGTGTGTGTGTGTGTGTGTGTGTGTGTGTGTGTGTGTGTGTGTGTGTGTGTGTGTGTGTGTGTGTGCATGCACGTGCACGTGTGTGCGTGCGTGCATGCGTGCGTGTGTGTGTGCATGTGTGTGTGTGTGTGTGATTTGATGTCTATATAGTTTTGGTTTTACAGATCTTGTGATAGAAGAGATCAGATGGGGAGCCCTAGTTATGGCTACGCACCATGACATTTTAGATAGGGAGATGACACCACATGACCCAACCACTCTATATGATCTTGATGTTCCATCTACCCCAACTGAGGTGGTATGGTTTAAAATAGTGGGAGAAGACATGAGGCAACTATAGGCATGTTGTGATGGGTTACAACTATCGATAGGGGTTGGAGTAGGAGAGACACATGCTCGATAGACCCTGACATAAGAGAGTCATGCATATGGCGACTACTATCCAACTAGGTTAAGGGTTTTCCCTTGATAGAAAACCCAAATAGAGTATGTGAAGGGTCTATTTTGGGAAAGTAACATAGAGTCAATCCCAATGTTAGAGAAAATACACCATTAGAGATTGTTCATCATGATTTGTGTGGATAAATGTAGATACCTTCAATTAACAGATGCTTTTATTTTTTAAGATTCATTAATGACTACACCAAAAATACATGGGCATATTTCCTGAAGCATAAGTCTAATTTTTTCAATATTTTCCACCAATTCAAAACCTTTGTTAAGAAACAAATTTGGTACTACATCAAAATTTTGAGAATAGAAAAGGTGGTTAATATATCTCAAATAGTCCTCTAATTTTTCATAAGGTTCATGTAATCCACAAGTATTTTACTGCTAGGTATACACCTTAAGAGAATGGTGTGGCAGAGAGAAAGAATAAAATAATCATAGACATGGCCAGGAGTATGTTGAAGGCTAAAAACTTTCCAAATGTATATTGAGTAGAGGGTGTACCATGTGTAGCCTACATAATGAATATATTCCCATCCATGTTTATGAAGAACATGATTCCATATGAATCATGGAGTGGAATAAAACACATTGTTTCTCATAAGAAAGTGTTCAGATGTGGGGCATATGCATATGTCTCAGATGAATTGATAAATAAATTGACTAAAAATAGAGAAAAATTTATCTTTATAGGATATAGTGAGGATACAAAAGCTTACAAATTGTATAGTTTAATAACCAGAAAGGTGAAAACTAGTAGAGATGTGCAATTCATAGAATAAGAAGCATGGGATGGAAGTTTAGAGAAAATAGTAAGTATTAAAATAGGTTTATCTTAAAGATGATAGTGAGGTGTTAAATCTAATAGGTATGTCCTCTATAGTACCTCCTTCCATGCCCACTCAAGCTCAAATATGTGATCCACAAACACCTCCATCAAGTATAAGAACATCCACATACATTTAAGCAATAATTTCATCAAAGTCATAACAATAATTATCATAAGGTACATTTGTAGTGACACCTTTTTCAATAGGTATTCTAGGTACAAGTCCGTCTAGTGCAACTTATTCAAGGGACATGTCAAATCTAACATTGGCAAGTCCAAGGAGACAAAAAATAATAAGTCTAAGGGATATCTTTGATCAAAATGAAGGTAAACATAATGTTGATTTTTCTCTCTTTTTCCCTTATTTTCATAAGTATCCAATCTAATTAATATTAAAGAAGCAATTGAAGATGGAAATTGGGCTCGATCCATGGATGAAGAGTAAATGCTATAGATAAGAATCATACATGGGATTTAGTAGGTATTCTAGAAGAAAAATATGTGATAGGAGTAAAGTGGATCCATAAGACTAATTTTAATGCACGAAGAGATGCACAAAAGCATAAGGTAAGGTTGATAGTGGCAAAGGTTTTTCATAGCATCATGGAGTTGACTACAATGAAACATTTACTCTAGTAGCTTGTCATGACATAATTAGAAAAATATTGGCAATTACAACATAGAACAAGTGGTTATCATACCAGATGGATGTAAAATATGCATTTTTGAATTATTTTTTACAATAAGTATATGTGCAATAGCCACCAAGGTATGCGATATTAGTTCATGAATACAAGGCATACAAAGTTAATAAAACTCTCTATGAACTCAACCAAGCTCCTAGAGAATGAAATAGCAGAATTGATTCTTATTTTTTACTAAATGGCTTCAGTAGATGCAACAACAAGCCTAAATTGTAAACAAATATGAATGAAAAGGTCAAATTATAATTGTATGTCTATTTTTTGATGATTTTATATTCACATGTGATTTATCAATTGATTTTTTCAAGGGAGCCATGAAGAAAGAATTTGAGATGACCAATTTGGGTCTCATGAAGTATTTTCCTTGGATTGAGGTGAATCGATCTGAAAATGGCACATTTATTTCTCAAGATAAATATGTCAAATATATATTGAAAATGTTTAATATGGTAAATTGTAAGCCAACACCAACACTAGTTATAACAATTTTAAAGTTAAAAAAGATTGATAAGGGACCTAAATTTGATCCAACATTGTATAAAAGACTTGTTGGTAATTTGATGTACCTGAAAATCACAAGGCCAGATATAATGTATAATGTGAACCTTATTTTAAGATTCATGGAGTCTCCAAAAACTCACATTGGTAAGCAGGAAAAATAATTTTGAGATATGTGAGTGTTACTAGAAAAAATAGAATTATGTATTCAACATTGGATAAGTTCAAAATCATAAGATACATAAATTGTGATTACGTAGGGAACATTGATCTTAGGAAAAGTACATTTGGTTATGTTTTTCAATTTGGAATAGGTGTAGTATCATGGGCATCCAAGAAATATCTAATTTTCACTCTTTCATTGGTAGAAGTAGGATATGTGGTAGTAACATGAGCAACGTGTCAATCAATTTATATGAGAATAATGTTAGTTGATTTAATGCATAAACAAGAAGAGGAAACAAATATTTTCTATGATAGTTACTCAAAAATCACACTATCAAATAATAATGTATTTCATAAGAGGAGTAAATATATAGACACTAGATACCATTTCATTAGAAAATTAGTCAACAATAGAGAGATCTATTTGGAGTTCTACAGATCTGAAAATCACTATGTAGACATATTCACCAAACCAATGGGAAAAGAAATTTGAATATCTAAGAGATTATTTAGACATCTTATACGTTGGTAGTTTTGATTAAGAGGGACTGTTGAAATATGTAATCCCAACTACTGATATTTAATATTGTCATGTTTAGCATTTAATATTATACAAGTGCATTTCCCTAAGAGATTTTGATGCACTTAATTTTTAGTAGATTTTATAAAATATAGTGAGATGTAGTTCTTGGTTCTAGAAGTCTCCTCACCCTCTATGAAGATCTATAAATAAGAGTAGTTCTCAGGTGTTTTCAAGGAATAAAAATACAAGAGAAATAAAAAAGTAAGTGAGTAATGTGAAGGACTCAATCTCTCTTAGTTTATTTTTAAGAAGATCAATAGAAGTGAGTAATGTTTCTATGTATATCAAATTTCCTTTATACTCTATATTTATTTTATTGTATTGATACATCAGGGTTTGAATGTAATGGTAGTAAAGTATGAAATATTGTAAGTAACTTTTTCATATGTTATATGGATTAATTTGTGTGCCTTTAAAAATAGTGCGACAAAAATATCATGGCCCTTGGAACTATCATGCAAGGAAAAGGTTCTAGAGTTTTTTCCATAAAATAGTGTTACTAGGTCCCTCACTATAAAAGTGTTGTGCTCTCAACACTTTCCTCCAAAATTATTAGTAAAAACTTTTAGCAAATACTTAAAAACATAACTAAAAGGAGATAATGCTAATTTGAACCATTATAGCCGCAAGGAATTTAAAGTTTGTTTTACCTTAAATTATTGAAAATAATTTTAGAAACAAGGACCAGATAGTAGTTAGTCCCTATATTTGTATTATAAATTGTTTAAAATTAAGTACACATCTAAATTTAAAATGTAACCTCAACTCAAGAATAAATAGTACGAAAAAACTAATAACAATAAATGGTGGAAAGCATTGATGATAACGTTTAGAGATATATTTTAAATCCATGTGGGTGGTTGTGTTATGTAAAATATTGTGGTTGAAGGATTTATAGATACATGTAGATGTTAGAATATTAGCTTTGACTTCATTATCCATATTTTTGGGGCCAAATTACTCAATCTATTAGAAAGGCTATTAAAGTTGCATACTTTTTTTTCTAAAATTGAAAAGTGCATACTTAATTTGGATACCACTTGGCACCATTTACGTAGATATTTAATAAATTTGATACAAAATAAGGTATGGGGTAAAAATTACTATGTTCTTTGGTTTAATTTTATAGTGAGGACAAAATAGACACAAACAAAATTATTTTGTAACTTGGAGGATTGTTCTTCCAAAAATAAAAGAAAAATGTTATGAGAAAAAAATTATGTCAAAAATATTTTTTTACAAATATACCTTGATTGAAGTGTGTGCATAATTTAATCTTAAACCATACCTAAAATATACTACTTGGCAATCAAGACAACTACCAATGATTCATGATTAATTTTTGCAACTTAATTTTAATATTGTTGTATTCTCTTTACCCTTATGAATAGGTACCAAATTCTCAAGGTAATTACCAAATGGGTTCCCCCCCAAAAAATAAAATAAAATAAACAACACACTTGTTATGAAATTAAAAAAACAAAAAAATATCACATTTTTTATGAGACACTTCTACTCCAACTAAAGTCTCTTTCACATTCTCCCTGATGGCTTTGACAAAGGTAAAAACATTCCTACTTCTCTACTTTAACTTCCCTAGCCTTTCTTTCCCTCTGAAGACCTCATCTGTATCATCATTGACATCCACCTTGGTTCCCTTAATTTTTCCTCCCCCACTCCTGAACCTTGGTTAATTCAGTTTCTAGCATATAACCAACCCACCACTAGAAGTAATAATCAAGTTACCTTCCTTGTCATAGGTGCCCCCTGCTCCAACAAACTCTATATTTGCCACTTATATGGTCCATGTAAGGTCATAGTTAACCATGATTGAAATGTAGAATGCTAGTGGATGGGAGCTCTAAATAGCATGCAATGTTTTAATCTAAAGTGATTGTATTTTATTCTGCATAGCTATTCTTATTGGAAAAAACTTTGAGAATATTGAATTTTAAAGTGTGTAAAATGAGGCAATTTACTAGTAAAACCCTTATATTATATTAGACATGCATAATTATCAATTTCATAGTTGTATATATTCATCAAACCTATTATTAAAAAATATCATTTTATGGCCCTACATATTGTTGACAACTAAGCAACAACTTCACAACTAAAACTAGATTCTTGAACAATATTATACAAAATATAAAAAAAAAAGGTTATGCCATAATTATTTTGTTTCAAATTTCTAACCTATAAGTAGTGAAAGATATAGTTATGATTTGTTCTGAGATGATTGAATCTAAAGGATGAGTTTTGTCATATGATTGAATCAAAAGTTGACTTTTGATAAAAGATAAATACACTTGAGTCAATCATATTGCATAAGGATTGAGACAAATCAAAACCCATGAGGCCAATAAACACATTTAATGAAATGCTAGAATGGTCTCTATAAATGTAAAGATCTAAATCCCTCCTGTTGTAATATTATAAAGAACAAAATGTTGTCCATAATCCTAAAGCAAATATCCATATGCTAATTGTAAATTACATAAAAAATAATTGAATTATATTATATTTTCATCTCCTAAGTATAACTACTAATCAAATGAATAAATCACAACTAGATGTCCAACAAGTAGATTTTTTTTGTTTATTATAATCATGCTCTAATACATAGATTTTAAATTAAAATTTCAATGAAATACTCTAAATGGTATTGACCATTATGATAAATTAATTCTTTATGTACATGTTATTGTTGACTTTCTAAGTCATAACCCCTAGCTTTCACAAAACACACAAGAATCCTATAGAAGGTTTGCGCACCTATGAAGTGTTGGGTTCCTTAAAGCAAGTTTCATGCAGATGCTTCCTATCTGCACCCACACTTAAAAGCAATTAGTGCAGATCTAAAAATCAACTAAGTGTTGATGAATGTTTGTAAAGAGTTTCTAATGCATGCCCCATGCAGAGATCTTCCATCGTGCAAGCACAAATAATGCATAGGTTCAAAGGGCATAAAAATCATAATATCTAGATAGTACAAGGAGAGTTATGCAAGAAATAAATCCATTCCACTTCTACGCTCTCATAAATCATAGGCTGTGATATATACTACACACAGGATACTTCACCGACTAATATGGGCCCCAGGTATAAAGCAAAGACTTGAGAAGACTAATTGAAGTGGACTTGATGTAAAAAGGGTTAAAATTCATGTACCCCTAGAGGACTTCTACACATGCATTTTTCACCAACTTTTAACTCATTGTACAGTCTAACTATAGATCCCTCCATATGCAAATATCTTGAAAATGCTAAGGGCAATATTTCTCATCAAATGTGCAATAATGACATGGCAGTTCAAGAGAGACATCTACAGTGATTTACAAGTAGTAGTGAAGTATAAAGAGGAGGTTTAAAATTAGTTGACTGGTGTCCGAGGCCTTATCAAGATAAGTAAATGCAGAATCAATTGTCATACGTCATAATATGATCACACACCACCTCTCTGACTATTATAGAAGTGTCATGCCACCAACTCTTAGATTTGGATCACTAGACAAAATTTAAGAAGTATGGACTTGATGTCGTAAGAGAATTAAAATATTGCATCTTCACCCCAAGGGGTGCATTAATTGTAAAAGGCTTGTTCCCTTGTAAAAGCCTTGTTCTTTATTGTAAAAATGGTTGACATTTTTTAGACAACCTTACGCTACCAAAATTTTCCCTTCAAAAGTACCTTTATTGGTTAGACCTTGCATGCTAATGAGAATTGAGTTCACCTCTCTCTATTCTTATTACACTGTGTGTGATATTTGTGTTTGTTGACTTTTATTTATGGGTAATGTCTACCTTTCTCATCGTTATCCATTCCAAGCACCTCTATGTGGAACTTTGAACTCACTTGCAGGTCATATCCTGTGCATATTCGAGTCTATATAGACATTGTTTGTGGATCATTTGTCATCCCTCTCAGTGTTACATTGCATTCTCACACCTCTAAGTGAAACACTTATGAATCTGATGTGACTATGGTAGAGTCTATGTTATATTGCCTTATCTTCTGAGATTCGTAATGTGACCATGATAGTAGGATCACTCACTCTATTCTTGGTGCATCACCTTTCACTTTTCATCAAATTATTACCTTCTCCCTCCCTTTTCCATCAAAATCTTAGGTTTAAGTTAGCGATAGATTTACCTTTCTACTCTTTAGGTTTACATGTTGGTCTTAAAATTAGGTGCACTTAAAATATAAGGAATCCAACCTGATCCAAAGGTTCATCCCAAGGAGCACAAGGGTCCCACACCTTATATATGTTTTCATTGTTGTGACAAGACAACCAATGCTCTGCATACACAGATGAGTGATGATACTTCCACACCAAGCACAAAACACTTTTGTACCCTACGCATTCACACTTTGTGCCCTACTACAAAACCTCCCACATTACAGAGCATCCATGGGTATGCATTTTGAATGACGATAATTAATATTAGCAACTTAACATTCATCATTATTTATTTGTCGATGATAATTTATTTTCCAATCTATCATTAGAGAATAATTTACACAAATTAAGAGATATGACACTTAGTGCCCTTACCTATATAAACCTTATTTTGATAAAAGTCCTCCAAAATATCACCTCACTTTTTAGAAATTGGCTTTGGAATTCTCTCCATTTGTATTGATACAATTTTTTTATTTCATTGTAATCATCACATCACACTACTAAACAAAATCATTGTAATTTCTTCAGTTTATGTGAATGCCAACTTGATACGTTCAAGTTGCAATTAAACGATTCCAAAAACTATACTAAATCCCTAGACTCAAATTAATTAGGACTCGGATGAATCAAGATTAAAAAACAAAGTCTAAAAAATCTACATAGATGCCTAAACCAACTTAAGATCTCGTAAAATCTCCTTAAAAACTTTAAAATAATATAGGTCTCACATTCTGATTTAGACTATCATTTTTTTTTTAGTAAAATTTTCAATAGTAGAGGCTAAACTTAATGCAATAATATCTCATTTATTGTTGATAAATTTACCATACATGTAAACACATGCCATGACCTTGAAGAGTCATCCAATGATATGCAGAAAGGGGCTAAAAATGATACAAATACAACTATGTGTGTAACAAGAGTAGAGAATAAATAAATACCCACTACAAATAGGGGATGCAGATGACAAACGAGAGCCAAGAACAAATGAAAAAAGAGGAAGAAGCTTTCATAATAAATGGCCAAAAAGGCTTACCACTCTAAGTGATCATGAATCTTGGACATGCCACATTGCATGGGAGAAATTATATTGAAAAGTGAGAGTGCCACATAGACTGTAGACATACAAGGAAAAAACATGCTTGGAATGTGCTTGAGAATCATTAGAGTGTGTTCGTACACACTACCAAGGAGCAAGTATTGTGGCTAAGGCTTGCTTTTTGCACCCTGAGCTCTAATAGATGTATTCAATTTTTAGTACTTTTTAATCTTGTCAATGAAAGAAATTATGCCACATTTATAAAAAGCATGCCAAATACTTTGAGATTGGCTTCTCATTCATTCACATGTGCGCAAGTAGACGTAGAATGTTCTCTGACATCACAATGATGCATGCAATTGCCTTCCTAAAAAATTCATGTGCAGGAACTTACATTTGAGTAGGTGGAGCGAGACTTGAAATTCAAAAAACCCTTGTCATCCACTAGAATAATGAGGGCGAGTCAAATATGTATTAAAAATTAAAACTTAAAAGTCTTTATTATTATTTTAATGAGAAAATAATTGATGTTATATTTATCATTTTTGAAAGGAATTTTTAATTATTATAATGATATAAATGAAATATTCTACAATAATATGTAAAAGAATTTTCTTTAACATTTAAGTGTTAAACTTTAGAATTGTTAAAGTAATATATCTTATCAAAAAATTTCATTAGTTAAAACAGAAATAATATTTGCTCATCAAGAGATTCTATAATACCTTACTTTGGGAGTAACTAATTACTCCTCCCAAAAAATATTGAATAAAATAAATTGATTCACACCTTTGAAAATTATATTGTTTTGTTCTCAAATATTAATATACATCATCTTGGTAAGGAGTAAGATTTTGTCATATCATAACCTTGTTTATGTATTAACTAGAATATTCCTTAAATAGCTCAATATCTTGAAAGTTTGTCTTGTTAATTCAGATGGGATTTTTATTGCATTCAATATTCTTCTTGTAAAATCCATCTTGGCTCTTTTCAATTTTTTTTTAATTGAAACTTTATTTTTATACGGATTGAGTGTATAAAATACTCTTTCAATTTAATATCAAGGACTGAAAGGTATCCATTTAGTCAATAACTATAACTAAAATAGAATAAAAAATAAACACATTTTAAACACAGTTACATTTACAATAATAAACGAGCCCATGAGATTTTAGACACAGATCATCAAACACAGATTGAAAAGTATATAATCCCTTTCAACCAAAATGACGTTCTTGTGAGAGCATTAATGACGGATTCAATTTAGGTGTATTAAAGAAAATTTCAATTAACTTGTAAATAGAGTGCTGTGCAAAGGGCATTTGATCGTTCAGGTTGTGCGAAGTACTGAAGCCATTTGATCGGACGATCTTCATATCTAAGATCGTCCGATCAACAACTTCAAATTCCGAGGTGAGATTGGGAAAATGCACGGAGAAGATTACAGATTAGATTCGCCATTATCCTGTCCAACTAGGGATTCAATAAATTGCCAGATGTATAGCAATGAGAACATTATTTAATGGGACAAGTAAACTGCACTGGTGAACTGAGTTGAAATTTTATTTGTGTGGAGTCCGTTAAGTGCGAAATTACCTACGCAGCCTGCCATTGATGCTGATGCTGCGTGCTTCATTTGTTTCAATGATGTACCTGTATTCAACTTAACAAGACGATCATTGCTGTGAATATAATAATCAGACCTCACTTCTTCTTGTGTTGTACTCCAAAATTTTGTGAATCTTTTGACACGAATCTGGAGTCTGGAGTGAGATAAGTAATGGGTAATGGAATTGTTTGTCTTTCATCATTATTCATTAGAAACGCTTTGATAAAGATATGGTCCTGTGCCACGCGTTGGAATGAGACTGCTCCATTCCGGACAATAATGCAGTTTGAAGGGAATGCGTTGGTACGAGGCTGTTACATCTTGTGAAAGAAACTGCGAGGAAGGACTGGAGTGGATAAAGATGTAAAAACCGAGTGGAAGGAGTCCAATGCTTTGGTACAAGACGTGACGACAACAAATCATGAAGGCAACAGAAATCATAAAAAAGCCATGAAATCTTGCTGATGAGATTTCCACTTTCCCATCTGTCCTTGTTTTTTCGTTTTTACGTACTCTTAATCAATTGAGCTACAAATATACCTAGTGGCTAGTACTCTCCAAGCCGATTCCTTGCTTTTGTTTTTAACTTTTTTCTTTCTTTCTTCTGCTGAAGGTTGGAACCATCACAAAAACGTACAAACCCAATTATCGAGGTGGAACCCCCGGAGAAACATTTGGAATCATCTTAGTCAAAGACATAAAAGGACCACAATTATGAAAGGCATTTAGGTATGGGTTCCATGTTTATGGTGGGAAGGAGTTAATTATTTTTAAGTGTGCATCATAGAGAAATTATAAAAGTCTATTATTATTTATTGTTTATGTATTTTTTATTTTATTTTTTAAATTACACAATAATAATATTGTAAATTTATCTCATGATTAACTTTTTTCAAAATGAAATAATTAATAAATGTTCTGAAAATTCATCTCATAATTTAAATTTTTAAAATAATGTAATCAATAATTTTGAAAGTTTATGCATCGTGCAAAACTTTTCATTTTGACCTTTTACTATTTTTTGGGGTGTGAGTTATCATCATATATTCTTCATTTACAATGTGTTTAATGTGGATACTTAATGTGGGGTGGTGTTTGAGCTTTGAGCCTTGACATTTACCAGCCTCAAAACCAAAGTCCCTCTAAAAAAACATCTCCATTTTTTATTTCTCTCTAGATTTCAAACAAATTTGAACAAATATACATCAAACAAAATAAGTAACCTATGATTTTGTTTCCAAAAAATTTTATATATCCCAAAATATGAACCCTAAGATTTCAAGTAGTTACACTCAGAGCATTAGGTGATAGTGTTGGATTTTACAACTGTAGTTTTTATGTAGCTCAAGACACCTTGTTTGATGACAAGGGAAGGCACTACTTTCACAACTACTACGTTAAGGGAACACGAGCTATACCAATATCAAGTTAAAATAACATCTGAGACTTTAACAATGCCTTGTTCATTCCCATTAATAATTTTAAGATAACCAAACAATGAATTTTGGCCTAACTAACTTTTATCCTATTGATGAAACGTGAACTCCATTCGATTGCAAGAAAGAATCTAAACCCACATAACTAGATACATTACAACAAAGAATAGGCAGTCCCTACTAGAGTGAACATGAATTTGTTTTATGAATTGCTCAATCATAGGCACAAGGCAAAGATACTTGGGCAGAGCATGGGGGTCATATTCTAGAGTAGCATTTTGTTGCATAAAAATAACAAATATTATGGTTCTATAATGATGGTCAGACTAGGGTGATCCTTCCATAGATTATCAATGCTCTAAATTCAATCTTTGTAAATCATTTTTTTAAGTTTAATTTCAATCCTTTGTAGTATGCATATTATGTAGAGCCTATTTTATTTATTTTCTTTTTTTAATGTAGAGTTGTGATTGTGTGTATTAGGTTTCTATATTATGAGAATATAAATGCCCAATTCCAAGAGATGATGGATCTAAGAGAGCTGATTAGTCTCATCAACTAATATATAACATCACCATCATGTTTGTATTGTACATAAAAATGAATGGCATTGTTAAATATTACATGATGTTTAGTACATGTAAAATCAACACAGTTTGAGAGAAAGATAGCATCACCATCACATTGGTTACTCAAAGAAAAGTATTAGCACAAATAATTTCATAATATGAGATATATAAGAGTCGAAAGGTCTTATGCATTAGTATAAAAGTGTTTATATCCATGGATTGTACTTTTGATTTTGATTCAAATATAAGTGTAAAAAAAAGAAATGGAAATTTGGTCTTATAGACTACAGTAATGACTAGATATTATTAAGAGGGTATAAATATCATTGTTGATAGTAGAATATAACTAAAAAAGTGAAGAGTGCAGATGAATGACAAGTGTGCAATGGATATCAATTGGCATCCTACGAAAAAGTAACAGACAAAAATGTAGCGATAAAAATATGGTATGATAAAAATGTAGTACAACAAAACATTATGAAGATAAAACGTAGTGAGAAAAAAATATAGCGGTATTGGTAATGTCACAAAGATGACACAACTTTCAACTAAAGGTCCAAACTCATGAAATCACATTTTTCTCTACTATTTTGCTTGTAAATTTGGTGCATTACTTTTCTACCATGAAATGTTAACTACTGTCACCAAAATGAACTAGATAACAAATAAATAATGTAATAATCACTAAAAATATCCTAATTATGCTCTTCACAACATTTTTGCGACATTATCAATACCGCTACGTTTTTCCTTGCTATGTTTTATCCTCACAATGTTTTTGTCATACTATGTTTTTACCGCTACGTTATCACATAGAGCCTATCAATTAGTGTAATGTATTGCATTTTGTATGTATTCGACCTATGTATGCATTCTAAAAGTCTATGGAATGCAAAAAGACTCATTCGTGCTCAAACCAAAAGGATGGAACATGAAGCGATAATGTATTATAAAATTCTATAAATAGTAATCACTTGTAATGAAAAGGATCCTTGAACATATAGAGATTAATATAGAGATCTGGTAATGGTTTATTTGAATGTATTTTATCTTTATTCTGTGCCTAGTGAATACTCTATTTTCTCAAATATATTTAAGTATTAGTAATAATAATGAATGTTCTGTACATAGGTAAGTGCATAAAATTGGGAGACAAAAGGGGGCTTACATGTGGACACATTTTTTTTCAAAATTGAGGAATCTAAACGTATGTAGATAATCTGAGATAGCTACACTCAAAATTAGAGGACGGTGTAAAAACATGAATTGTAGCATTTTGAGTCTAGTTTCCAAAACACTATTTAAAAAAAATGATTAAGTATAATTAGATCAAACATCTAAAATTTAAATAATAATTCATTTTTTTTAGTGAAAATAGAGTAGATAACTAGTTGTGTAGCCCCTTATTTTTTGAACATCATTTAATATTATTTAAAATAATTTGGTGAAACTTTAGATAAGATCATCTAGTTTGTAACCTCTATTTTTTTTAAAAAAATTAACTAATATTTTTTATTAATATTATAAGTAAATAGATCATGAAAACTGATAAAAAATTGGATGGCCATTTGTGCGTCCCCCTAACTACCTTAAAAAAAATGAAAAAATAGTTTTTTTGAATGTGTGTAGAATTAGGGCTTAGTTTGTAACCCTATATTATTTTTTGTATTTGGATCAATGAAAAAAAAGAGACACAAACATATATAGTCATGTATATTTTTGGCATGTCGTAGCTTAAAAGCTATAGTTATAAATCAACATAGATTGGAACCTTTCAATAGTCCAAAAATTATAAAAATCATATATTTGGAAAGAGGAGAGCAGGCTTATCATCATGGTAATAATTTTATGAATTTTATCATTGAAATGCATAGTGTATTTGGTGTTGAAAGTTGAATTTTGTTGTTTTCTATCAAATATCTCAGATTCAACTATGTGTTGATAGTTCCAAGTCTTTGGCTTAGGAATCTAAGCCAAATTTGAGCTAAAAGGCTTGGGTTTTAAATTCAAACTAAACATAGCACGCACTCTTAATCCATTGTGTTGCAAATATACCTAGTACTCTCAAAGCTGATTCATTATTTTTATTTCTTCCAATGGAAGTTGGAACCATCACAAAAACATACAAACTAAATTCATTGTTTAACCAAGGAATCATCTAGGTATCGAGGTGGAACCCTGGAAGCAACATTTGGAATCATCTTAGTCTAAGACATAAAGGACCACAATTATGAAAGGCACTTAGGTAGGGGTCCCATGTTGGGAGGCAGTGAATTATTTTTAAGCACACATTATAGACAAATTATAAGAGTTTATTATTTATGATCCTATGCATTTCTAAAATTTTCTCTATAGAGACCATTGAAAAAAATTAGGTTCTGTACCAGTGGTCCCATGGATTATTTCTATTAAAATGGTAGGAACCTTTATTTTTTGTTACTAAGAAGTAAAATTAATCATTTTTTTCAGAGTTAAACTTCTCACATTATATATTTTATCATTCTAGTTTTTATATAAAACTCTTGGGGTTCTTATAGAGCTATGAACTATCGACGACTATAATATTTGCCATTGTTTTCCTAAAAAGTACTCTAAAAATTTTGACGTAATTCCATGCTACCTTGTATATATCATTGTTTAAATTTTCAAAGCCACATAAACAAGATTAACATTTCAAAATTAAGAAAATTAAAGTCATAAACATGTATGTATTCATAAATTTTACTCATAATTAAAATTTTGAAAGCCACAAAAATAATAACATTGCAAATTCATCTCATGATTGATTTTTTTTTAAATCAATAAAAATGTTGCAAATTCATCTCACGTTTTAATTTTTTTAAATAACTTAAGTAATAACAATGTTGTAAATTTATATGCTATGCAAAACTTCCTAATTTGGGCTTTTACTATTTGTTTTGGGTGTGAGTTCTGATCATATATTATTCTGTATAACTGTGGTCAATGTGGAAACCTCATGTGGGATTGTGTTTGATCTTTGAGCCATGACATTTACCAGCTTCAAAACTAAATTTTATATCCATGTTATGTTGTAAATAGTTTGAAGTAATTCCATGTTGTATTGAATATATCACAATTTAAATTTTCAAAGCCACATAAATAGTAGCACCATTGCAAAATTAAAAAATTTAAATCGCAAACATAATTATATTTGCAAATTCATCTTATAACTAAAATTTTAAAAGCTACAAATAATAACAACATTGTAAATTCATCTCACGATTTTTTTTTAAATGACACAGTAAATAAAAGCTTTTAAAATTTATCTCACGATTTAAATTTTTAAAATAATGTAATCAGTAGCAACTTTAAAAATTCATGTGTTGTGAAAAACTTCCCAATTTGGCCTTTCACCATTTTTTGGGTGTGAGTTCTCATCATATATTATTCCATTTCAATGTGTTTAATGTGGATACTTATTATGGGGTGGTGTTTGAGCTTTGAGCCTTGATGTTTACCAGCCTCAAAATTAATTTCTCTCTCAAAAAACATAACCATTTTCTATTTCTCTCTAGATTTCAAATAAATTTGAACAATTGTACATCAAACAAAATAAGTAACTGATTATTTTGTTTCCATAAAACTTTATAATCCCAAAATATGAACTGTAGGATTTCAAGCAATTGCACTTAGAGCATCAAGATACAGAGTTACATTCTAAAATTATAGTTTTTATGTGGTTCATGACACCCTATTTGATTACAAGGGAAGGCACTACTTTCATAACTATTATGTTAAGGGAACAATGGAATTCATTTTTATACATAGGCTATACCTATATTATGTTAAAATAATAGCGAAGACTCAGAGTAATGGCTTGTTCATTCCCATTAATAATTTTAAGATAGCCAAACAATGAATTTTGGCCTAATTAACTTTTATTTTATTGATGGTATGTGATCTCCATGTTATTGCAAGAAATGATCCAAAACCACATAACTAGATGCATTACAACAAATAATAGGTAGTCCTTACTAGAGTGAATAGAAATTAATTTAATGAATTGTTCAATCACAAGAATAGGTCAAAGATACTTGGGTAGAGCATGGGACTCATACTCTAGAGTAGCATTTTATTTCATAAAAATAACATATATTGTAGCTTCACATGGATGGTCAAACTAGGGTGACACTTCCATAGATTATTAATGTTCTGAGTTCAGTATTTGTAAATCTTTTTATTAAGTCTAACTTCAATCCTTTGCAATATGCACATTATGTAAACTTTTTTAATGTAGAGTTGTGACTATGTATATTAGGTTTGTGTATTATGAGAATATAAATGCCAAGGCCCAAGAGATGATATATTTAAGAGCATTGATTGGTCTCATCAACTAATATATAACAACACCTTCATGTTTACATTAGACATGAAAAACATATGGCATTGTTAAACCTTACATGATGTTTATAATGTATAGGTAAAATTAACATAATTTGAGAGAAATACAACATCACCATCATATTAAAAACTCAAATAATAGTATTAATACAAAAAATTTCATAATATGAGATATATAAAAATGTAGAGTCTTATGCATTAGTACAAAAGTGTTTAGATATATGGAATGTGATTATGATTTTGATTCAAACATAAGTGTTGAAAAGAAAAATGGAAATTTGGTCTTATAGACCACTAATGACTGGATATTATTAAAAGGGTATAAAGATCATTGTTGATAGTAGAATAGAAATATAAAATTGAAGAGTGTAGATGAATGACAAATGTGAAATGGATATCAATAAATATAACATATTTTATATTATATGTATTCAACCTATGTATGTATTCTATAAGTCTATGGAATGCAAAAAAGACTCATTCATGCTCGAACAAAAAGGATGTAATGTAAAGAGACAATGTATTTTAAAAGTTTATAAATAGTGATCACTTGTAATGGAAAGGATCACCAAACATATAAAGATTAATATAGAGATCAGATAATGGTTTTCCTGAATGTATTTTATCTTTGTTATGTGCCCAATACACTCTCTATTTTGATCAAATCTATTTAATTATTTAGTAATAATAAGGAATGTTATGTACATGTTAGTCTTTGTTGTCCAAATAACTACATAATTATTAACATAAGAAAGACTTTATTTTCTATGCGACCATGACTACATTATGATCATTCTTCCCACTTCACGCATAAAACACAAATTAGCATGTTATGATGGGTTTTCTAGGAACCTCTGCTAACAATGGTGCACTGAGCATCGAAGATTAAAACATATTGAGATGGTAAATAGGAAAAAGAGACTTGTAACAATGGATTTATTAAATAATTCATAATTTCATAGAAGAGGAATAAATAATAATAAGAATCTCTATGCAAAAATTTATTCATGAACATATATATGGTGAAATATATGAAATATTTTGGTGCAAAATTCCTAGACTATTAGTTGTGTGGTTATCAAAACATAAATACTACTATTTTTAGCCAAGAAAAATAAAATTCTTAGTTTTGATGGAAGAGAAATTAAAAAACTACAAAATTTGGATACTAATTGGACTCATGCAATAGATCATTGGGTAAAAACTACCATCAATGGATACATCATTGAATTTACCATACAAGGTTACATTACATTTGAGGCTACACAAGATTTGTTTATGAGAGGAATTAGAGGCAATTTTCTATAGAAACTATCTACTATTGTCAAAATGTTGGTTATAGACAAGGCCATAGTGTATACTTCTACCACCATGGAGTAGTCAATCCGAGTGAAGGAGGATGTGTGTAATAATGAAGTGATGATGAGGAACTGAGAAGAGAAGCTTGAACCTATACCCAGGATATGAAAGATGTAGAGAAGCAAAGTGAAAAGTGAATTTTGGGGTTAGAACAAGACCTATGACAATAAAGATGATGGAATAAACAAGATAATCTAATATAATTACAAGTATAAGTAGATTAGGAATTATATAAGATAGAGAAGGAATGGGAGCTCATGGGAGAACAAGATAATTTGAAGAGGATGAGGATAATGAAAGGAGTGAGCCTGAGGGAAGAGTAGGTGTAGTGATAGATAGAGATGCTAAAGCGATGTAATAAAGTGGAAAGCTAGAAGAGGAGGTGATTAGATTAGTTAGAAGGTAGCTTTAGATCACATCTATAAGGAATGATAATGTGTGGAGAAGGGAAGGAGCAGTATTTTGAAGAATTTATACTGAGGCATATGATTTAATCATGTTCAAGTTAGAATGCAACATAATTCATAGACATGGATCATTAATTTCAAGGGTACACATCACATGTGCTTAATTTATCATAAAAAATAATAAAAAATGCATATGTTAGTAGAAACATTCCCTATTTTGACTCTTTTACAAATAGATTTGGGAAATATAGTGAAGATACCAAAAGAGTGCCAGATAAGAAGCAACTGATTGAGGTATGATTTTAGGTTTCACCAAATCCAAAGGCATTGCCCAAGTCTAGTCCACTACCACCACCTATTTCAAGTGTGAACACATGAGGCATGGCTCTCAGTGTATGATTTTTTGTCACTCTAACACCATATGATGGGTCTACTAACCCCGAGTAGTATCTGATAACTTTTGAAATGAAGTATTAGATAAAAAATGTAACTACAAATGATGTAAATATGTACCAGTTCATAGGATCCCTAACAAGAAGAGCTATGGAGTTCATCTACAAATGAGACACAACCAAACTATTTTTTTAGGATGTCAAAGACTAGTTGGTAGGTGAATTAAATTTAAAGAAATGTGAGAGTCAAACAATCTAAGAGATGAAAGAGATTCGGTAAAATCAGGGGAATTAGTGTGGGATTATGATCAGATATTTTCTAATGTGATGAATAGAGTAGAATTTTTGTTTGAGGATAAAGATAAGGATGGATGGTTTATAGAATGCCTAAGACCTCAAATTAGGTTTATACCTATTTAAATATAGTTCAATAATAAGACAGATGTTTGGGGAACTACCCTCTATGTAGAACATATAGAGGATTATTGAGATAACCAAAAACATACTATTAAAATTGATGTAAATATTGATGTGTTACGAAAGATGGAGGAGCTACATGAAATTAATAGGCCCAAGCTAGGCCTCTAGTTCAAGGAGTGTGGGAAAGAGGGACACCATAGAAATGAATGCCCAAAAGTTAAGATAGAATTCTATGAAATCTACTGTGTAGTAGGCCATATGACTATAAAATGTCATTTATTATAATAGTACAATCAATAACCTCATATTCTGTACTATAACTTTTGAAAGTCGCATAATCATGATGAAAATAATTGTTAATCACTCCAAGAACTGAAGGAAGACATCACCAATAATGTTTTCACAGTTATAACACAATAAATTCCCTTTATGAAGCTAGAAATCCCAAGCCTAAATGTAAACATGACTTGTGTGATGTAGATTGTCCCTGAATGGGTGCGAACCTCACCTCAGTATCAACCATAGGGTCTCACAGTTTGGACACCATAGGATCCTCAGTATCTTTAATACTAATCAAGATGGACTCTTCCATCTCCATAGTATTAGAAACCATAGAACTATGCGTCGCCTCAACAACATCAATCAAAATGGGCTCCATATTATCCTAAAGGAATATATTGATACTTATTTTTCATGTTTTATTTAGTTTAATGTTGTACATGTATTTAGCTTAACAAGATGATCATTGTTGTGAATATAATAATTAGACATCACTTGTGTTGTATTCCAAAATTTTGTGTATCTTTTGACATAAATAAGGAGTGAGATAACTAAGCATGATGCAATTTTAATGTTGTTTTAAAACTCATCACTTTAATGCTATTCATTTGTATTAATGGTAATCCAATTTTGCGAAAATATCTGGTTCTTGGAAGTTGGAACAATGTAAAAGATGTGTATTTAGTGCAAAAGTTTTAGAGTGAAACCACACCATTTTGTTCTATAGGTGTTGACACCTATTTTTATTTCACATATGCACTCATATAAATGTGAATAGGGATGGGATGAGATTTGACTGTCCTATCAAAGGAAATTGAGGATGGGATAAATAAAACAACGAGTGTTATATTGTAATCATTGAATATAATTTTTTATTTAAAATGTTTAATTAATATTTTTTTATATTGTAAGTATTAGTTTGTAAGGTGCTTATTTTACCATATTTTGTAGTTAAATTAAAAAATTTCAATCAATTAAATGTTATTATTTTGTGTGTTTTAAATTATGTAATTTTTTTTAATAGGTAAATTATAATATTTGTAACTAAGAATATATATTAATATTGTTTTTTTTTTGGTGTATTAATTGATTGAAAATTTTACATGTTATTTTTGCTTTTACATATATTAAGATAATCAAAACTAATCAAAACTTAAAAAATGATGTATATGCACATATTCATGTAAAATTGTTCATCTATTAATTTCGTATCTATGTGAATCATAATCATTATAGATTCATTTTAATACTCTTAGTCGTAGTCAAGGTGTGGATATGCCTATGTCCAATGAGTTTAAATTTTTATTTTATTTGATGACAAAATTTAACTTACTTATGTCTGTCTATCGATCTATTTATTATCGTATCTACCTCTCTTTATTTAGGAAAAAAAAACAAGTAGCCATGGTAGCATTAATAGAGCACTTTCGTGATTTGGGTAGAGAAATGGTATATAAACAGAACAATCCCAAATGGCCTATGGCATCCTAAACAATTGAAATATCTACTACATTTTTCCTTTTATATTTATGTTTTACTTATATTCAAAATCTTAAGATATGTAGTTTTGTCATTTATTTTTCTGACAATACATTTATATTATGTGAATGCAGGAAGGTAAGAAATTTTAGAATATCTTTGATGAAGCTTCTTTCTAGACTTTGAGGTGCCTCCATATTATATCTAAGGACAATTCTATCTATAAAAAATAGTTTGGTCCTTATAACATACATCTTATGGAATGCAAATGATTGCATAGAGACTAGTTTATTGTGGCTTCATCTTCACGTGTTCGATATGAAAGAGCAAATGGCAATTATTCCTTTAGGGATTCCTTTTTCAAATCTATAATTTTTGAACATTTCTAGGGTCACATTCAAAAATTGTGGAGAATGATAGAATGGTATTTTGTTACGTTTCCTCCCATCCTATTTCCACATTAACAGTAAAGTATTACATAATGTATTTTGAAATGCTAGTTCTATAAAGATTGAATGTCATTTAAAAAATAAAAGTTTGAATCAAATTAATTTTGAATTCCATGCCCCTTTCAACTGAAAAATTTGAGGCTTCAATTTTATCATTTGGAAGAGTTCTCATACTCATTTTTATGAATGTTAAGTCATTTAGAAGAACTAGAGTTAATAGGAATTAATCCCTCCCCTTGTATTAAAGCAGGGTCCTCAAAATATTTTAGAAAACTTATTAAGCTCAAAAAATTGGTTAAAAAATTGGTTGAGGGAATTAACATTAAATGGGGAACTAACATTTCATAAAATTAAAGATTTTTGAGTCTCCCATGGTGAGCCTTTATAAAATAGAAATCAATAAGGTGAGACTTCTAGAAAAGGTCTCAATCAGTGCAAAGCATTGTCTTAGACTTGAATATCTCATCCTTGAAGACCTTCACAATATGAAGCCTATTAAATAAATATTAAAACAAACTTTGGTTTCCTTTAACAATAATAGCCACTTGCCAAATGATGAGGCTTCCAATTTAGGAATTAGAAGTTTGTTGGATACCGCAGATAGAAATAGATAGGAAACATGTCATGTAAGTGTAAATGTTCTTTTATATAGAACATTATGACACTAGATACATATTATCAACAAGAATCATCAGTTGGTGGAAAAAGGCAAAAGACAATCTAAAGGTTTTGTTCCAAACAAAAGGACAAATACAATGTCAGGTGGATGGATCATCTCATTATGTAAAAAAAGTCCTTGAAATCTCTTAAACTATTTCTGACCCTTATTTTGGTTACGAACTATGTTGACCCAAGTTCATGTTCTACATATTAGACTTGTATTCTAATTTTAATATAGGGTGGCGCTTGTACAAATTACAGTGGCTTATGTTTTCTTTGTAGTTGAAGTAATTTATTGTGTTATACTTTCATTTTTACTGCTCAATTATCATGATAATTGAGGGAAGTATTTCTTCTACTTTTAGTTTTATTAGATGCTGATAATGTCCTTTGGTTATTACTAGTTCATGCCTTGGTGTCTTTTGCATCTTTCAAAATTTTAGCTGTAGTGCATGTGTTAACATGATCTTTCCTTCATGCAAGCTTGAAGAAATCTTGAGTTCTAGCTATTTTTCAACTTGACAATTGGAATTGGTAAGTGCTTACTTTTGAATTCTTCAACCAGAAATAGAGGAAATGGTTTTCAAAGCTAAAACAAGTTTCAGAAATTTTCCACCTCCAAAACTTTGGCAAATGAAACAACACAAACAAAAAATAAAGTAATCCATATTAAATGGAAATGTACCAATAATACCATATTTAGAGCCCATGTCCTACCCTTCTCTTTACATTATTAGTGTATTAGTCGCTATGGACACATATGCTTTGTAAGTCATCCCTTGAGCATTCTTGAATTATCCCACATACATGGGAAATAGTAGTTATTATAATAGATTTAGTATTTAAGTGTTGATGCCCAATGAAGGCATCCATGAATATTATTGTATTAAGTTTGCTTAAAGGAGGTTGCCCCTTTGAAGTGGCCTGTGATGTAAAGGTTATTTTGGGTTATTTTCTAAAGTTCATTTCATTGTTCATTTATTTTTTGTAGTTCATAAATCTGTGCAGAAAGATCTTAACATCTAGTATTAGAACACTTTCTCAGCCCGTGGGTAGATTTTAGAGAATTTTTTTTCAGTAATGGATTTCTAGGAGTTGTGCCATTTACATAAATATTTTTCCTTATCTTTGTTTTCGATATATTAATTACAAGTTTGGATAAGGGTAAATACCCCTACGCATAACTGTGGGAAGTACTTGGGCATAAACCCTAAATTTCATTATGAGGAGTACCATAGGAACCCCATAGTAGGTGGCCCATTGAGAGGCCCTAACAATGAAAAGGGCAATGATCCCATCCTGATTGACTAGTTTCCATTCGTGAGGTAAACCAAAAGCTATCACTTAGGGGTAAATCTGTGACCAAAACTTTTCTAGAGAGTAGTACTCATTCAAAACACATTAATGGCCAAAGATAATCTTTAAACCCTTAGGTAGCTGAATAGACTTAGGTCTCATATCAACATAATAGTTTCAAAATACCAATAACAGAGTGATCATAATTGAGAATGATTGATCATCGTGCATTTAAAGATAGGCTTTTGGTAGGAATAACCAAGTGGCAATCAGACTTTTTTTTAAAAATCTATTTTTTACCATATCTCTCCTTCTATAGTTCTATTGACTCACAAAATTTCTTGGAACATTTCAAATTTAAATTCTACTTCTATTAGCCAAAAATATCAATTTTTTATTTTTTAGGTTTTGCCATAACTTATTTAGTTTTTCCCTCTTGCTTTGAAACTTTCCCATATTTTTCGTTTCCTTTTCTGCTCCTCTATCCCTCTTGGACAAATTTTCTAGTTTTTCCATTATGATTCTGAAGTTGCCCTTACATTTTTCAATCTTAACCAGGAGGTGTCAAAAACTAGTAAAAGTACATTCAACCCTTCCAATTGAGTCCAAATTAAAAAAATTCCTTACTGACTATGTCTTAGAATGCATTTTTATATCCCTTACCAAAAAAACACTAATTATGGTAGCCACCTATGTCAATATAAAGATCATAGAAGAAGAAATCAAAAAAATAAAAGACCCAGGTGATTGAGTTAATTGATATGATGCATGGACTAAATCAATAGAATAGCCTTTTTCTCAATAAATTGCATAAAGTGTCTTCTTCAAAGAATAGTTTATCATCTCCCCATGCATCACATGGGCCCAAGCTAGACTTTCCATGTTTAAATGCTATATATCCTAAAGAATGGATATATTGAGCCAAGGAATTCTTCAACCTTCACAAAACTTATTTTATCAGCAATGTCCAAATAGCTTCTTTCCACTTGGAACAAGAAGCACTGTAATGGTATCATTGGTATATCAAGTAGAATGATGAGATATATTTTAAAACCTTTACATCCTTACTTATAAATAGGTTTGGTCCCTCAACATTTGAGGAATTTATAGGAGCTCTAACCAAACTCTATCAAATAGGCACAGTTTGTGATTATCATATAGAATTTGAAAAACTGACTAATCACACTAAAGGGTTATCAGATGACTTATTCAAGATTTATTTTATTAGTGGTCTCAAAGATCCAATCCAATCAAAGCTGAAAATGTTTTGACCCAACAACATGATGGATGCCTTGGGTCTATCTAAGTTAACAGAAGATAAACTCTCAATGCAACGTCAATCCCCCACTTTCCCACCCATAAAGAACATAACAAACTAGTGACCAGCCACAACTACATTGGTCAAGTGCCTTACTAAGGTAGAAATGTGGGATCATAGTGATAAATGATTATGTTATAATTATGATAAAATTTGGGTTAAGGGTCAAAGGTGCATCACCCAAAATCTCTACTCATTAGATGTGGAATCACCGCTAGAGCAAGATAGTGAACCTGATATCCAATAATTATAGGATACTAAAGCAGAACAAAACCCCTTAAAGGATTTAATGGCTCAGGAGACTCAACCCAAGATCTCTCTACATGCACTAGCAGGTGTTACCACCCCTCAAAACATGAAAGTCAAGGAGTTATTTAAGAAGAACCCTCTCACAATCCTCATTGACTCTAGTAACACTCACAATTTCATCAATCCTTGCATCACTAAGCAGATAGACTACTTTGTACACCCTTATTTTATCTTTGAAGTCATGATTGATAATGGGGGGAACATTGCCATGTATAGGGAATTATTACAATGTGTATATTATGATAGGTGATTACACTATTCACTCAGATATGTTTGTCCTACCCTTATGAGGATGTGATGTGGTCTTAGGGGTACAGTGGCTCCACATATTGGTATCTATTCTATGATAATTCTATGAGCTTTGGATGCAATTCATAGATAGTGGTCAGAAGCACACATTAAAAGAGTTATTGTTTGGATTTGCTCACATCATCATTTCCCATTGCATGGAAAATATTATGAATAAATGCTCACATAGGGTCATTTCCTAGTTGCACTCGATCCAACTCTAGTTCCCTAATGCTACTGACTACTTTGTTGATTTACAAGTCATCCTCAACAAACATGCAACCATTTTTATAAAGCTAGTGGGTTTCCCCCTTCATGCACTGAAGACCATCAAATTCATCTCCTTCCAAGAAGCATCCCACCCAATATCTAGCCATACCACTATTCCTATTTTTTAAAGACTAAGATTGAGAAGTTAGTACAAAAACTTGTCAAGTTTGGAGTTATTCACTCCAACACTAACCCATACTCCTCTTCAGTGCTTCTTGTCCACAAAAAAGATGGATTGTGGTGCCTCTGCATTGACTTTCATACCCTTAACCACCTCACTATCAAAGATAAATTTTCAGTTATGATCATTGATGAGTTTCATGTGGTAATTTTTTTTCCAAATTAGATATTCATTCAGGCTATCATCAGATCGACATACATGTTGATGACATTCCAAATATATCCTTCTACATTCATGATGGTCACTATGAATTCTTGGTCATGCCATTTAGACTTATAAATTCCCCTTTAACATTTTAGGCACTAATGAATAAAATCTTTTAGCCTTTCCTCTGTCAATTTGTTTTGATTTTCTTTGATGATATTTTGATATATAGCTGCACATGGACTAAGCATCTCCACCGTATTAATAGGGCATTAAAACTTCTAGTAGATAATCAATTATGTTTCAAGTCAACCACATGTTCAATTAGTCAAGAGGAAATTAAATATTTTGGACACATTATTTCAGCCAATGGTGTCCATGTGGACCCAAAAAATCAATACCATGTAGCATTGGCCTCAACCAATAACCCTTAAAGCCTTTATGGATTCCTAGGCCCTATAAGATAATATCACAAGTTTGTCAAGTATTATGGAAATATTGCATCTCCACTAAATTTATTATTGAATAAGGATGCATTCATATGCGATTTCATAGCTGACTAGGCATTTGTGGCACTCTAACAAGCTGTGTAGCACACCAGTTTTGGCCATGTTAGACTTCACCAAAACTTTTACCATCAAAAGTGAAGCCTGTGGAAATGACCTCAATGTTGTTTTTTTCCAAGAGGGTCATCCCATTGCTTTCACTAAAAAATACCTCTCTAGATGAAATTTGGATTTGTCTACATATGAAAATGAAATGATGGAAATTCTACATATCATATAAAAATGGTAGCCATACTTACTTGGGAATCATTTTTACATCAAAACCGATCACTAGAGTTTGAAATATTTCCTAAAATATCAAGTCCCATCATGAGCATAATAGAAATGGGTTACTAAACTCATGGGCTATGATTATGAGATCACTTACATAAAGGTAAAGACAATGTCATGATAGATGCTCTCTCATGCACATCTGAGAACCAAACTTCCATTTTTGACATCTCCATGCCCATTCCAAAATGGTTGGAATATGTACATGAAAGGTATATAAATTATCCCTCTTTAAACCATCTCACTTAATCATGGGATGGTACTTATTTACGATACAAGGGTCGTCTAGTGCTTCCCCATAACATACACCTTCATCAAGTCATATTTTATGAAATTCATACTTTTCCATCAATAGGGCACTCAATATTTATCAAAACATATGAGTGGGCACATCGAAACTTTATTTTAAGGGGATGAAAGGGGAAATTAAACAAATGGTGGTCGAATGTGATACTTGCCAACGCAAAAAAGGGGAAACAACATTGATTCCTGGTTTTCTCAATCCCTTTCCCATTCCTACTAGGATCTAGATAGATATTTATATGTATTTCATTGAGGGGATCCATATATGTATTTCTAGACTACCTATCCAAATATAGTAACTTTTATGCCCTCAACCATCCCTATACAACCTCCATTGTCACACAATTTTTCTTGGATAAAATATTTCATCTTCATGGCATCCTTTCTTCATTCATCTTCGATCATGATGCAAATTTCACCAACCATTTTTTGATAGATTTATTTTGATGCACATGCACATAACTGAAGACAAGCTCCAAGTATCAAACCCAAACAGATGGCCTCATAGAAATTGTCAACAAATGCTTGGAAACATTCCTTCATTGGTTTACTTCAAAACAATACTAATAGTGATGAAATTGGATTACCCTTTCAAAATGGTGGTATAATACCTCTAACCACACTCTTATTAAAATGATTCCATATGAATTAGTTTATGATCAAGTACTCCCAACACTTTTCTAGTATACCCTCGATAGTTCACTGGTTTAAGCGGTCAACGCTACTCTCTAACATTAAGATCATATTCATAACACCTTGCAAGGTAATCTCCATCTGACATAGAACCAAATAAATTAGCAGGCTAATCAACATTGTTATGAGTGTACCTTTCAACCTGGTGATATGGTGTTTCTTTATTCAAATCCATATAAGCAGTCATCCCTAGAACTAAAAGGGAGTCATAAGCTTGCTCTGAAGTTTTATGGGCCATATAAGGTTATTTGGTAGATTGGGTATGTTTATTATAAGTTAAATCTTCCACCTTCCTCTCAATTTCACCTAGTCTTTTATGTCTCATATTTGAATAAGGTTCTTGGAACCACCATCAAAGTGAAAATAACTTTACCAGAACATGATAATGAAGTCTCCATCCTTCTTGAACTAGAAGTATTATTGGATAGGCACACCTACCAACTTTGCTCTAGCTCAGTCATGGAAGTCTTAATTTAGTGGCATGGTATGTAACCGAAACATGCAACATGGGAACCACTACTCCAAATTTAGCAACAATTCCCACATTTAAATCTTTGAGGACAAAGTTTTTTCTAAGTGGGAGGGGATGTTGAGAACCCATGTCCTACCCTTCCCTTTGTATTTTTAGTGTATTAGTCACTATGGACATATATGATTTATAAGTCATCCCTTGATCATATTTAAATTATCCCACATACATGGGAAATAGTAGTTGTAAGAATAGATTTAGTATTTAAGTAAGTTTTGAGGCCCAATGAAGGCATCCACAAATATTATTGTATTTAGCTTGCTCAAAAGAGGTTCCCCCCTCGAAGTGGCCTACGATCTAAAGTTTATTTTGGGTTATTTTCCAAAGTTCATTTCATTGTTCATTTATTTTCTATAGTTCATAAATCTATGCAGAAGGATCCTCACATACCAATATAATTAAAGTAATATAGGTTCATTTTAGGTATTGCTTTGATATTTTAGAGTTCAAAATCTGATCACATTAAATTACCAAGGCTCAAGTGAATCATGACCTAGAAACCTAGGCCATAAAATAAAAAAGACTTAATAATATCAAGCTTAACATTATTATATGTATGATATCCAGTAGCCTCAAATGTACATAAGTGAGAATGTGAAAATGCATAGTTTTTACAAGCGCTAGAATTTTTTTATCATAATATCTATACCTACCCATGGGTAGTGAGTTAACCAAAAAACTCTATGAAATTATGATAATTTCACATGTCTTTTCCACAACTATAGGAGGAAAATATGTGTTAAAAGACACACCGGACCTACCACTAGCTAAATGACACTTCCTTGTGGGACTAGCCCTCATATAACATTATGATTTTCTGAAATGACCTCTATTCACCATTTCAGTTAGCTTATATCTTAAGTTTTTTAGGGTTATATAATTTATGGTAAATGATCAAGTGATCATTCAAAGAATCAATAAATAAATAGCTATATACTCATTTTGGAAAATTTAAAAATTAAATTAAACTTACTTTGATTCAAACCTAATTTTATAAACAAAGAGAGACAAGGATATTTATTTATTGATTATTTGAATGATCACTTGAAGCTATATACCCAGAATGGCATTAAAATTCATCCCAAAGTTCATAATGCCAACTTTCCATAAAGCATGGCGTTTGATATGCTCCATGTAAGACAATACTTGATGCAATCCATATCTACTAGGCCTTTAAACAAAACTAGAAAAAGGAAATTATAGCCATGAGATCAATGGTTTTATTGTGGTTGGTATCAAAAATTTATGTGTCATTCCAAACTTTTGAAACTTGATTTCATGTGTTGTACAAGAGGGATAGATATAGTGAGCATGAGCCAAAGATTGAGAAGATTTTTTACCCTAATAGTGAAATTACAATGGGTGTAGATTTGCATAAAATTAGGTGTAAATAATAGGTGAACTTAGAATCATGTTATTTATAAGTTATAAAATCAAATAAATATAGCCAACATATGGAGCTAGGCTTACATAACTTGAATTTAATAATCTAGATCAAATTGGGTTTAAAAAAATACTGCATCTACATATAATGAGCAACAAATATTAGAGGTAATCTCAATTAAGAAAGAATAAAGTAATTATTCCAAATAGGGGTACTCTATATTTAGATTTTCAAAAGACCATCAATTCTAACCTTTACTTCCCATAGGGACTTGGTGCTATGTGCTCTTTTTTATTAAATTATATGGTATTGTGACTTTTGAGAGATTTTGTTGTATTTGAAAAATGGTCCTCACATTCATCTAACCTTCCATTTTCCCCCATCCCTTTAGTTTAAAATTAAAAAAAATACTAATTTAAAATCTTTCAGAATCCTGAACGCAAGATGAATCTTGCCAACTTGAGAAATAATTTGAGATTTTGAGAAATATACTTTTTATCACATGGAGACATTGGGGAAAGCATAAATTTGAATTTGTAACTACCCCAAAGATTCAAGTTACGTCAAAAAATATGTAATTTTATATTTTAATAAAATGATATTTCATAAAGCAAAAGATTATAAATTGACAGTGGTAATTCACTCAAAACCTATGATTGATGGCCACATCTCCCATCTAACCATTGCGAAGGGCTCTACAACTTACAAGGTGTCAATGTCTTTGATTGGTCATTTTCTATTATCAGGGATGGACGTGGATGTCATGAGAGCTAATTTGATTGTGGTAGACCTCCACATATGATGTGTGGCTCGAATCATCACTATAATACTATTCATGTGGTGATGAGACATTAATGTTTTGGAGTCTATATTTATATACTAAGTATAAATATAATATTTTAAATTAGTATATAACATATCATATAAATAATCATATTATATTTATAAATATAAATGTTATTATTATATAACTATATATATATATATATATATATATATATATAATATTATAATGTGTTAGTATTATAATATAGATTATACTATTCTTATAGGATCTATGTGATAATGTAGCAACCAAAAACATAGCGAGAAAAACGTAGTATAATAAAACATCATGAGGACAAAAGGTAGTGAGGAAAAAATGTAGCAGTATTGATAATGTCATGAAAATATAGTGAGGAGCATAATTGGGACATTTTAGTGATTAGCATATTATTTATTTGTTGTCTAGTTCATTTTGGTGATAATAATTAATATTTCTTGGTGGAAAAGTAATTCACCAAATTCACAAGCAAAATAATAGAGGAAAAGGTGATTTCATGAGTTTTGACCTTTAGTTGAAAGTTGTGTCATATTCTATGTGAGCGCATCTTTTGCTATGTTTTATTCCTGCAATGTTTTGTCCTTGCTACATTTTATCCTCATTATGTTTTCTATGCTACGTTTTAACTGCTACATTTGTATCTACTACATTTTTTATGGATACCATATATGTATGTGTGTGTGTGTGTGTAGTGAGAGAATGTATTATAATAAATATTAATAACATATTAAAATTTATGACTCTTAATTATTTAAAACTTAATTAGATGGCTCTAAAACTAATTAGATGAAAAATAGAAAATGTTTCTTCAATTAAATATGCCTTCAATATAATATAATCGACTGATGTAGAATGATATATGTAAATAGACATGGATCCAGATATTTCCAATATTTTCCCATTATCATTCTTAGTAACACTTACAAAAATAATTGTATTTTTAATAGTGCATTACTCACTTATCTTTATTTAGTGAATAAAGGAATGGTAAAATTATAAACAAGACCACAAGCACTGCCTATTTTGGGTAGTTTGTTAGACTTAAGTTCATAGCCTCACCAATGTCTGCATATGCTCTCCAAACATTATGAAGGTATGATGTTTCTAGAATTTAAAACCATCGCCACTTCAGAGCTACCTTTAAATTCCTATCATAATTATAGTGTTGATATTTGTGAACAATAATGTTCCTAGACAAAGTGGCAATTGACCTATTAATTATTTCAGTGGCACAATGAGGTATTAAGAGTAAAAAAATTACAAAGTTTAGGTTAATTTTTTTTATAAACCTAATTACCAATGTTGAGTCATCGAGAGGAAAGTAATTGTTGAATTTTTGGTGATTATAGTACTCTTACATGTACTAATAATAATGGAAAATTTTTATATCTTTGTTGTTAGCTTTTTATGACACATTTTATTTAAGACACAATTACCCCAAAGGTGCAAGTTATGCCAAGATGGATGTATTTTTTAATTTCAATAAAGCAATATTTTTCAAATGAAAGATCATAATTTGGTAGTCATACCTCACTTCAAACCCATAACTATTGACCTAGTCTCACCTTTTGTGCACAAAACATTGAACAACAAAAATTATATCTATATATATATATATATAATAACAATATGATAATTATATAAATATATAAATATTAGAATAATTATACTATTTTATATATATATATATATATATATAAATATTTTATAATATAATATATTATAATATATAATTAATCATTTCATAATATTGTGTGTGTGTGTGTGTGTGTGTGTGAGAGAGAGAGAGAGAGAGAGAGAGAGAGAGAGAGAGAGAGAGAGAGAGAGAGAGAGAGAGAGAGAGAGAGAGAGAGAGAGAGAGAGAGAGAGAATGATAAGTACATTATAAATACAAATATAATAACTTGGGGAATTAATTAATAATGTAAAGTCTTAGGTTAAAACCTACTTTCCATCCATTGACACCAAACCAAATGACCTTATGAGAAGCATATGCCATTTTATGACATGAAGCCATCGACACTTGGAAGAAACGTACATAAGTTGCATGAGGTTGATGACATGGATGGACAAGTTGGAGGAGGTTAACACATATTAATAATAAAAATAATATAATAACACATATTAGTAATATATATATATATATATATATATATATATATATATATATATATATATATATATATATATATTATAACACATTAATAATAAAAACATGATAACTATATAAATATTATAATAATTATACTATAATAATATTATATATAATATTTATATGTTATAATATAATGTATAAATATATTATAATATACAATTAATCATTTTAATAATATTGTTTGTTTGTGTGTGTGTGTGTGTGCACGCATGTGTGATTAATAAGTATACTATAAATATAAATATAATAAGTTGGGGAATTAATTAATAATGTAAAGTATTAAGTTAAAACCCAATTACCATCCAATAACACCAAACCAAATTCCCTTATGAGAATCAAATGACATTTTATGACATAAAGCCATCAACACTTGGAAGAAACATACACAATTTGAAGGATGTTGATGACAGGGATGGGCAAGTTGAAATAGGTTGATAAAAAAATATGCAGGCATGAACAAGGCATAGATGTTGAGTGTTGTAACATAGATGTTTAATTTTTTTTAAATATTTCTAGTTCTTGTAACTATGTTTAAAGTAGTATATTTCTCATGCCATAAGAACAAGATCAATATAGCATGGCTAGCAGTAGATAGAATATGTGCAAACATTATTGATGAAATTATCAATCCTTTTCTAAAATTTGATAACAATTTGTCTGTAAGAAGAAGTTTACAGAGAGTTATAGAGCTTGTATTTATATGTTTGATATCTGATAAATATGTTGGGACCTTAATTAAATAGGTGTATTAGTTTATTAATGTCACACACTTGGATTGAAAAAAATTGTATTTACAATCCCTTTAATTATTATATTAGTTCACCTTTTTTGACATATTCCACTATGTTCTACAATTTTCATGTGTGCACAACAATCAACAACATTCCTTAAATTTCACATTTCAAAGGTAAATAAGTTTAATCACCTTAAGCATTCATTTTATGTGAGATTTAAATAAATTTTATCAATGTTGAAAGAATTAAAAGGTTGAGATTTATTTGTATCAATTTTTATGATTTCTGATGTGGTATCAAATATATGCAAATAAATATTTATTAGGGTGGATGTAAAAATTTAGGGGAAAAAAAAAGGGTCATTCTTGAAAAATTAATCCATGATTTATAAAGGGTGACCAAACTTTTAAAAATGGTGCACTCTCTTTGACAAGTCTGGATTTGAGTAGGCTTGGAATACCAGGTCTAAAGGACATGCACCCTAATTATAAGATTACCTTTAATTTATATTACATATTATACTCTTATATTTTAGATTTAATTTACTAAATATAATTAATTAGGGCCATTCTAGGTCTTATGAAATCAATTATAGAGTTTGTAGGAATATCGTTTGGAAAATAGTTTTTCAAAATCCAATCACGTCAGTGATTAGTTATTTTTAGAATTGAACAGAATGATCTCTAGGTGTAATGTTTTCTCCTAACATCTATTTCAGGTAGAATAATAGTTATTTTATCGGTTTTTAGACATTCTAGATTGATTTATGGCATTTTTAGCTGTATCAAAAATTAATTTGGCAAACCTCACATCTCCTAGAGATAGTGAGATCTTAGAGGATATTGACACATGAATTCACATACACACTACGTGATTTAGACCATCTAAAGTCTCCCTCTAAAGTCACCTTTAACTCATATTAAATTCACATAAGGTTTTATTTATCCAAAATTATTATCATTAAATTAGGTTTCAAGTCGCATGAGGGAGGTGTCTCTAGAGAGTAATAATATGGTGTTTTTATAAAACACAAATTTGGCAAGTGACATTACAATGACCTTGTAGGTGACTTTAGATTGAAATGCGACATGTCATTGAATTATATTTATAATATAATGTTTGCATGTCATAATGAGGGATGTTTACATGCCATAATAGGTGATGTTTGAATATATTTAGATGCAACATTGAATATTTTTTTAAGTTGACATTGGTGCTTTATGCGTACCATAAAAATGCATACACTTCTCATTTGGGCACCTAAAGGATTATTCACAACTAATTTTTTATTCTTTCATGCCATATTTATTGCATGTGTATAGAAGTCTCGTGACATTACTGCATAAAGCATCTTACACTCTAAAAAATCTTGTGCACCACTGTATTTTAATGCAACTCTTCACCTTTGCATAGAGCCTCTTACACATATCAGGTCCCATGCCACATGTCATGCACCCTGCATGGATATTTTCCTCACATTTCATATAGTGGCTTGTTAGATGCCACTTATTAATTCAATGGCATGCTACAATATCCTTTAGAGTAATCGTCTAACTAATCAGGTCAACCACCACACACTTGGAAGAAGATCAACCATTTTATGGGAAGAATATGAAAAGACTTGCATAATTATTCTTTTAATAACTTTCAATAATTTTAATTGCCTTCTTATATTATGTGCATAAATATGTAACATATGTGCATCTAGATTAAGGTCGATGATATACATAATGTGTATTCATATAAAATGTGAAAACTCATAGATTAAGTGTGGCTTGTGACACCCAACCCATAAGTCCCTCTTTAATGCTCTCATGACCCTCATACACACCTTCTTGGTTTTTCCCAATCATTCGTACACTTTAGAAACCTGATTCTAGCTCAGCTAGGTTATTTTTCCCATGACAAATCCATCCCCCCAAGTCATTTACCTTCAGGATAATAGTTCCCACCTTAGACTATAGTATTGAACCCAAGGGCATCTGAGTTTGGTGCTCTTATCCAATCAAATTTCAAGCCTAGGAGACTATTTTCCCCCTAATCCTCTTCCTCATTATGTCAGCCTAGAATGAATATATTTGACCCATGACCAATAGATCTCTATAAAATCCCATTCAAAGTTAATTTAGAAGGGGTTGGCAAATATTACAAAATCAATAAAGAATATAAGAAAAACCACTAAGGTTATCTTCCCTATTCTCTGCATACAAACATCTAATATAGCTATTAGTACATCCAAATCCTCACACCAGTCCTTAGTCACCTCAAGTATACCTAGTTTAGCATTCTTGCATATTTATTATACTATTTCACAAAGCTCATCAAGTGGGAGAACTACATATGGCTTGATCCCTCTTCAAAGTATTGGTATGTAGGCAGTGTGCCCATGCAAGGGGTGTGGATATACATTCAGTGCATCTTACACACACTAACCCCCCCTCATTCTCAAATTTTGTCAAATCACAATGGAGTCTAGGGTTTGAAGACTAAATTATCTCTACAAGGATTTCTACAGACATCTAGTGTCTAAAATTTCATAGGCAAGCTCACATAGGGATAACGAATGAAACCCAAAAAACCTAGGTCTTTTGGACAATAGTGGTAGAGAAGGACTATAACATTGGACCTTAGGGTGTCCTATTTCGATGATCTTATCTTTTCATAAATGAATTCTAGATCTTGATTCATGACACCATCCTAGTCTTGCATAATAGATTTCAAACCCTATCTCAGCCATCTCAGCCCAGTTTAAGCGAAGTTACATTTCTCTTCATTTATTACTATTTTTAGAAAATTCCAAATTACAATTAAATTATACAAATTATTATCTTAATTATTATAATATTATTTTATGATTTAACCTACTTATACTTTTAATTAAATTAGGAATAAAACTCTAATATTCCCAAAATAGTTAAATCATTTGGTGAACCCAACTATTTCATTTACATATAAAAACCCTAGAAACCCTAGGGTAAATTACTTGCTTATTTTTACAGTATTTTTATGATTTTTTACTTGCATATTTAAATTAAAAAATCAATTTAATTTTTAAAATTCCATAGTAATTTTTTTAAAAATATTTTCTTTTAAACCCTAGTTGCACAAACTAGGTCCCTTTAAATAAAAAAACTTCTCAATAATTTTTGATTTTTTACTGCATATTTAAATAAAAAATCTACAGTAGTTTTAAAATTACTTAGTAATTTTTAAATATCATTTTCTAAAACCTAGTTGCATCTACTAAGTCCCATTACTTTTGAGGTATCACTATATATCTAAAATTAGATTTCACGTAAAAACAAAAATAGATCTAACTTATTCACAAATATTTCTTACATTTTTTACAAATCACAAGGAGACCATACTTGGTCCTATCATGTACATGAATGATGAATTTTACCATATGTTAGTACAAAGCTTCATTCTTTGTCTTTTATGCTTGCTTTTCATTATATAGGATGATATTAACAAAGTTATTGTTAAACATATTAAGATACCTTTTGCCTCCCCTCCCTTAGATCCTTTATCCCATGTTGAGTTGTGTTACACGGTCCATTTTACTCTTCTTGAGGCCACTACCCATCACCAAAGAGCCCAATTGACACCCTTTTTCCCTCCACCACCTTGACATGTTGCTTATCTTTGCTCTCCTCCCATAGCTACTATTAGTCCTATACAAATAGTAGATAATGAGGTTAGAGTTGTTCCTCGATGTGTTACCATGATTCTCATGCCTATTAAAAAGCCTCACCATCCTCCTTTCTTTCCCATCCCAAGCCCAACCCACCTGCACAAGCAGATCCGCATAAGGCACATGATATTGTTGATCAGTTGAGAAACACACCAGCTAAAATTTCCATGTTATAATTGCTTCAAAAATCTAATGTGTTTGAGGACATTCTTTATTAGGGAGTTCTTATTTTACATCAGTGGTCAACATGTTTAAAACTATAGAAGATGTTATTTCTTTTGATCATGAGGACATGCCATCTCTAAAAGTTATTGATCAAAATTTACTAGTGTTCATTCAAGCTCAAGTCAAAACCAACACAATTAAGAGAGTTCTAGTTGATAATGCTTATAGACATAATATATGTAATATTACATTCTTATAGACCATGGGCATAAATATGACATCCATGTAAAAATCACATAACAATATTAGAGGGTTTGATGATATACCAGGATAAGCATTAGGCACCATTTATTTAGATATCATGATAGGGCCCAAAATCCTCTCTACATAGTTTCAGGTCATGCCAGGTCATATTCATTATAATATTTTACTTAGATGACCTTGGATACATGTTATGGGGGTAGTTCCTTCTACTCTCCATTGATGTGTTAAGTTCTTCCATGAAGGATACATATACACATGCCTAGTAGATAACCAACCCTTCAAATATTATCGAATTACAGTCATTTTTGATTATTTTTCTAGATGGGACACCTCATATCATAGTTCACTCACTACCTCATCACATTTCTCTTGATCAGATACATACATATGAAGTAGGAGAGACTAACACATCATGCAACCCTCCACTTACAATTGTGTCTTTAGCTCCAAATGCTCAGTTAGTCATAGCAACTTTAGTCATTCTAGCTAATCCATTAGTCACAATTCATATACCTGTTATAATTATATAATCACTGATAATAGTACCAATTGATTCTATAGATATAGTTCCTCTAATAGTTATAGTTATTTTAAGAGTTATAGATACTCTCACAATATTTCCATCTACTTTTACATTTGATGAGACTCTTGTATCATAGTTACCCCTTATGGTAAATTTTGAGTTAGCATATGTACATGATGTTGATACATATTTCTAGGCTACTTAAGATGATGATACGAGACCCACACTCATAAATGGATTGAGCTTTACACCAATTGGCCCAAGAGAGTATCAAGATAACTTTAGAGCTTTCATTACACATCTTATGTCACTCTTATCATCTCACATTACAATCTCAAGATATACTTCACATTCATGGCCATAGGTAAATCACTTAGCACATATAGTTCACATGGTTATCTCTATGGATATAGAGCCAGTCATTTAGATTCAGGCAGGTAGCACATAACATCAACCACAAATTATACTAGAGATGTTACTTGATCATGGATTAATCACACTACCTACAATACAACATAGATATATTATTAGGTTATCACATCAAGATGGTTACCCATTTTGTCTTTTTCATAGGATCATAGGCCATGATACAAACTCATGTAAAAATTTATAGTGGAGATTGGATAAACTGTAGGTTCAAGGTTTTATTTAAATTACATCACCACCAATACCAGTTTCACCACTTCTACCAAAGCCATCTACTATCAGAGTTAAACATCCCAGAGGAGACTCAACATCTTCACCACCAGAGCAACCTTCAATTCACCATTTTTAGGATGACATCATTACGATTTATAGACCTTCGACTACACAATGAGCACATATCTTACTGACTCATGAGGAGATAACCACCATGCATATAAAATATAAGGCATATGATGAATAATTATGATGATGATCTTGAGGTATTTTATGATGGTTGTGATCCCTTCTTCCATCTTTGTTCCCAGCGAGCTTCATCCTTGGACCCTTTACCTCTTTTAGCCTAGTCTTTTACATCATTGTGTACATATTATTTAGTTTACATTGCTTATACATAGTTTCTTTTGATTACTTACACATAGTTTCTCAATATTTATTGTACATAATATCCTCATTATTGATTGTTCATAGCTTCAAATTTATCAAAAATCCAAAAACATTCAACTATTTCTAAATCCAAAAACATTCAAATAATTCAAAAACACAAAAAACATTTCAATTGTATGCATTATCCATGCTTTACATTTATAATACTATTATATACTTACAATTACTATTCTATGCTATTATTTTTTTATTTATCTACATTACCATGCTTCATTCAATCTTCTTTGAGTGTGTGTAGTGACATTCAGATTTGTTTCTATCTAATTTTTGTTTTTTCTTAAGTGTGAAAAGAAGAAATTTTTGATGAAGGGTGTGGAAGAATACCTATTAAAGTGTGCGTGTTGGATCAAATTTATTATGGAGATATCCTTTTTGGCTTGGGATGATGACCTAAAAATAAGAAAACACTAAAATAAACTTGTTTGTTAGACAAGTAGATGGGTGGATTATCTAGCATGAGCTAGATCCTAAAAGTGAGCTTTTTAGGAGGCTATCAATCTACCTACTTTAAACACGTTTTTGGTATGATAAAATAATTGTATTCTTTCATTAAATTATATAAAAATAAAATTAAAACTAGTAAACAAATAAATTTAATACAAGAGAATTAAATACTTTACTAAGTTAACCAAAATAAAGTAACTAGTTCGGTTATCCTAATGCTGAAAATTGGTTAAAATAGAATGGTGGCTTCAGTTTGGTTTATGACAAGGGTCAAAAGGAAATTATAAGGTTTTGATTAAGTTGGTAAATGATAGTCAAGAAAGGGAAGATAAAAAGTAAAGGGGAATTATGAGGTCAAGAGGTCAAGATGGAAAAGAGGCAAAATGGGTAAATGGTCAAGGTGGTAAGGAGGTAAAGGGTGAATGGAAAAGGAAGAAAATGGATAAGAGAGTAGAGATTTAAAGGGATTAAAGTAGAAGAGTAAAATGGGATAAAGGTGTGAGGTCAAGAAAATAAGAAGGTTAAGAAATGAAAGAAATGGAATACAAGAAAGCAAACAAATGTTACCTTGATGGTTGATGAAGATGGTTGATGAAGATGTTATTGTTGATGGAGCTTGAGGAATTTTGGTAGAGCTTCATTGATTTGATATTTTATCCTCCAAGATGTTGATGGCTTTCAAAATGATAACCTCCTCCAAAGAAACCTACAACAAGATGTTAATAACTAAAGAATAACTTTTCACTTAACCTTGGGTGAAGGAGAGGGGGTATTTATAGCATATGTTGTGAAGAGTCATGCCAAAAAAGGAATAGTATAAGTATGGAGCCATTTTATATGTGGTGGATGAATTATTCAAAATGATGTGGTTGGGGATTCCCATTTGGCTTGGTGAGTGTCCCATTTGGGTTAAGAAGTCAAAAGTGGGTGCCCTTTATCTTTCCCAAGGTAGGTATCTTATTTTGAGGTTAATTTCATGTGTGAAGGTAAAATACATGTTGAATCATGGTCCCTTGAGGGGAAATTCACCATATTTCAAGGGGGGGACTTGTGATGCTTAAATGAGGTCATCAAGCACTTTGGAAAAGGGTCCCAAGTAGGGTATGATGTCCCACATCAAGCCACCTCACTTCTAAGCCATGTCACTTACCATATCACCTCCCAAATCACCTTCCATGTGATTTGACATGTCACATGCCATGCCACTTACCATGTCACATGCCATGTCACTTGCCATGTCACATGCCATATCATTTACCATGTCACATGCCATATCACAATGAATAGTGATATTGGGTCCCATAGTGAATAGTGATAGTGAATAGTATTATGTGAATAGGAGAATGTTGATTTGGTTAGGTTAAGAGGGATTGGTTAAGGGTTAAAAAGGTTTAAGGGGTTTTTAGGGGGTATTGGGGCATTTAGTCATAAAAAACTATAAATGTGTAGTTTTTTATTGTCTACATTTGCCCCTTTTTGTTATGCAGCTTTGAATTAACAAGCTATAAAACAAAAATGAACTACTTGGATGGAGGTCAGGGTGCCCCAAGTATGGGAGGAGGTGTTCTACCTCAAACTAAGAGTTGATGAGGAAAGGCTGAATTAGGTGTAAGTTTCATAAGTAGTTGGTGGGAGGCACTAGGTGGTGCCATAAGGTAGCTAGGCATGTGAAATAAAAATAGGTGCATAAAATGTGACTAAGAGTGATAGTCAAGATTGCACAAAGACTAAAGTTTCTAATGTTGATAACATAAAGGTTAGGTTTTAAGATAAATGACAAGGTAACCAATCCCCAGTATTAGTCATAGCTGATCAGGTTATTCTTATCAAGGATCCTAGATAGAGTCACTATTTACTTAGTTATCCAAGGTAAGAAGTGTTCTTGAGAGAAACACAAATGGTCTGGTTGTGCATGAGGTGGTCCAAATTCAAATGTTCAACATGGAAAAATTGTTTTATATGATCAAAAGGACCAAGTCAAGGTCATCACAAACTATATGATAAGGTCTGGTAAAAAATGGCCAATGTCAAGGTGGACATGGGTAAGTGGGTTGGTTGGTTAGAATGGGGTGGTTGATCAAATTCCATATGCACTAGGCAAGTGGACACTACCTATATAGTTTCATGTACATAATGTCTATAATGAACTTTAGGCCTAATCTATTTCTTTTGAGGTGGGAGTGATGGTTAACTTGGTTACCCTAATTTGATGTCATTTAGTTAGGTCTAGTTGAAGGATGTTGGATAAATGAAAACATGGCCATCAGATAATATTCTGATAGGTGGGGTAGAAATGGTGAATGAGGTTAGCTAAGATGCAATGAGATGATTACATTAATTATACAAAAGGAAGCTGCAGCCATGGGTAAGCAGGTTGAAGTGTAAAAATTTTGCCACCATTTTAAAGAAAAGAAAAGGGAGAGATATGCTTTACTAGGCTTTAAAAAAACTAAAACTACTCAAATTATCATGATGATCTGACGGGTTCTTTCATCACCATCGAAATAAGCTGACATTGTGCACACTCCACAACAATGTCGTTAATAGGTTATAGAAGTGTATTATTCAATTATTTGGGAAAGAAAAGTATCAGAGTGGGTAAATGAGAAGTGGTGAAGATTTAAACCCTTGATCCTTGAGCTAGTAGGGCCCCAAAATAAGTAAGCATTGAGTTTTGAGGGAATTCAAAGAAAGACTCTGAGGGGTTTTGGAATATAGAGTAGGGAAAATAATAATAATATTAATGAAATGAGGAAGTAGGTTATGGATTTTTTTTTTATTAAAGTAGGGGCATAGAGGACATGAGGAAGTAGACAAGGAGATATACATAAAAGTAGCACAACTAGTGAGGTGGAGGTTGAATGGGAGAAAATAAGAGAGATCCATCAATGAGTGAGGTGAAAGTAGATTAGGAGATGGATGAAGAGATAGGTAGAGAAAATAATGATGTCACAAATAAAGATGAAGGTGGAGAAGGATGGAAGGAGCCAAGCATGGACATATAGGAGGAAAAAAAGAAGGTTGAGAAGAACAAGGAATGTCCTCAAGATGATAAAAAGGAAAGGAAACGGAGAAAAGGGAGAGGATGGTAGAAAATAATGAAAGGGAATGAGATGAAGATAAAGGATGAAGATCAGGGACGATAAAAATAAAAAATAAGAATTGAAGCAGGGATACAAAGCAAGGATACTCACACAGATACAAAAGATAAGTGAGTACCAAGATGTAAAGAGGAAAAGGGGAATGCAAAAAGAAAAAGGCAAGAACTGATAAGAATAAAAGGGGAAATTATAGAAGGCCTCTCAAAGGATAAATACCTAAGGAGAAACTAGTTGTGGAGGAAAAAAAAGAAGACATAAAGGATTAAAGGATGGAAAAAAATCAAACAATAAGAATGGAAAATGGGAAAAGTGGGAGGAGTGGTGAAATGGCAGAGAATGGTGGTACACATAAAGAAAAAGTGTAAAAATAGAAGAAATAAAAGCTTACAAGATGCACATTATAATGTGGAATTGGTTAGGAAAAGAGAGTGATAAAGAGGGTACAAAAAATAGCCAAGGGTGAGGGGAGATGATGAGGATGTTGAAAGAAATTGAAGGAGATAAAGGACAAGGCTGGTAATAAGTGGAGAGAGGGACCAAAAAAATGAAAAGTGGGTGAGGGAGTGAGCTATGAATTATACACAAGGAAAGGTGATGGGGAGGCTAGTGAGGTAGATTAGGTGGTGGATTTATGGGAGATAAGAGGGTCTAATGAGGAAAGCTATCAATCTTTGTGTTAAAAGAGATCAACCAACTAGAAAAGTGGTTTAAAAAGATTGACAAGCTGAAAGGAGGTAGGTGGTGAGGAGATAGGTAGATGGGTGGAGGAAAATATATTAGGCGAGAAGTGAAAATAAATTAAAGGATGTGGAAGAGTTGACCTTAATAAATGAGCACTGCCTACATAATCCAAAAAGACCTCAAGCTAATGTAGTTCTCCCAGCAATGGGGGAAAAACTTAAGAGGAAGTATTAGATGGTGTTAAAATACAAGGATGCTAGGAAAAATACAAAGCTTCCTTACTATAAGACACCTTAGAAAATAGGGTTTTGTTAGCAGTGATAGTTAATGAGAAGGAAAAGGGTAGGGTAATTAGTTATTACTGGCCAAACTACCCTTAGAAGTCAAGCAACACCTACATAATCGAAGGACATTAGTCCAATGTAGTTCAACAAGGTTTAGGTGAGTGGTGTTCAAATTGGTTGCCCAAATTTGATGGACCACATGGGTTGGTTTGGGCTGATGGAGAAGGTTTTTTCAAATAGTGGTTTTGGGTTTTGGTTTTTGGTGATGGTGAAAGCATATGGTGTAGATTGGTGAATAATTAACATAATTATCCCACATTTAGTAAGATGAGAGACATAGATGGGTAAAGTAGGATAAATAAAAATGGAACACAATGCCAAGCACCATAAATGACCTTCAATGGAGCTAATACAAAGAAGAGGTGTCATTATAGGGAGGTTGCACCTTATAAAATTGTGTGAGGGTATATGTGTAGTGTTGGCATCTATTGCTATGAGCTGAGTTTTAAGAGGTGGGATTCTATTATGATCTGCATAGTCATCTTGGCCAAGGTTCACCACTACTATCAGTCAAGTTTTAATGGTAGTAGCGAAGTGATGACCTATAAAGAATTTATTTGATGGATACATAGATTCTACAAGGTAGAAAATTGGCAACATGATGAGGAATAGAGGATAGATTGTGCCTGACCCAAGAGATGTATGGGTAGGATAGATGAAAGGTGGTCATGTTTACATCCTCTATCCCAGTTTCTTAGAACTAATGATGTGGGATTCCACTTAGAAGAGGCCTTGTTAGCAGGGAACTACATGGTCCAAGATATTGGTTATAAAGTTGGATAAGGTGACCACTCCCCTACCATAGATGAATTCTCACTTGACACAAAATAAAAGACTACCATGTTCAAGAAGGCACTACCAATGGTTGGGGTCTGACATTCAGAGTCTATAGAAATGGGCTAGTAGTAAAAAGAGGGTAAAGGGGATAGGAAGGTGAATGTATTGTTATGAGTTCATGGTGGCCTACCTCTGATGGAAGAGTTTCTATAGTGGCAAGGATTTGGTAGTTACCACCACTAACAACAATGGTAGTTTTGAAGGCATGATCATTACAATGGCCCATGGTTGGAATCTAATTTATGTCAACTGGGCCAAAACTAACAATGACACAAATGACCACTAGGCCTACAAGGTTTGAAAGATGATAAAGTAAGAAAAGACATTAGATGCAAATTGGATGATAAGGGTAACAAAAATATATCATGATGGTTCATAATGGCTTTATCAAGATGACCAATCATATTGAGGGTGATGCGTCCATGTGAAAAGGTAGGTAGACATGATTGTTTCAAGTGGGAAGAATGTTCAAGGGAATCAATGACATCATATGACCTTCCAAGTTGGTAAAATGAAGAATCAAGTCAGTAAATAAGAATGGGAAAGTATTTTATCTAATTAATTGTGGTAAGGACTAGGACCAAGATATTCCCTTCATGTGAGAACATCTACATTCACATAATTACCATTTGAATTTCCATTTCAAATGATGGTGCATGTCCCTCCATGCACCAATACTACCATCTTTGACCAGATTCATCATCAATAACAATAAAAACAATAGATAGGAGTGTTATCCCCTCATCCTGTACTGCAAAACTCTCAGCTTACACCTAATATATCTAACTATGGCCTGCTTGAGGACATTTTTTACTTTGGAATATGTAAACTTTCCTAAATAAATGATGCTTTCTTTATAAGTAATTCCTAGGAGTAATCAAGTAGAAGGATGGCTGAACACAAATCTAGAGTCATCAGATAATTGATCTAATACTTAGGTAGAAAAATAATGTATGTAGGGGCCTTAGGTGAAGTGTGGATAATCTAACAATTTTGTATGTGTCGTGTGACTCCTCATACCCTAAATAAGATATTACATAGTTTGTTGTAAACATGTGCAAAATGTGTTGGATGTTGTTGGTCGTATGTTATCATGCTTAAGGTTGTGTGGATACTTATGAATGTTATGGTTATGATTATGATTTGTATGGTTGTTATAATCTCATTGAATGTAAAAATAATTATTATTATTGTTGAAACACTAGATGGTAAAATTTGTGAGGAAAACATCAATCAAGCACATTAAGATAGGGTATGATGCTTTGTTTTTGATAAGGACTAAAAAAACATAAGTGGGATCAACTTAATGAATATAAGCCCCTCAAACACTACACGTGAGCAGCCGTTAGTCGATAAAAATTGGTTTCTTGATCAGAGGGTTTAAATAAGCTCTAAATCCCTTGATTTCCAAATAGTCTAATGGGAAGATGGGTGATATGAATGATAACCTTATGTGAATTAGTTTACCCCTTCTATAGGTGGCTTAAGAATGGTAATAAACAAGTCTATGTCATATGCTAGATGTAGACTAATCAATGCAGGAAGTTTACATGTGAAAGTTGATTGTGGTTTCCAACTTATTATGTTGCTCAAGAATTGATTGAGGCTTAAGATTTTGTTTTGATAGTGGGTCTTTTGATTTATTATTGTATATGGGAAGCTGATCGATGTGGGAAGTTTCCATGATTTGTTTTTTTTTTTGAAAAAGTTAACTTATCCATTCTTCAAGGGAGTGTTCAATGCTTATTGGCTTTGTTTAATATTCTTGATAGTTGTCATTCTAGGGATTAGTCTACCTTACGTGTGGCAATTTTTATTTTGTTTTTGGGTGGTTATCCTTCGAAGGAGTAGTCTATAATGCTTAAGATATTGACCCAACTGATGTTTTGGCATCCAAATTATTTCAGGATGCAATGTATTTAGATATGGACAAGTCTAATTAGGTTCTGAGGTTTAACTTTAGGAGGGAAAAACTTTAACACAATAAGGTTAATGATATGTGAAAGGGTATGGTTTTAAGAGACAGTGACCATTGTATTCCATCTTGTTAGAGATGAAAAGTATCCATGATAACCATGTTATGGGTAGAGCCATGGTACCCATATTTATGATTAGGCTATGACTATGACAGTTAATCACATAGTTCTATGTTGTAATCAATTATCCTCAAAAGGAGAGGAGAAAGATGTGTGAAGTTTAAAATCTCATAATCAAGGGATGAGCTTAATTTAGATAAAAAGAATGAGCTTGATCCTTATTTAATAGAAAAATGGATGCAGATGTGAAGCATTAAGGGGCTCAAGTTTTGGTTTGCCTTTGAGAGAGGACAAATGATAAGCTCTTTATCCTTACTTATGGGTTATGATGTAGGGTCCAAGATAATTGAAAGCAAACTTGCCTCATTTACTCTTTTCCATTTTGGTCACGTATGAGGTCTTCGATATTAAATTCCCATTATTTAAGGTTATTGTTATAAGTGTGTTTGATATGCCCTTGATAGATGCTAAGGTGGGTGATGGTTGCTAAATGATGTTCATTAAGTAGTTCAAGTTGAGATAAATGATGCTGATGAAAATATTCCTTAGAAATGAGTTCCTATAAAGATATGAAAAGAGAGAGGATTTGGAATTTAAGAGGCAAGAATTCCTCTACTCCAAAGACTAGAGAGAAATGGGTAGCACCTGTACAGGTTCAAATGCTAGGGTGATAAGCCCATAAATTGAATAGAATGTGCAAGTGCCAATTCTGACCTCATGTACTGATAAATTTGGTTATTATTTTGGTGAGGGTTTTATTATAGGTTTTTGCCTATCCATTTAATTGTGGATGGTAAGCTGAGGAAAAGCTTAAATTGATTCCAAATGCACCACATAAGCCTTTAGATCTACTTATTTTTGAAAGAGTTACCATTATCAATGATGATCTTATGAGGAACACTGAAGTGATAGATGATATGATGGTTGATAAATTTTATAATCTTTTATACTTTGGTCAAGATAAGAGGGATAGCTTCCACCCACTTGGTGAGATATTTAGTGTCCATGATGGTGGAGCTATGTCATTGTAAATAATGGGGCTTAATTTCCCCAATGAGGTCAAGTCCCCTTGAGATAAAGGCCAAAAGTCCGTAGATACTTGGAGGCTATTGGCTAGTGCATGATGTAAATTAGCATGTTGTTGACATTTAACACAGTTTTTTACATAATCACAATAGTCTTGGTTGAGGGTGGACCAATATTGGCCAAGGTGAAGGATACATTTAGTGACTACTAGGTCACTAAAGTGTCACCCATAGATCCCATCATGTGTTTCCTTGATGGCATGGGAAGCTTCATGATTGCATAGGTAATGGAGAAGGAGACCATCAAAGCCATGTTTCTAAAGGATTCCCATTAGTATGGTGTAAAGAGAGGTACTCTAAATAAAATCTCTTTGAGTGTTCCTAGAGAGGTTGGGAGGAATGATGCCTAAGTTGAGGTAGTTGAAAGTTTGGTCATACCAAGTGTCAGATGGGGATTCTTCCACATTAAAAATGGAAGGGAGGTCAAATTGGCTGTAAGAGGGTGTGGTAAAATGATGAGTAGTGACAAATATCTTGGAATTGGGAAGCTGAGAAGGGATCTAGGAAGCAAGACAGACCATTATATCCATGAATTTGTTGGTAGATTGGGGAATGGATTGAATGAAGTAATGTTTGAATGATGTTAAGAGTTTGTCAACTAAAAGTTTATATTTTTTCAAGACATCATTCTTACATTGATAGGATCCATTTACCTAGTTGACCACAAGCTAGGAATCACTAAAGACATGGATTATCTTAATTCCCAAAGTTAGAGCAGTTTGGAGACCTATCACTAAGGCTTCATACTCAACCATATTATTGATGCATTCAAAGCCAAGTTTGAAGGCAAGAGGAAGGGGTTCACCATTGAGAGGAATGAGAATAACTCCAACACCCCCTCCTTGTTGGCACTTTGAGCCATCAAAAAACATGGTCATTTGGTAGGTTATGCCATCTTCTTGAAAAAGAGTCGCAATAAACTCATCCATAAAGGCAAGGGAGGTGGTTGATCATTTGGGAAAGGAGCTTCAACCAATTAGTCAACAATGACCTACCCTTTAATCAAATTCAATTAGAGGAATTCAAGGTTGAATTTGGATAATAACATGAGGCACTTAGCCATATGTTAATTTTGGTATGGTTTAGCTTACATGTATTTAAGAGGGTAAGTATTAGTGATGACATAGATTTTATGGTTAAGAAGGTAGTGGCAGAGTTTAGTGGCCATGAAGGTCAATGATAATAAGAGTTTCTCAGTATGTGTATATCAAGTCTTGTATTCTACAAGCAATCGACTAATGTAGTATATGGCTTAATTTTTGTGGTGTTCATCTCGATGAGCCAACATTGCCCCTAAGGAATGGTTGGTGGTAGAGATATATAGGTAAAAGGGGTGGTGATCCTTAGGAAGGGTGAGGATAGTTGGTGACAAAAGTTAATGTTTAAGAGAATCAAAGGCCTTTTGACAATCACCATTCCATTTGAAAGAGACATCCTTATTTATAAGGTGATGGAAAGGTTGGCACTGGTCTAAAAGTTGGGAAATGAAATGATAAATGGATTAAAGTTTCCTTGTAGGGTATGTAGCTGCTTATGGTTAGTTGGAAGAGGCATGTCCAAAATTGCTCTGACTTTAGAAGGGTCTACTCAAATTCCATGAAGAGAGATTATAGAGTCAAAAAGCTTTCTGGAAAGAACCCCAAAAGTGAATTTTTTAGGATTGAGTTGGACATGGAATTGTATTAGTTGATCAAAAATGATAGTAAGAACAACTAAATGGTCATCTTGATGCTTGGATTTTTTGAGGAAATCATCCACATAATCCTCTACAATCTTGTGGATAAGGTCATGGAAGATATAAGTCATGGATCACTGATAATTTATTCCTACATTTTTTAAACCAAAAGGCATGACTCAATAGTAGAAGGTTCTTGAAGGAGTAATGAAGGCCATTTTATGTTGATATGAGGAGGTGATCAAGATTTTATTATATCCTAAAAAACTATCCATAAGGGATAATATCTCATGGCCTGTAGTACAGTCAACTAGTTGGTCAATGTTTGGTAAAGGAAAATCATCCTTGGGGCATGCAAGGTTAAGGTCATGGAAATACACACAAAGGTAGAGTCCCCCAGTGGGTTTGGTAATAGTAATGATATTAGAGACCCATTATGGATAATCAATGGGTTGATTGAATTTGATGGACAAAAGACATTGAAGTTCTTCCTTGATGAGAAGAGCTATACGAGGGTGTATTTTTTGAAGATTTTGTCATACCAGCTTAGCTTTAAGATGGGTAACAATGTTATGGAGAGATATGAAGGGGTTAATCATAGACATATCCTAATAAAACCAAGCAAATGTAATGTTATGGTCTTGAAGGAAGGTGGGACAATCCCATTTCTCATTTAGGTTCAAGGATTGGCCCAGTTTAATGATATGAGGATCCTCCTGGGTCCCTAGGTTAACATCGATAGTTTATTCATTAAGCATTGTTTGGTTCATAGGAGGGAGAGATTTATGGATAGAAGACTCTCTTACACCAAGGTAGGTGAGGATGAAATCATCATCTTGACGTTGAATGACATGAATTGTAGGTGAATTGTGGTTGATCATTTTGGGATGGATGAGATGAAAGGTTTTGGTTTGGCCACCTTGATGATAGGTTAGTGGGCATAAACTAATAGTATTGATGAAAAATATTTGGGTGGAATAATGTCAGAGTCCTTAGATTGGGAAGATGAACTAGTTGAGGATGGATTTTCTTCCATGGGGGTAGCAAGAGGTTTTGGTGAGGTGGGCTCTTCTAGTGGTTCAAACCAAGCCCAAAGAATTTATAAGGTTTCTAAGTTTTGATAATAGAAAATTCATGAGGTCCTTGAAGGCCCATACTAAATCCTTTACAAGCACAATGATGAAGATAAGTTTTAGAAAAGGCTATATTGCTTAGATAGGAAAAATTAGAAGTGAAAGGTTGAATAGATGGGGTAGTGATAAGAGTAAGGAGTAGTCAATCGAGTCCCCCATAGACAAAATATGTTTGATCATTTGGAAGTCCAAAGGGGATGAGGGTTCCTATGTTGGGGCCATAAGAATGGTCATTTTAAAGGGTCCCATATTCTTGGGGAGTGGGAAAGGCATCTAATGCTAAAATTTGTTATTCATCGAGAGAGAGAGAGAGAGAGAGAGAGAGAGAGAGAGAGAGAGAGAGAGAGAGAGAGAGAGAGAGAGAGAGAGAGAGAGAGAGAGAGAGAGAGAGAGAGAGAGAGAGAGAGAGAGAGAGAGAGAGAGAGAGAGAGAGAGAGATGTTGGAAAGTTTGTATCAAGGAGTCTTCAATGGGGATATGGAAAGAAGAGATAGAGGCACTAGTTAAGGCTTCATCATTGGTGATAATAAAGGTATTATGGGTCAAGGTTTATGATGTAGTTGTGTTAATTGGGTTGATTGGTTGTAAGGGAGATGAAGGTGGAAGAAGGACATCATTAGGCCTATAGGTCATTTTGTAAGATGTAAAAGGGTTGGGATCAACCTTGATGGTTATAACTTGCCCTTCATGTTTCAATTTGACACAATGATGTAAAGTGGAGTGGATGAAACTCATACTTCAAATCCAAGGGCATTCGAGTAGAATGTTATATTAGAATTCACCCTTCACAACATAATATATCTTAGGGATGGTGTGAGGTCCTAAGCATATTTTAAGAACAACGATCCCTAAGGTAGTGGCCATAGTTTCATTAAAGAAGTGAAGTACAGATGTGCTTTTGTCCATGATGTTCTTTGGTAAATGTAGCTGATCAAAATCATGAGAGGAGATTATGTTAATGCTGGCACCTCCATCAATCATCACCCTTTTGACATGAATGTGATTGATATATGTGTTGATAAAGAGAGGAGGATCAGACTCCTCTGAATGGGATGGAATTATCTAATAATCTTGGAAGGTGATGATGATGAAATGTTGGAGGGCTCTAACAAAGGATGTAAGAGGTTAAGGGTCACCTAGTTGAACCTCAATGGATTGTAGGGTATCTATTAATGCCTAGTGATGCTAGGGCAAGCTATTGATCAATCATAAAGGCTCATCTTCACCGATGCTTGGTGAGTTTGCTTCAATATAGTTTGTTGAACAGTGTAGAATATTTGGTAGGAAGGGTACTAAAGATGGACACTTTGGGTCTTGGTGATGGCATGGGAATTTGTGTTTAAACATGGCTAAAAGGCTAACAATCTGAAGAATAAGTCTATAGAATAGATGCGTTGGCTCTTCCTTTACCCCTTTGTTGAGCTTGATATCAGGTAATCATGTGGATAGTATAGACAATGGGCTCAATTATTCTAGGTGATTATTTCAGTTCCTCACCCTTACCTATAGATGAGAGCGAGGAAGTAGGTGTAGGTTGGGATAATGGTTGGATTGGTTGGGTTGGCAGTTGGGTTAGTAAGATAAGTGAAAGAGGTTCATTCGATAAGGGATCATCATCCTCATATAAGTGATGAATAAGATCTTGGAGAGCTTTGTAGTTCTCTATGTTATGCCATGGTGTCCTATGGTATGCATAGAGCTGAGTATCATCGAACCAAGAGGGTTTGGTGTTAGAAAGGGTGAATGGATTTATAAGTGGAATTTTAATGGAGGAGGTTTGTAAAAACCTATATAAAATAATAGAATAAGATTCCTTTAGAGCTGTTAAGGGCATTGAGATGCTCGTCGGGGGAATACGAACCTTCTTAGGTATGGTGTTGACCTAGAAAGGTTTGGTAGTTGGGAAATTTTGATAGATGGTTTAGGTTAGGTTGGATTAGCTATGATTGGGTTAATGATAGGTGGTTTCAAAGTGGAATATGAGGGGTTGATAATAGGTGGAAAATTATAGTGGATAAATTAACTAAGAATGATGAAGAATTCAATGGCGTAGGTGGTGGAGGGGTAGGCATAGAAAAAGGAGTTGGTTTAATTAAATCAAAATAAGTGGCTGGGATGTTATAAGGGTGGGGTCCCAAAATAGATGGAAAATAAGGAGGTATCATAATTATAGATTAAGGATAAGGTTTAGGTAACTACACCCTTCAGTCTATCTTGGTTGGTGGTCTGTTAGGTGGTCTAAAGAGGTTAGGTCTAATTTGATGGGGGGATGGGTGATGCTAGGTGTGGGAAGGATACCCAAATTCTTGGTTGGTTTAGATAGAAGATTATGAGATGCTATAGGTGGAGGTGGGTGATATGGTTTCTACACATCTTGGGAGAAATAATTTTTGATGATGGGGTGGTAATAGGTTGGAAATTGGATGTTAATAAAGTTGAGGGTGAAACTCTATTTTGGTATGGGAGCCCCAAATGATGCCAAAAAGTGGCTCTATCTAGGTTGGGTTGTGAGGCAAATTCCAAAATTTTCACTAACTAAAAGTATATATTATAGATAGGTTTTGTTCTTTGATTTTTTGTTTCAAATGTCAAGCCTTTAGGTGAAGAAGAGGGGATACTTCCTTCATCTTTACTTGATCTAGAAGATTTTAAAACAATGGTTGTTTATGGGGTGATTAAAAGAGGGGATGCTTGTTAGATCAAGGGTGTAGGTATGGTCCTAACTCCTTTCTTTGTTAGGGTATCCAAAGGAGAAGAAGGGGTTTCTACCATTTCATTTGGTGGGGTAGAGGAAGGGGTGGTTAAATAAATGACTGGTTCTATGAAAGGAGAGGTGGGTATGGATATGGTTTGATCAAGCAGAAAAGTGAGCGATATAGATCCTTTTACTTAGGTTTTTGAAGGGATAAGAGGTGAACTTTCTTCTTCCATAGGTGATGTTGGTGAAGAGGAAATGGGAATATGAGGCTCATCCTCCATGGAATCATTTATGATGATGTTGATTATGTGTGCTTCATGAGATGAAGATGGTTTAAATTGATTGTCATGGGTTTGGGTAGGTGGAGAATGGTTAGGGAATGGTTTATGAAAAATATTGAGAGAATGGTTGGGGGATGCATTAGGGTTGTCAAATGTTAATTAACCATTATCAATCAAGTTTTAGAAAATACTTTTAAAAGTAGTTTATGTCATGTCTGATGACCTGATGGAAAACATAATGGTTATTTTCATTGTACCACCTAGGTACAAGGCAAGAGGGTTCAAATTATTGAGGTGGTTTGATCAGTGGAAGTTGAATAACATTAAATTTTAGAAATTTATCCAACATAGAGCCATAATATTCCCCTATAGGGGTGAATTATTTATGGGGAACCAAGTTTTGATTTTGATTTGGTGGGTAATAAGGATTGGAAGGTGTGTTTTGACATGGTTGGTTAATGGATAGAGGTGGGGTAGTTTTCAAGATAACTGCATTCATAGATGTTTTGGCTTTAGAATTAGGTTGGTTGGTTATTTTGGTGGAAGAGGGGTAATTGGGTTTAAAAGTGGAATTCTTATTTTGGAACTTCAATTTTCCCTCATCTATGGCTCAATTCTTGAATTTGTGTGCCATTGTGAATGCTTCATCGAAGCTTCTAAATGTTTGCACCTGAAAGGTGGGAAAAATATGTTTTATGCATCCCTAAGAGAAAATTTCAATGAGTTTTGTTTGGTGTAGTGAAAAGGATAATTGGTTAATGAAAGCCTCACCATCATGCAATCAAGTCAATAATTGATTCATCATCAAATTGCCTAATGGAATAGAGGTCAATTATGGATAACTTCTTGGATATATTGATAGAAAAATGTTCTAAATTTTTTTGGGTGAGTTGGGAAAATGAGAAGATAGAATGTCTAGGAAGGGAACTGTACCAATTCAAGGTGGGCCCTAAGAAAGACATAGGGAAGATTTAGAGAAGGAGGGAATCATCATAGGAAATCAAGTAACAAGAATGGTGAAATGCCCTTAAATGTTGTTGAGGATCCTCCTTCCCCTAAAACTTAGAAAATTTGGGGAGCTCCCATTAAGGAGGATAAACATGAATCAGGATAGAAGGGTTTATAGGTTCATTACAAATTTGGTCATAGGATAAAATATTATGGGACCTAGAGATAGATGATTCAAGTTGGGTCATATTATCTACAATCATCCTGATCAAGTTGGATTGGGGTTGGGAAACTACATAATTCGATGGCAAGCTCTGTGTAGGTTGGGTCACAACTATGAATTAGTATGTGGTAGGAGGTATAAAAGCAAGCACATATTGGTATGTGGTAATTTGAGGTTGGGATAGTGTCCCAAGAAGAATGATATGCATTAAGGGTTGGGTGGAAGGTTTAATATATCCAAATGGGTTGGAGATATATTGATAAGAGGCCATGAGGGCTTGTAGAGGAGCTGATAATGATTGGTTTAGGGGTACATTTGGGTTGGTTGATGGGGGAATGGTTTGGGTTGGTAACAATAAAGTGTTTGTGGGTTGTTAATGGGTAGCAAACCTAATGCTAATTGGGGGAAGTCTTTTTGGTATAGAGAGTACCAAGTTATGAAAAGGGGTTGAGGTTGGTACATTGGTTAAGCTGAAGGGAATGGTAAAAATGGGTGTGGAAGACACCGTGCCGACAAAAGGGTAGAAGTGACAAGGGGTGAAGTTGAGCCAATGTTAGAGGTATTGGCTAGGGTAACAAGTGTTTGAGTGGTGGTGGTATATGGACCAATGGTATATGATGAAATTTGGCTAATAAAAGGGTGGGATGATGTAACACCAACCATGAGGTGGTGTGGCATACCATAGGGTGGATCCATGGAAGGAACCAAAACCATCAAGGTGCAGTAGGATAAGGTATTAAGATAGTGTTTTAAAGTAAATATATTGTTGTCTAGAAATGTGATAAAATTTGGATCGCCTTTAGGTATTGTTGAAGACACCATAGGTAGGAGAGAATGGTGCAGTGAAGCATGGGGTGATCTATCAACATTCAAAGTATAATCCATGGATGAGGATGTAGAATAATATGGTGGTTAGTTGTTTTAGTTTATCACTTGTTATCTAGTTAAGACCATATGATAAATTTATAAATGGATAATGAACCTTTTACCTCAAACAATGAGCAAACAAAGAAAAACCCAAAGCAAACAAAGCACACACTAAAAGAATAATTAATCCTAGGATTTATTTTAAATTACTTTTGGCTTATGCCTTAAAGAGTGTGAAAGGGGAAATTAGCTTATGATTCAGGTACTATAAGATCCATCTAATGATGGTTTCAAGATAATTTTTTGTGCTTAAATAATCTTTACTAGATCATGTATGTGGCCTAGTGCTGAAGGCTTGCTCCCCACACTTCACGAACCCAAAACTGAGTCAGACCACTTAGACAATATATACTATTTGTCTAGAGTTTATAATATACTAGAAAATAGAGTGGGTCCTCCTCTTGGTGATGAAATCTAAGTGGGATCCTCGGGTAGGGTAAGGTGATCTAAAGGGTGATGAAATCCTAATGGGACTTAAGTAAGTTTTGATGTTTATTTTATGCAAGTGGTTTGGTAGTGTAACATATATGTGATATGATTAATTCATAATGTGTTTAACTAATATAGGTGAGCTAATAATTAATTATGTAGAACAATGGATGCAATTGATTTTAACCTTAAATAAATTTTTAGTGTCTTTTCATGCAAACAAGGAACAACAAAAAATGCACTTAATGCAGGATGAAAATGTAACCTATCCCTAGGATGAAAACTTCTTTTTTTATTTTTATTTTAGGTAGAAAAAGAGATGAAATTTTTATCTTTTGAAATTTTAGAAATAAAAAAAATTCAATAGCATGAATTTTCACTAATGTAACTATACACCTAAAAGAACTACAAACCCATAATGGATCCCACCGGGTGTGTAAAAATGTTTCTATCTAATTTTTGTTTTTTCCTAAGTATAAAAAGAAAAAAATTATGATGAAGAGTGTGAAATAATACCTATTAAAGTGTATACATCGGATCTAATTGATTGTGGAGAGCTCCTCTTTGGTTTGGGAGGATGACCTGCAAATAAGAAAACACTAAAATAAACTTGTTTATTAGTCAAGTAGATGGGTGGATTGCCTAGCGTGAGCTAGATCCTAGAAGCAAAAGCGTTATAGGAGGTTGTCAATCCACATGATTTAAAAAATTTATTTAGATGATAAAATAAATGTATTCTTGCATTAAATTACAACAAACTAAAATAAAAACTAGCAAACAACTGAATTTAATATAAGAGAATTAAATACTTTACTAAGTTAACCAAAATAAAGCAACTAGTTTAGTTATCCTAATGCTGAAAATTGGTTAAGGAAAAATTGTGGATTTAGTTTGTTTTATGACAAGATTCAAAAGGAAATGATAATTTTTTGATTGTGTTTCTACTAGAATTACACTTTCATATCTAAGAAGAAGTAAAGAGATAAAAACTATGAAAGAAGGGTAAATAGGGTATGATAGAAAAACCTAGTAGAAATGCACACATGAAGCAGATGAGGGGAGGAAATATTCTTTGGATAGGGAAAGATGATTGCATAATAAATCACTTAAAATAATATTGTTTATTATACAAGGAGGAAGGGTGGATTGCCTAGCTGATGCTAGATACAAGAAAGCATGAGCTATCTATGGAGGCTATCAATCCACTTTCTGATACAAGTTAATGCTAAAAGAAATGAAAGGAAAGATTGAATACATGAAATTAATATAAATTAATACTATGACCATGTATCAAAATCTCTAGTAAACTAACATCAAGATAAATGATAATCTACTAAATAAATGTCTTATTCTAATCTGGTTTGTTCAAGTATGTTCTGTTCTGGTCTAGGTCTGAAAATGGGTAGAAGATATGGTAAAAATGAGGGTTAGGTCAATATGAGGGTTTAGATCTATGGGAAAACCATCGATGGTTTGGATCTTAAGAGCTCACCATCAATGATTAGGGGTAACCATTGGTAGTTGCCTATGGTGCCTGAAAGGTCAAAAATGGTCTATGAGCAAAGATGTCTGATCAGGTTGAGTCTGATGCAGAGGGTTTGTTTAGGGTCTGATAAGGATAGGGTAAATGGGTGAATGTTCTCAAGATAATTTCAAAAGTTAAATGGGTGTGATACAGATAGGGATAACTAAGTAGATGTAAAGTAAGTAGAAGTAAACAATAATCAAATGCTTACCTGATCTTGGAGAGATTTTGGTAGCATAACAATGCTTGAGGGAGTGCTAGGAGAATTTTACCAGAGGTTCAGGTTGATTATTATGGAAAAAACCTATATGAATAATCTTCAAATTCTTGGAAGACTTTAAAAACCTGTATGAAGATAGCTGAATGGTTGGTCATGGATCCATTTCTCTTATTGCTCAATTATTTTTATAGATAAAAGATGGAGTAAGAAGATAAGATTTTCAAGTTACAAGGTGTTTATGATGGGTTAGAGGATAAATTAGGTAGAGGAAAGTATTAAATTTGGTTCCTGATTACCTCGAGGTTAGCTGGTGATGAGTTACCAGCTGGAAGGGTCCAACCATCACAGGTCATGGTCCTTGGAGGCTAACCATCAATGGTTAGGTAACCATCGATGGTTGATCAGACCGTCAATGATTAGTAAACTATTAATGGTTTACCTTAACTAATAGAGGTCAAGGTACTAAGGATAGAGGTGTTAAAAGGGGTGTTATGGGTAAAAAGGTCAGTCAGGGTCAATAAGGGTTAGTAGGTTAGTGAGCTAACCAACGTAATCTAGGGTGAGGCTAGGTTAAATGGGTTAGGTGAAGGGGTTGGTTCAAGATAGGATATTTTAACCTTACTAGTGTAGTCAAAATAAGGGAAATCGAAGGTATTTGGATAACTAGAATCGTGTGTATGGTTTTTTAGTGTCTACATTTTTACCTTTTTTATTATGTGGCTTGTATCTGTAAGCTGTAAAACAAAAATAAGAATAGTTTGGTTGAAGGTAGATTTTCCCCAAATATGGGAGGAGTTCCCCCTCAAACTGGGAGATAATAAGGAAAGGCTAAATTAGGTCAGGGTTTAATGAAGGGTGGATGGATAGTCACAAGGGTGAGTAACTAAGGGCTAGGTCAAAAAGTGGGCATTTGTAATGCAAACATGTGCACAAGATGCGACAAATATGTGATATCTAAGATCACACAAGGACTAAAGATGATAATATTAATAAAAATAAGCTTAATGCTAAGAAGATAGGTGACCAATGGATGACAAGACCTAAGGGTGATGGATGGGTACATCTATTAGCCTTCTAATCAAAATAGATTATTATTCATGTGGGTATTCAAATTCAGAAATGATCTTGTGCTTGGGTAACTAGAATAGAAAGTGAACCATATAAAGGAATCCAATGTTTGGTTCATGCACTAAGTGAAAAATGTTTAAATGGAAAAATCAGTTGATGCAATCAAAAAGACCACATCAAGGTCATCACAAAAAGTTATGAATGGTTCAGGTAAAAAATGTTCAACGTCTGAGATGGACGTGGTGTAATGGTTTTAAGGATAATGTTCAATGGTTGATGGTATGAAAAGAAAGGGGTTGGCCAAGCTAACTCTAGATGCACTAGGCAAATAAACATTACTTATATAGTTGCATGGACACAAGATCCAATACAAACTTTTGGCCATATGTAGTTCTGGTTAAATGATAAGGATGTGAAGAAAAGTGATCTCCAAATGGTGGATAGGTGATAAAAGATAATCTCCAAATGGTCAATAAGCAAAATATGGGTATAAAGATCATGATCAATGGTGGGGTGAAGTTTATGTTAGAAAAGGGGTGGCCAAGATGACTCCATATTCACTAGGCAAATGAACTCTGCCTACATAGTTTCATGGACATAGTATCCAACAGAAACTTTAGGCCATATGTAATTCTTCAAAAATGATAGGGGCAATGGGTCTGTGGTGAGAGTTGGTTTGGATTAAATAGAGTGGTTTGATAAAAGGGTGAAGAGGAATACTCTTCAAGAACTATATGATGGAGAAAGAATCTCTAAGATAATGGTCTTGTTTGGTTGGGGGTTTGGTTAAATGTTAGTGGATGAATTAGAAGATGTGCATTTCTAAGAGTCCAAAAAATAGAGGGGAAAGAAAAGAATCATGATGCCTTTTCACTAGTAAAGATAGAAAAACATCACCGAATTTATATGGGGCCTAGTGAACATTAGCCTTTTGAACACTTCACATTAGCATACTTTAGCTGATAAAAGGGTGTCTCAATCATGCAATGTCAAGTAAGATCAAAATCTCTTGATTCATAGAGAATGGAAGAAGGGGAATAAGTGGTAAATGGTAAGTGGTAAGTGAATGGTATATGGGTGAAGAGGGAAGATAACCTTATGTGGGAAAGCTTGTCCCATATATAGGTGACCTAAGAACCAAATTAAGACAAGTCTATGTCCCATGTAAATTGTAGACTAATCAAGGCAGGAAATCTATTTAAGGGAAGGTTGATTATAGCTTTCTCAGGGATGTTTAGTTTGTTTTGAGAAAGGGTCTATTTTGTGATTTTATTTTTAAGAGGTTTGTGAAGTTGATCAATGTGGGAAGCTTCAAGGAATTTATTTTAATATATAATGACTTAGCCATCCTTTTAGGGAGTGATCTATGTTTTTTATTTTTGGTAGCTATCCTTCAAGGGAGCAGTCTATCTTTTAAGCAATGTTTTAGAAATGGGGTAGTTATCCTTCAAGGGAGTAGTCTACAGAATGCTAGATATTTTGTGACCCAAATAATATATTTTGGTATCCTAATTAGTTTGAATGCTTTTTTTAGACATGGACAAGTCTAATAAGGCGTAAAGGTGTACCCGTATGAGGTCAAACTCTGAGCACAAGAAGGTAAAAAAGGAATGGGTGTTGAGAGACAAAAGACTATGGGATTTTGTCTTGTAAGAGGCAAAACGTATCCATGAGAACCATGTTATGGGTAGAGTTGGGGTACCCATATTTAGGATTTGGTAATAACTCTAACAGATAATCACATGGTTCTGGTTTAATCAAGTTATCCTCAAGAGATAGATGAAAAGGGAATGTGAGGGTGGAAATCTCATGAACCAAGGGATTAGCTTAAGTTAGATAAAAGTTGATTTCAATCATTGTTTTAGTAGTAAAAAGGATGTAAATGTGAAGCATTAAGAGGCCTAGTTTCTAGTTTGGCTTCAAGGGAAGACAAATGATAAACCCCTGATCCATACCTGTGGGTGATGATGTAGGGTCCAAGCCAATTAAAATAAAAATTGCCTCTTTTGCTTTTCTACATGTTAGTGACATGTTGGTTTTATTTGAGGATGAAATCCTCGATTTTGAATTCTCATTCTCTTATATTTTTGTTATAAGCATGTGTAATACACTCTTGGTAGACACGAAGGTGGTTAAGGACTACTAGGCAATGTTCATCGAGTAGCTCTAATTGGGATAAACATTATTGATGATAGCCACTCTCTAATATGATATCTCATAATGCTATGTAAAGAGAGGGAATTTGTACTTTAAGAGGCAAGACTACCTCTACCCTAAATACAAGGGAGAAAGGGGTAGCATCCATAGAGGTTCGAATGCTAGTATGATAGGCCCATAAAGTGAATGGGATATGTAAGTGCCAATCCCAACTTGAAGCATTTATGACCTTGGTTAACATTTTATTCAAAATTTTATTGGAAGCTTTAGCTTGTCCATTTGCTTGTGGATAGTAAGTTTAGGAAAAAGTAAGTTTGATGTCGAAGTCATCATAAAGACCTTGAAGTTGCTTGTTCTTAAAAGATTTTTCATTATCAGTGATGATCTTATGAGGAACACCAAAATGACAAATGATATGGTGGTTGATGAAGTTGACAATCTTTCTAGCTTTGGTAGAAATGAGAGGAATAACCTCTACCCACTTAGTCAAGTATTCAGTAGCGGTGATGACAGAGTGATGACGTTGTGAAGAATGAGGGTTGATTTACTCAATGAGGTCTAATCCCCATTATGAGAAAGGCCATAGGTCTTTATATGTTTTAAGGCCATGTGTGGGTGCATGATGTAAATTAGCATGTTTTTGAAATTTAACACACTTTTTGACATAGCCACAACAGTCTTGATTAAGGGTGGGCCAATAATAGCTAAGATGAAGGATACCTTTAGTGATATCTAGGCCACTAAAGTATCTACCATAGATTCTAAAATGGGTTTCTTTAATAGCATGAGAGAGCTCATGACTACAAAGACAATAGGGAAGAAGACCATCAAAACCATGTTTGTAGAGTATCCCACCTAGTATGGTATAATGGGAAATGGTTTGGATAAAGGCTCGTCAGGAGTTCATAGAGAGGTTAGGAGGAAGTATATTGAGATTGAGGTAGTTGAAGGTTTGTTCATACCAAGAGTCTAAAGTAGATTCTTCCACATCTTAAATGGTAGGAAGGTGGGATTGGATATAAGAGGGTGTGATGAAATGGTGAATGGTGATAAAGAGTTTGGAAGTGGAAGGTTGAGTTGGGATTTGGGAAGCAAGGGAAGCCATTGTATCCAAAAAAAATTTAGTGGATCGAGGGACAAATTGGATAAAATAATGGTCAAATGATGCCAACAGTACATCCACTAATTGTTTATACTTTTATATGACATCATTTTTGTATTGGTAGGAATTTTTAACTTGGTTGATGATAAGTTGGGAATCATTAAAGACATTAATAGTATTGACTCACAAGGTTAAGGTAATTTAGAGACCTATTACTATGGATTCATAATTTTCCATGTTATTGGTACACTCATATGAAGTGAGCAAGAAGAGAAATAGGTTCTCCATCAAGGGGAATAAGAACAACTCTGACACCCCCACCATGTTGGAATTTAGATCCATCAAACAATAGGGTCATTTGATAGGTGATATTCTCTTAAGATAGAGTTGCAATAGACTCATATGGAAAGACAAGAGGAAAATGTTGATGTTCTGGTAAAGGAGATTTAGCTAATTGGTCAAAAATAACTTGCCCTTTAATTGATTCTACTAGAGAAACTCAAGATCAAACTTAGTGAGAAGCATGGGCCACTTAGCCATACGTTAGTTTTGGTATGGTTTAGAATGCATATAATTTAAGGGGTTAGTGTGGGTAGTGACATAGGTTTTATGATTGAGGAGGCAATGATAAAGTTTTGGTAGCTACAAATACAAGGGCAAGGCAAAGCTTCTCAGTATGGGTGTATCGAGTCTCATAGTCTATAAGCATTCGACTGATATAGTAGATGGCCTGTTTCTTATTTTATTCATCCTAATGTGCAAGCATTAACCCTAGGGAGTGGTTAGTGGTAAATATATATAGGTAGAAAGGTTTATTCTCATCAAGAGGGGTGAGAACCAATAGAGAAAGAATATATTTGAGTGAATCAAAGGCCTAATGACAGTCTTTAGTCCACTTAAAATAAGTGTCTTTCTTGAGCAAATGTTGGAAAGGTTGACATCTATCAGATAATTGAGAGATGAAACAAAGAAAGGATTGGAGTTTTCCTTATAGGCTATGGAGTTGTTTAAGGTTGTTTGGAGGTGTCATCTCAAGGATGGCTTGGACATTGGTTGGGTCTACTTTGATTCCTTGAAGAAAGATGATGAATCCAAGGAGTTTTCTAGATAGGACCCCAAAAATACATTTCTTGAGGTTTAGTCTGATGTAAAAATGGATGATGCATTCAAAGATGATGGTGAGAATAGCTAGGTGGTCCTTGTGATGGTTATATTTCCCAAAGAGATTGTCCACATAGTCCTCAACAATTTTATGAATGAGGTAATGGAAGATGTAGGTCATGGCACATTGGTAGGTTATCCCAATGTTGTTCAAACTAAAGGGCATGACCCTATATCAAAAGGTTCCCCATGGGGTGATGAAAGAGGTTTTATGTTGATCTTTGAGTGCAATCAAGATTTTATTATATCTCAAAAAACTATCCATAAGAGATAGAATCTCATGGTTAGTGGTAAGGTCAATAAGTTGGTCGATGCTAGGGAAATGAAAGTTATCCTTTAGATATGCAAGGTTAAGGTCATGAAAGTAAAGGTAGAGGCAAAGTCCCCCTATGGGTTTGGTGATAGGGACAATGTTAGAAACCCATTGAGGATAGTCTATGGGTTGGATGAAGTCTATAGATAAGAGATGTTGAAGCTCCTCTTTGACAGGAAGCACGATGTGAGGATACATCCTACAAATATTTTAGTGTATGGGTTTGGCATTAGGATAGGTGACAATGTTATAAAGGGTAATAGAATGGTCAATTATTGGCATGTATTTATATGACCAATCAAAGGTGATGATATGGTCATGAAGGAAAGAAAATCTTGTTGTTTCTTAGAATCCAACTATTGACCAATTTTGACTATGTGAGGATTGTCCTGAGTACCCAAGTTGACATCGATGATAGATTCATTCAACATGGTCTATTTCTCAAGAGGAAGATATTTGTGGATAGAAGAATTTTTTTCACTAATATTGGTGATAATGGAATCATCATCCTATTATTGAATATTATGTATGGTAGGAGAATCATGTTTGATCATGTCATAATGGATGAGAGGAAGGGTTTTAGTTTGGCCATCCTTTTGATAGATTAAAGGACCCAAACTAACTATGCTGATAAAAATAAAATTAAAAAATAAGAGGAATGACCTCAAAGTCTTTAGACTCATGAGGGGAAAGGGTTGGTGAGGAATGGGTTTCATCCTCAATGTTGGTGATAGGTTTTATTAAATCAATGGGTTCTTTGGGTGGTTCAAAACCAATACCAAAGGATTCCCAAGGATTTTGAGTTTTGATCATAGGTTGATCATAGGGTCCTTGTTCGTAAAGGCCAAGACCAAATCCTTTTCAGGCACACTTGTGAAGATATAGTTTGGAAAATGTTGGTTTGTCAAGGTATGAGAAAACTGTGGTAAATGGTATGGTGGCAAAGGTAATGGTGGGGGAAATAAGTGGATGATAAAGTCCCCCATAGATAAATTTGGTTTTATGGTCAAGGAGTCTGAAAGGAATGATGTCACCAATTTTGGGGTCATAGCTAGGATCATGGATGAGGCTCCCATACTCTTGAGGAGTGGGGAAAATAGCCAAAGATAAAAGATGGTATTTTCCTAGTGACAAACGTTGGAATGTGGGTTCTAAGGGGTCCTCTATGGTAATTTGAGATGAGGAGATGAATGAACTTGTTGAATCTTCATTATGGGTAGTGGTGGAAGTGTTATTGGTGGATGGTGAAGTAGATGATGTAGGGATGAGGACTTCATTTTGATGATAGCTCATATTACATGAAACAAAGGGGCTTGGGTTAGCTTTAATGGTAATGACTTGACCTGCATTCTCAAATTTGATACAACAATATAGGGTGGAAGGGACACAACTCATGGCACAAATCCAAAGGCATCCAAGTAAGATGTTTTATTAGAACTCGCCCTATATAACATAGAAGAATTTAGGAACAGTGTAAGGTCCTAGATGGATGTGAAGGATGACTGTGCCCAAAGTAGTGGTTGTGGTGTCATTAAAAGAGAAAAGGACTACTACATATTTAGACATGATGTTATTAGGTAGTTGTAGTTGGTCATAAGCATGTGAGGAGATAATGTTGATACTAGCTCTTCCATCAACCATAACCCTTTTGATGAGGGTTTGGTCAATATATGCAATGATAAATAAGGGAATATTAGGATCCTTAGGATGAATAGATGGGATTTCTGAATCCTAAAATGTGATGAGGTTATAATGGTGAAGAGCTCCCACAAAGGTAGCTAGAGGTTGAGGGTCATGTGGTTGAACCTCAATGGATTAGAGGGTCTCAATGAGTGCTTGACAATGCTGGGTTGAGGTATTAATGAGCTCACAAAGACTCATATTTACCAGAGTTTGGTGGAGTTGCTTAATCACTACACCTTGCAAGGATTTAGATGGGTTGGAAGAAGGGGCACCTAAAATGGATATCTTAGGTTTTGGCGATGGTGAGGGGAAAGGTGAGAGTATGTGTGGTTGGTTGGTAGGTTGAGAGTTGGAAGCATATGTCCAATGGATGGAATATTTAACTTTTTCCTTGCCCTTTTTTAGGCCTTAAATCGAGTCACATGTGGATGGTATGGGTAAGAGAAGGTGTTGGACTAGGTGGTTGTTCTGGTTCCTACTCACTCTCAAATGAGTGTCTGGGAGAAGGTATGGTTTGGATGGATGTGATGGATGGTTAAGTAGGTAGTGGGATAAGAGGTGGTTTATCTAAAAATAGATCATCCTCATCCATCAAGTTATCTACAAGGGTTTGAAGGGCTTTAAAGCCTTCAATATTGTGTCTAGGTGTTAGATGATAGGCACAAATCAATGGGTCATTAAACCAAGATGGTGTAGGATGTGAGTGGTCAAATTTTTTATAAGGGTATAAGGGTTTGATGGGTGGTAGGTGGATAGAGGAAGTTTACAATAAACTTTGTAAGATGGCTGAATAGGATTTAGTCAAAGGTGATGAGGGTGCTAATGTTTTGTTTTTAGGAGGTAGGGTGTGAGTCTCCTTTGGAGGAGACCTCATTATGGATCTGGAAGATGGTTGAATAGTTTTTGTGAATGGTTTAGGTTGGGGTTAACTTTTTAAAGGATTTAGATGTTGAAGGTGCTTGTTTGGTTATAGGTAGAAGAGTAGATATGGAAAGTTTATCCAGAAATGAGGATGATGAGGTTGATGATTTAGTAGAAGGTATGGGTGAGGAAAAGGGTAAAGGTTGGTGAGATAAGGATTATGGAATAGGGAGAGTTAAGGTATGAGGTCCCAAAATTAAGGGTAAGGTGGAAGGAGGTGGTATTGGCCTAGCTAGAGGTGGAGACTTGATTGGTTTGATATTTTTGGTGGGTTTAGAGGGTGTTTGATTAGGTGGTTTGGGAGGGGTCAAGTCCAACCTCAAATGTGGATGAACCACATTTGTAATAGGAAGTATCCCCAAGTTTTTGATGGGCTTGGTTTGGGATATGATGGGTTTACTTATAGGGGTAGAGGATGATTTAGGGAATTTAAGTGGAGGAAGGTGGGAAGGTTCTCCTAGAATTTTAGAAGGAAAAGGGTTAGTTAGAGGTATGATGGGTTCATAGGTTTAAGAGAGTGTGGTTAAAGTTTGAGGTTTGTTTTGAGAGGATAAACCCAAATGATGCAAAAAAGTGGATTTATCTAGGTTGGGTTGGGAGGTGAATTCTAGATTCTGAACTAATCTAGAAAAAGGTTTGTAGATGGGCTTAGTTTCTTGATTCCTAGTTTCAAATATTAAGCCTTTAAATGGTGGTGAAGGAATGTTCTTAGGAGAGGGTTGTAAATCTTGGGAGGATGATTCTACCATGGAAAATGTAGGTGAAGGGTTTTCCTCTTTTAGAATGGTCTCCAAAGAGAGGTTGGGTTAGTCAATGATAGGTGTGATGGGTGTGAATGAGGGGGTGGATATGTTCTCTTGTTTTGGTTGATCCTCCAAAGGAATGGTAGAAGGGCTTTCCTCCATGGGTGGAGAAATGAGTGGAGAGGTGGTCGAAGGAATGATGGCCTCATTTGGTTTTTCTAAAGGAGGTGTGGGAAAGATTATGGTATTCTCAAGTGAGGAGGAGGGTGAGGTGGCTTCCTTGGTTTGAATGTCCAAAGAAATGATTGGTGAGTTAGCCACTTAAATGAGTGGGATGGAGGAAATAGAGGTTGAGGTAATGGTTTCCTCAACAAAATGTTCATCAATGATGGTATCAATCATGTTCACCTCATGTGTGTGAGATGATTCAAGTTGGTTTTCATTATAGTTGGTAGAGGGTGTATGGTTAGGAAAAGGTTTATGGAAAATATCAAGGGATTGGTGGGGATGCGTAATGTCAATTAGTTGACGAGGTTTTATAGGTGGAATTTGTATGGTGTTCTCTTTGAGGAGTTTCTCTAAAACTAAAGCGTAAGATTATCTAATAAGAGTGTATTGGTTTAGAGGTCCTTGATTTTGATTTAGGTTGGGTTGTTTGTAATAGTAAGGGGAATTGGTTGAGGGGTTGGATTGGTTGATAGTTGGAGGTGGAGTGGTTTTGAGTATGACCATGTGAGCTGATACCTTATATTTAGAAGGGTTGGATTGATTGGTGGACTTGGATGATGAGGAAGGATCATTAGATTTAAATATGGAATTCTTGTTCTAAAGTTTTAATGGAATAAAGGTCAGTTATGGAGACCTTTTAGATATATTCCCTAAAAAGTAATCTAAAAAGACCTGGGTGAGATGGCCAAAATCAAAGATGGAGTGCCTAGTGAGAACACTATACCAATCAAGGGCAGGTCCTATCAAAGACATGGGGAAGGATCAAAGGAGGATGTCATCATCATGTATAATTAAATAGCACAAATGACAAAATTCCTTCAAATGTTGTCATGGATCCTCTTTGACTTGAAATTTTGAAAATTTAGGCATTTGCCATTGAGGAGGATAAAATTGGATTGGGATGAATGGGTGGATGGTTGTGTTACATATTTGGTTGTAAGATAGAAGGATATGGGTTCCTGAGATGGATGATTCAAGATTGGTCATTTTGTTAATTAACATCTTGACCAAGTCAGTTGGAGGCTATGTACATGGAATATTGTAGGATATGTTGGGTTGAGGTATGGTAAATGCAACATATTAGTAAGGAGGTTGTGAAGATGATGTGTATGGATAGGTGGTTATAAAAGGTTGGGATGGTGCCCCATAAGGGTTTAGGGGTATGTAAGATTGGGTTGAAGAGGCCATGTGACCTTGTGGATTAGGCACATATTGATAAGAGGTTATGGGAATTTGTTGAGAGGTCATGGTGGTTGAAAGCATGGATGTATAAGTGGATTAGGGTTGAGTTTGTGTAGTAACTCATGTGTTGATGGGTGGAAGTGTTTGGGGTATAGAGAGTACTAAATTTTGGAGAGGGGTAAAAGTTGGTTGGGTGGTAGTGGTGGAAGGAGTGGTATAAAGAGGGGTAGAATTTTCCCCTAAGTTAGATGTGGGATAAGTGACTAGAGGTTGGGTTACCTCTACATTAGATGTGTTAGTTAGTATAGATCATGTTTGATTATGGGTTAGTAAATTGGATTGGGTTTGGATGGTTGTAGAAGATGGGTTATGGGTGGAAGATGAAGCTTGAGTAACCAAAGGTTGGGTGGAAGTAACACCCACCATAAGGTTACGATGCATACTTATAGGAGGATCCATGGGAGGAACCAAAGTAATTGGGGTACAATAGACTAAAGTGTTGAGATAATGCTAAAGTGAAATGGGGTTATTATCAAGGAAAGTGGTGAAATCAGGATCACCCTCAATAATAATTTGAGGCATGGTAGGTGGGGGAGAATGATGAGGAGAACCCTCAACCTCTAAAGTATACACCATTGATGATGAATAAGAAGAGGTAGGGGATGTTTGATGGGTTTGACTCCTCATCTATTACCTAATAAAAACCATGTGAGGAATGGGAAAATAAAAATGAACCTCTCACCTCAAATAATGAGCAGATAAGGAAAAGTTCAAGGCAAACAAGACACACAGTAAAAGTGGAATTAATCTTAGGATTCATTTTAATTCACTTTTGGCTTATGCCTTAGAGAGTGTGAAATAAGTTTGGATTATGAACTAAGTACTAGAAGGGAAAGCTAAGGATAGTTTTAGGTTTGTTATGGTGCTAAAAAAGAATCTGTACTAGACCAGGTACGTGGCATAGTATTGGGGGTTTGTTCCTCACACTTCATGAAATCGAAGCTGAGTGACCACATTTAACCAATATATACCATTTGTCTAGATTTTATACTCTACCAGAGAATGGAGTGGTTCCTCCTCTTGGTGATGAAATCCAAATAAGATCATTGGGAAGGGTATGGTGATCCAAAGGGTGATAATATCCCAATGGGCCTTGTCTAAAGTTTGTTATCATGTTTGTTTTTGTGTGAGTGATTTGGTTGTGTAACATATGTGTGTTATGATTAATTCATGATGCTTTAATTAAGTGACCTAAATCAAGCATGAAAACCATGAATTCAAAATTTTATTTTATACCCAAAATAAAAAAAATATAGATTTTGTTCGATGAGCATACAATAAGGAAGCAAGGGAACTAGGTCCCATAGGGCATGCCAAAATGTTTCTGGTAGAATTTACACTTTCATATCTAAGAATAAACAAAGAGATAAATGCTACGAAAGAAGGGTAAATAGGGTATGATATAAAAACATGGTAAAATTCACATGTGACCTAGATGAGGTGGATAAATCTTCTTTGATTAGGGGAAGATGACCTACATAATAAAGCACTCAAAAGAATCTTGTTTGTTAGACAAGGAGGAAGGGTGGATTGCCTAGCTGGTGCTAGATCTAAGAAAGCATGAACTATCTATGGAGGTTGTCAATCCACTCTCTGATACAAGTTAATGCTAAAATAAATGAAAGGAAAGATTGCATACATGAAAGTAAAAAAAATGAATACTATGACCATGTAAGCAAAATATCTAGTAAACTAACATCAAGATAAATGATAATCTACTAAATAAATGTCCTATTCTGATCTGGTCTATTCAAGTATGTTCTATTTTGGTTTGGGTCTAAAAATGGTTAGAATATCTAGTAAAAATGAGGGTTAGGTCAAGATGAGGGTCAAGATCTTAGGGCCAATCATCATTATTTGGGGTCCCAAGAGGTAATCATCAGTAGTTTCCTGTGGTGCCTAAAAGGTCAGAAATGGTCTATGGGTAGAGATGTCTGATCAAATTGAGTCTAATGTAGAGGGTCTATTTAGGGTCTAATAAGGATAGGGTAGATGGGTGAATGTTCTCAGGATAAGTTTAGAGGTCAAGTAGGTGTGATATAGATAGGGATAACCAAGTAGATGTAAAGTAGCTAAAAGTAAATAGTAATCAAATGCTTACCTAATCCTATAGAGATTTTGGTAGCATAATAGTGCTTGAGAGATTGCTAGAAGAATTTTTATAGAGGTTTGGGTTGATTGTTGTGGGAGAAACCTTCATGAAGAATCTTCAAATGCTTGAAAGAATTTAAAAAATTTTATGAAGATAGATAAAAGCTTGGCCATTGATCCATTTCTCTTCTTGCTCACTTCCTTTTATAGATAAAAGGTGATGGAGAAAGAAGATAAGCTTGTTAGGTTACGAGGTATTTGTGATGGGTTAGAGGATGGATTAGGTGGATGAAAGTATTAAATTTAATGCCTAATTTCCTTGAGGTTATCTAGTGATGAGTTACTATTTGGAAGGGTCCAACCATCGTCAGTCGTGGTCTCTAGAGGCTAACCGTTGATGATCAGGTAACCATCGATAGTTTACCTTAACTGATAATGATCAAGGTAATGAGGATAGAGGTGTTAAAAGGGGTGTTATGGGTGAAAAGGTTAGTAAGGGTCAATAAGGGTTAGCTGGTTAGTGAGCTAACTAACATAATCTAGGGTGAGGTTAGGTCAAATGGGTTAGGTGAAGGGTTTAGTTCAAGATAGGTTATTTCAACCTTACTAGTGTATTCAAAATAAGGGAAATCAGAGGTATTTGGACAACTAGAATCATGTGTGTAGTTTTCTAGTGTCTACAAATTGAGTTGGCAAATGTTTAAATGGGTGAATGATAGTCATGAAAGGGAAGATAAATGGTAAAGTCAGATTATGAGGTTAAGAGGTCAAGATGGAAAAGAGGCAAAAGGGGTAAATGGTCAAGGTGGTAAGAAGGAGGTAAAGGGTGAATGGAAAAGAAAGTAAATGGATAAGAGGGTAGGGAGTTAAAGGGATTAAAAGAGAAGAGTAAAATGGGCTAAAGGTGTGAGGTCAAAAAAAGAAGAAAGCCAAGAAATGGAAAACAAGAAAGCAAACAAACGTTACCTTGATGCTTGATGAATATGGTTGATGAAGATGTTGTTGTTGATGGAGCTTGAGGAAAGTTTGGCAAAGCTTTGTTACTTTGATATTTTCTACTCCAAGATAATGATGGCTTCCAAAATGATAACCTCCTCCAAATAAACTTGCAACAAGATGTTAATAACTAAAGACTAAATTTTCACTTAACCTTGGGTGAAGGAGGGGGGGTATTTATATAATATGTTGTGAAGAGTCATGCCAAAAGAGGAATAGTAGAAGTATGGCACCATTTTCTATGTGGTGGATGAATTAGTCAAAATGAGGTGGGTGGGGATTCCCATTTGGGTTAAGAAGTCAAAAGTGGGTACCCTTTGTCTCTCCCAAGGTATGTATCTTATTTTGACGGTTAATTTCATGTGTGAAGGTAAAATACATGTTGAATAATGGTCCCTTGAGGGGAAATTTTCCATATTTCAAGGGGGGCCTTGTGATGCTTAAATGAGGTCATCAAGTGCTTCAAAAAAAAATCCCAAGTGGGGTATGATGTCCTACATCAAGACATCTGACTTCCAAGCCATGTCACTTGCCATATCACCTCCCAAATCACCTTCCATGTCACTTGACATGTCACATGCCATGTCACCATGAATAGTGATAGTGGGTTCCCCTATGAATAGTGATAGTTAATAGTAATTTCAAATAGTATTTATGAATAGTATTATGTGAATAGGAGAATAGTGATTTGATTAGGTTAAGAGGGGTTGGTTAAGGGTTAAGAAGGTTTAGGGGGTCTTTAGGGGGTCTTGAGGCATGTAGTCATCAAAAATTGTAAGTGTGTAGTTTTCTAGTGTTTACAAGATCTTTCATTACTTCACTCTACCCAATAAGGGGGCATCCTACCTCTATATTTGAGACATACATCGATATATCTACCCCCTGGGGGAATCTTCTACATGACTACACAATCCAAGTTATGTCATTCATACACCACACACTCTAGTTATCATGTTGATGTACATTATTTACTAGCTTACACAAATTACTCTATTGAGATTTTGCTAGTATATAACACTTATGTATTTCTTAGCATATACCTAGTCTTATACTAACATGTCTTGCATACTTTCACTTCTTGATTTGATTAGTTAGATGTGATTGTATTTCTAGAATTTACATGCTTTCCTTTCTTGCTTTGCAAAGCTATATGTGATTACATTTCTTAGTTCTTATTTTATCTCTTGTATGTACCTTAGGACATTTGCCAATGTCATTTATTTGTAGTCTTCTATGTGATTGTGGCTTTCACGCCAACCTTGATTATTTCTAATTGTATGTGTATGTATCATTTGAACATGCCTTGTGTGATTTATTTCTAGTTTAAGTGACATGTGTCTATGTCCTTTGTTTGCTTGGCCCCTTAACCACTCTTGTATACTTCTTGATTATTGCCTTATGTGCTTGTTGCTTGATTGATTTTCAATTATTTTCAATTCCATGATTCACGTCAAGCATTATCTTGCTTTCTTGGATGCCATGATGGGCATCATGCTCCATCCCTCCTTGACAACTAAAAACTAACAATTAATAACTAGCTAGACTTCTAGTTTTAGTTCATTATATTGCACATGTTATTACTTTGTTATATCTATCTAGGTATACCTTTATTGATCTAACAAACTCCATTACAAAACATGCTATATTTTGAGATATCTTGTCAATTATCATTGCTACATCATATATTTTGTAGTATAACACACTCATAGGGCTCTTTCTTCTGAGGGTAGTCATTACAAGTTCTTCATTCCTACCCTCAAAAGAGGGGGCAATAAATAGGGGTTTTGTCATAGAGATCAAAAATGCTACCAATCAAAAAATTAGCTTTTATTACACCTAAAATAGTATCTAAACTTTAATCCAGGTAGAATAGACTAGGTAGATAGTGGCAATTACAACACAGTTATCAGAATCATAATAAGACAAGAGTGCCAAGATTGGACTAAGCGCCAGATAATAAGATGTCTAATTTTAGTGCTCATATCAAAACAACAAAAAAACTAGATTTTCCAAAAATAGACAAAGAGGTGGTTGGCATCATTTTTTAGTGGCTTTCACATAAGCCTATTGCCCAATTTAAAAGTGGCTTTCATACAAGACTAATCTCTACCTTTTCCAAGCAGCTAAGAGTGGCCTAGTTTATAGCACATATTCAACTATCCACACTGCATTATCAGATTACAGAACATTCATGGGCTTTAGGAGCCATCTCATATGACACACATTTATACTAGTATCAATTCATGACTTCACTTAATGGGGCAATGATGGAGCTAAAGGACTATCTAGCCTTTGTATTCTTGATCCACCTACTTAGAGGGATTGGACACACAGTCTATACATAGATTAACACTTGCATGATCACATAGCTTCACTTATTGGGTGACGATGGAGCCAAAGGATCAAAAATTGTATTCTTGAACCACTCTCAAGGAATTGAGCACTCAACTCCATTCATGATATTACCTTTGGTTCAACACATACCTAGCATTATCCAACATCATTCAGTATCACAATAGGTTTTGTATTGGTTCGCATACCTGGTGAAGTGTATTCATTACTTTCATTTCCTCTCTTTCTATTGAGCTTTATACATTCTTATTTTATATATAAAATATCTAGTAAAAACTGATCTATTCTTTGTTTTCTCTTATAGATTTACACTTCATAGTGTGCTCTCTTTATGCATACCCAATATCATACAGCTTCATGAGCTTCACCCTTGTAGGTAAGTTCAAGTATGCTTTCTATTTTTCCTTTACTAGTATTCTACTTTGCTACATCACTAGAATAAAGTGGGGAAAATGTAGTCATATAAAATGTGAAAATTGGTAGCTTGAGTGTGGATTATGACACCCAACCCATACGTCCCTCTTGCATACTCTTATGACCCTTTTAGACACCTTATTGTTATTCCCAATCATCCACAAACTTTTGAAACCTAATTCTCGCTCAACTAGGTTACTTTTCCCATGACAAATCCATCCCCTAGGTCCCGTACCTTCAGGACAATAGTTCCCAACTTGGACTATAACACTAGACCCTAGGGTGTCCAAGTTTGATGCTCTTATCCAATCATATTTTGAGCCTGGGTGATCATTTTCCCTTGAATCCTCTTCTTCATTATGTTAGCCTAGCGTGAATACATATGGCCCATAACCAACGGAACTTTATAAAATCCCATTCAAAGTTCATTTAGAAGGGGTTGGCAAATACTAAAAAAGCAAGCAAGAATACAAGTAAAACCACTAAGGAAATCTTACCTACTCTATACATACAACCATCTAATATATCTACTAACACATCCAAATTTTCTCACCAGTCCCTAATCACCTCAAGCTTACCTAGTTTAGCATTATTGAATCTTAATAACAGTATTTCAAAAAGCACATCAAATGGGAGAACTACATATATCTTGATCCCTCTTTGAAGTATTGGTATGTAGGTAGTGTGCCCATGTAAGGGGTGTGGATACACGTTCAATGTATCTTACACACACTAACCCCCCCTCTTTCTTAAAGTTTGTCAAAACATAATGAAGTTTAGGGTTTGAAGACAATCATCTTTATAATGAGTTTTGAAGATATCTAGCATCCAAAATTTCATAGGCAAGCTCACACAAGGACAATAGACAAAACCCAAAAAACTTAAGTCTTTAGGATAACAGTGGCAGAGAAGGACTATAGCATCAGACCCCAGGGTGTCTAATTTTAACACTCTTGTATTTTCATAAAATGAAGGCTAGATCCTAATTCATGACATTTTCCAAGCCCTACATAGTAGTTTCTAGACCCTATCTCAGTGATCTCAGCCCAATTTAAACTAAGTTACATTTCTCTTCATTTATTACTATTTTTAGAAAGGTTCAAATTACAATTAAATTATACAAATCAGTAGCTTAATTATTGAAATATTATTTACTGATTTAACATACTCAGAACTTTAACTAAATTAGGAATAAAAGTCTAATATTCCCAAAATATTCAAATCACAATGTTAGTGATAAATAACATTCATCATTATCTAACATTTCTCATATACATTGTATTCACATGTTTAGTCTAGATAAATCAAAGGAAGTGTTTCCCCTCTTGATTATATGAATGTGTGTTCCTATCCTTATTTTATCATTGTTTATCTATGTGCTTTTCCTCTATTCATTCCTATTGAATATAAGTTGTATCTACTGCAAGTATCAATCCTCTGATTACTTAGATTTGTATTTGTTTATTTTTTATAGGATAACACAATGTGCACACTTCATAACCTCATAGTGTATCACCAAGTGCAAGGTTATCCCCTACGTATAAGGTCTCATTCCCTAGGGTGTGGATCATTTTTATTAGATCATATCTCTTTTATATGCTTGTAAACATGCAAGAATAACAAGATAAGGAAGGTATACTAGTCATATTTATTTCAACCTACCCATAAGAAGCTCTCCATAGCAAAAGTAATATTGGCGATGCCCAAAATAAACCTGAGGTAACACTATACATCCAAAATGTCATTACAGATTCCCTAGAATCATAACACACAAAAATCATTGGCCAATTATGTGAGTTTATGATAGAGTTCATCCTACACATTCAAAATCTCTCTTGTAACACACTCAATAGCAATTTCAGTAATGTTATCAAGTCTAACTTTATATTAAATTTTTTCACTTGTGTTTGGGGGGATCGATATGCCCTACTTTATTTTCCCATGTAACTAAACAAGTGGTATAGGGAAATTAAATAGGGCATATCAAGTCAAAATATACATTAGGTTGTAATATTTGTGTTTAATAGGCTCAATATTTGAGTTTCATGTGTAAAAAATAGATTCATTATTTGAATGGGGCACTCAAATAAGGAATATAAAGTTGAATTTACATTAGGCTATCACATTTATATTTAATGGGCTTCATTCCCTATTTGAGGGCCTTATGCAACTAATCAAGTGAATGGTTGCACAATGCACTCAAATAGGGCATATTAAGTATGAATTGATTTATTGGACATCACACTAAAATAGGGCATATCAAGTGTGAATTTACATTAGGCTATCACATTTGTATTTAGGGGGCTTGATATACCCTATTTGAGTGCCTTACATAGCTAATTGGGTGACTTATTTCATGAAGCACTGAAATAGGGCCCATCAAATTTGAATTTACATTAGTTTGTCACATTTTTTCTTAAGGGGTTGATATACCCTATATAAGTGTTATGTGTTACCAATCAATAGATGGTTACATCAGGCACTCAAATAGAGCATGTATCGAGTTTGAATTTATATTAGGCTATCTCATTTGAGTTTAGGGAGCTTGATATGCCCTATTTAAATGCACCATGTAAATAATTGAGTGATATGTTACACATGGCACTTGAATAGTGCCTATTGAGTCTAATTTTGGATTAATTTGTCACATTTATATTTAGGGGGATTGATAAACCCTATTTAAGTTCCCCCTTTAGCCAATCATGAAATTGATTGTACAAGGTACTCAAATAAGTCATATCAATTCTAAATTTTCATTAAGTTTTCACTATTGTGTTTATGGGGATTTATATGTCCTATTTTAGATCCCAATGCAATGAATCAAGTGATTGATTTTCAAGGCACATCAATTTTTAATTTATAGTAGGTTGTCAAATTTGTGCTCATGAGGTTCGATATTCCTTATTTGAGTGCTTGCACGAGTTAAGTGATTGGTTACATGGGGCATTCAAATATGACATATCAAGACTCCTAATTTTCATTAAGTTGTAATTATGTTTACAAGGTTATGTTTTTCTTATTTGAGTACTTTGTGTAAGTAGTCAAGTGATTGATTCGCAGGGCATTAAATTCTAGTATATCAAGTGTGATTTTACTTTAGGTTGATGCATTTATATTTAAGGTGATTGATATTCCCTATCTGAGTGACCTATTTAAAAAAGTGAGTGATGAATACATCAAGTTGCATGAATTATTCTGATGTAAAGATTAGTTAGTGGAATATTATGCTAATGAGTTTCATGACTATAACACATGCCTATGTGAGAACTTGACTTAAAAAATAAGGCATTGAAGTACACTAAATGACTTTCAACTTATATCCCTATGAAGTACATTAATATAGATCAAATTTCATTTTGGATCCCCATATGCACAATTTACCAAACACTTTGACCAATTTTGAAAGTTTATGATGCATCTCAACTTGACTTACTCAAATTATCTCTAGCAGCATGTTTAATAGAAGTTTTAACAACTAACCGCATTCAAAGTACAAGTCAATCTTGACATTCCTATGTTCAATAGAAAAATTGACTCTCCATAATTCTATGTTTGGACTTGAAAACTCAAGGTGTACTTTTCATTCAATCAGTTTCTTAATATAGATAAGATCAATTTTGTTGTGTTGAATATTTATATTATAATCACTCATTGATGGGATACTTTCAACATGTAATGAGCATAGGACTTTTATTGATACAATATAGGAATATTAATCTCCTTTCAAACCCTTTTAATATGAATAATTCAAGTTTCACCAATTATGCCAGTGTAAGGAGCAGTCATTGAAATAATACATCAACACATTTTGTGACTATACCCCCCACCTACATGAGAACTTGACTGAACAACATAACTTGTTGATTTACATAAACAATATTTCACCTTATATCCCTATGAAGATAGAGTTATTTAATTCAAATAATTTGGGGTAAGTTTATCACAACGTTACCAAGATTAAAGGTAAGGTATTGTCAAATCAATGTCTAGCCTAATTATCCATTTTCATTTGTAATATCCACCTCATGCATAACTCCTCATCTCAACCTTGTGTGAAAAAATAGAATGATTTTCAAAAATGAGAGTAGGGTAAGAATGTTTTACAAAAATTGATGGCTCTTACACCTTATAATTTAGATAAAGGCAACATGTTTGGGGAAAATTAGTACCATCAACATCTCTCACATGCCTATTAAAACTCTAAATTTTTGTGTAAACATCCTTCTTTGTGTATTCTACATATAATCTCTTATAGATAAATGGAATTAATCCATATGCCACTTGTTTAAACACTAGTGTGACTATAATAGACTCTTGTGAGCAGTAATAACACCTATTACACACCAAGTTTTAGGTGAAGGGTTATCCTCAATAACATCATGTCAGTGTTATTGTGTGAACTGATAATACCATAATGTTTAACTATATACATGCCTTACAATAGTTCATCATAAAAATAAACTCTTTCATATATGAGACAAGTTTACAAAATCATTTGGTAGAGACCAAGCTTCACCTTGGTCATTTGAGTACATTCTAAGAGATTAAAGTGATATTTTATGTGTATAGTCTAGCACTATGAATTGGATTGATATGTAACATCTTAATAATGTAATTACAATATCCCTAATAATATGTCATGGACATCTAAAGGTGTAATGTTATAAGTGATGATCTCTCTCATAGACTTGAATTTGTAATTTGAAAGATGCATTATCATCAGACTTGTATAACCTTCCTCTACTGAAGCCACCCTAATGAGTATGGCTTGGCATGCATATTAGTGTAAAGGCCTAAGATTTGGAAATATGATGTTATTTTGACTTCCAATGTCAATGGTTACATGAAAAGGATAAACCTTCACTTGAAATTTAATGTGGAAGAGGTGTTATTGCTCCTTAAAGGTTTTAATGATAGTGAAGCTCTAGGGCTCAGAAAAGTGGCATCTAGATCAATATCATCTTTTTACATGGGACCATATGTAGACTACACAAGTAATGATTATTATTTGAAACATTATAAGTCATCCTTGGTGTGTGATAATGTTGATGGCATAATTTATCACCAGAATTATTATTGCCTTTATCTGAAGTAGATGGTACAACAACCTTAAATTTTTTTGCATCCTTCTTTACCTTATTTCCTTTGCCAAATATGTAATGATTTTATGTAGGAGGCTGAGATGAGGAGTTATTTATAGGTCGGCTCTTGTGCATGGCATTAGATGAAGAGATGAGATGTCACTTCATATTTTACTTGAATTAAATTGTGTTAGCATAGTGATAATATGTCCCTAGATTGTTAGAAGTAAAAAACTCTATCTTCACAAGAATAAAAAGAGATAGTTCATTGATGTTATTCAATACTTTATGTTTTTAAAGAAATATATCATATGAATTTTCATATAAACAAAAAAAATTAGACCATTCAAATTATCCTTATAAATTCACCTTTATCTCGCACCCCATAACACTGATCATTGGTATTACAACATATATCTTTTCTATACTTGTAAACATGCAAATACAGTAAGAGAAGTAAGGATTACCATTCAAATCTACTTCAACATACCAAAAAAATCCATATAAAAATAAATATGACACCAAGAAGCAACCTGAGGTATCCCCACACATCAAAAATCTCATTGCAAACACCCCAAAATCATAGCACACCAAAATATTTGGTAAGTTATGTGAGTTGATGATGAACCTCAACTTAACACCTTCAAACTTTCTCAATGTAGCATGTTAAATAGGAATTTCAAAAATTCTATCGAGTTGGTACTTATATTAGCTTTCAAATTTGTGTTTAGGGGGTTTGATACACTCTATTCAAGTAACCCATGTAACTATTTAAGTAATTTTTTACATGAGGCACTCAAAATGGGCATATCGATACCAAATCTACATTACCTTGTCGTACTTATGTTTAACATGATTGATATGCCATATTTGGGTACTACATGGAATAAATCAAGTGAACAAGGCACTCAAATAAGGAATATCAAGTGTGAGTTTATATTTAGATTTTAGATTTGTATTTAGGGGGATTTTATGCTTTATTTGAGTACATCATGAAACTAATCAAGTTATTATTTACATGAGGTAATCATATAAAACATATCAAGTATGAATGTACATTTGTGTTTAGGGGGGTTAATATACCATATTTAAGTGCTTTGTATAGCTAATTAAGTGACTGGTTACATATGGCACTCAAATAGGGCATGTATTGAGTCTAAATTTATATTAGGTTATCTCATTTGAATATAGGGGGCTCAATATTCCCTATTTTAGTACACCATGCAAATAATAAAATGATTAATTACATGGGGTACTAAAATAGGGAATATTGAGTCCAATTTTATATTAAGTTGTCACATTTGTGTTTAGGGGGATTGATAAACCCTATTTGAGTGCCCTATGTAACCAATCAAGTAATTAGATGCACAATGCACCCAAATAAGGCATATCAAATTTTAATTATCATTATATTGTCACATTTGTGTTTAGAAAGCTTGATATGTCTTATTTTATATCCAAATGAAATTAATCAAGTGATTAGCTACATAGGGAACTTCAATGGGGCATAAAAAAATTAATTTATAGCAGGTTGTCATATTTGTGTTTAGGGGGATCAATATGCCTTATGTGAGTGTCTATGGCATGAATTGAGTGATTGGTTACATGAGACATTCAAATAGGGTATATTGACTCCCAATTTACATTAGGTAGTTGAATTTTCTTATTGGGGATGGATTTCCCTATTATAGTGATCAGTGTAATGAATCAAGCTATTAGTTTCATAGGGAACTATAATGAATCAAGTGAGTCAATACATGAGAGTAGGTATCATTTATTTAATATGTTTTTATTGAGCATGCAATAGTTTATGTAGAAATGTCAAGACACATCATTTTTAGGTTCAAGTACTATCAAACTCCTATAAGGAAAAGAATTGGCCTAATATTACCATGATCAAGGATATCTTGTATTTGGCATCAAAATTCAACATTCTTTTAACATGCACTTTGATATAGAGGGATATTTATAAGAGGGTATCCAAAAACCAAATATATGTAACTTGACCTTTGGGATCTGTGAAATTTTTACTATTTTATTTTATAAATATTTCAAGCTACTTGTACTACAACATTATTTGCATCGTGTTCATTGCCAGTATCTTCTCTATTTCTCATGTAGGCGTCTCAGAATGGATCATGAATAATGAAAACCATTTAATTTATGAGACAAATTTACAACATTGTTTGGAATATATCTTGAGGTTAACTTTGGTCATTAGAGCTAATTCTAAGTGGTTGAAGAAGTGAAATTTTCATGTATAATTGAGCATTCTAGTTTTGATTGATATGTAGCATCTCACTCATATAAATAAGATATCCCTAGCAAGATGTCACATATCTCTAAAGATTCAATGTTATAAGTGATCGTGTCCTCCATATCCTTGATTTTTTAGTAGAAGGTGAATTATCATCAGACATGTATTCACTTCCATTTTGAATCCATCTCAATGAATATGGCTTTAAATTCATAGTAGTGAAAAGGTATAGGCATTGGTATATGCCTTGTGAGATGATGCTCTTTAAAATTTTGATGTTAATGATTTCCTAAATAGATTAACCCTTCAACCAAAAAAATGTGTGAAAGAGGTATTTTATCTCCTCAGAGGTGCTTATGGTAGTGAAATTATAGTGCTCAGACATGTGACATATAGATCAATGGCATCCTTCTATGTGAGACCGGATATAGACTACATAAACATGTTTGTCATGCATAAAATTTGGAGTCATCATTGGTTTGTGAGAGATGTTAAAGGCACAAAATGTCACCAGAATTCTTCTTGCATTTATCTAAAATAGAAGGTGAAAGATCCTTTAAGTTTTATGCATATTTCTTAGCTTTATTTACTTTGCCAAAAATGTATGCTTCTATGTAGAAGGATGAGATGAGGAGTTGTGCATGGGATAGATCTTGAATATGGCATGGGAAGAAGAGGTGATACATTTATTAATAATTTTCTTGGATTCAATCTTACCAGCATTACAATACGCTTTCCCTATAGTGTCATAAATCTTCATAGGGATACAAGGTTAAAGTTTGTTGATGTACTTCAACACCTGATGTTGTTCAATCAAGATCTCACTTAGGCATGCATTTTAATCTTGTAACTTGTTGATTTAGTCTTCCATTGATTTATTTTTGTTCTATAAAAATTGGTGTAACTCTATGAAATCATCTTCAAAGTGGTGAAAATGACAATACTCCTCCTTCAATGCATTGAAAAAATTATTTATAAGGCAAATTTAAATGGTTTAAATGTTGTAGTGTGGTGAATTTGTGTCAATATATTCTCAAATTTCACTATTTAAAAGAAATATGAAGTTTGTTAAATTAATTTTTAGCACATTTATAAATCCTTTAGATATCATAAACCAATCTGGAAGGCCCACAAACCTACAAAACAACCAATAATTTTCCCAAAACATATGCCAAGTGTAAAAGTTACACCCAAAAAAACCTTATGTTCAATACTAAAATTCTGAAAACTAAGTGCTTTCCCTAGATTGGATTTTTAAAAACTATATTCTATATAGTAAATCCTATAGCTCTGTAATTGATTTTAGACAGCCTAAAATAGTCCTAATTTATTGTATTTAGTAAAATAAAATAAAATTATAATAATATAAAATTTAATATATTTATTATTTATAAATGTTAATTTTACTAAAGACATTTCAATCTACAAGCATAAGAAAACACAATATGCACTACAAAGGGTGTGCACCTTTTACAATGCATAGGGTCCACATACTTTTCAAAGGGTGTATGCCTTTGTTTGATATTTTTTGTATTTACCTCCAAAAGATCCATGGTTTTAGGCTTGGAGGATCTGAACCTAACACTCAAACATGCACTAGATAAATAGACAACTTTTGCTATATTTATTTAAAAAATGTGCCTTTGTGGATATGTTTAAGTAAGTAGAATTTTTTTTTTCTAAAATATGAGTTTGTAGAGGAGAGAATGCAATTTTTAAATATATAATTTTTTACTATTAAACTATTATTTTTATTATACCTCATTATGGTTTATACATATATCATTACAAATAGATTTATAAAAAATTTTACCACTAATCAAAAGTCTATAAAACCTATGTCTAGAAAATATACACATCATTGGCTATGTTTTTAAAAAAAATTGATTTTCATGAAGTTAAGGTTAAAGAGTTGTGTTCGTACACTTGCAATTTTAATTTTACAACTTTCTTAACTTATAAAATTATTTAAAAAACATATATATTGAAAAATTGAGATAAAATGTTATGAAAACTCTTAGACATTTCCTTTATCCATATATGTAATTTGATATAAAAATTCATTCATATAATTGAAAAAAAGTGTTCGTAAACATGCAATCTACTTTTTTTTTCGTAAAAAAAGGATTATGCCATTGTCATAAATACATCAATTTTACATACTTTTCTCATCTGGTATAAAAATAATATATTTGGAAACTAAATTTAAGTGTCACAATTGATATTTTTATGTTATTATAAAATACTTTGTCCAAGTATCTCTAAAAGTCTCTTTGTGTTAAATTATTTATTTTTAAAATAAAAAGTGACCCTTTAAGGCCCCACTTTTGTCCCCCATTACCCTACACCAAGCCATCATAGTTTTTTGAAAAATATATTTTTTGAAGAATCATCCAGGGGGTCCTCATAATACATTCCCATGCTACTATAGGAGCTAATAATTTATCTCTACCCCTCACAGTTCACCTGCAATGGCTACCCAAAGTTCCTTTCATTTTTACCTTGAATAATGATAAGATTCTCTTTAGGAATGCACCTGACTAGTTACACATTTTGATTTTTGGGCCTGATGAAGGGTGGATGAAGGATAATATTTCATTTGTACGTCCATTTATATGTGTATGCATATACAATTCATCAATTAGGCATGTGATTCAGAATTTATGTATTTTACTGACCAATATTTTGTGCCTAAAGTGAGTTTGGTTGTGAGATAAAATGTTAAACCATTTCACCATCCACATGAATGGTATAAAATCATCCCATAGTATTCATATGATTTATGTATAAAATTTGAGGATTTTATGGTACATCTCTACCCCTTTTGGTTCATCTACAGTGGTTACCCAAAGTTCATTCCATTTTTATCCTTAAGAATGATAAGATTCTCTTCATGGATACACCCATCCACTTGCAAGTTTAGAATTTAGGTCCCAACCAAGGATATATTAAGGATAATATTACATTTATATTTCCATACAGAAATTTCATCAAATATGGTTCATCTATTGGATACATAATTCAAAATATGCACATTCTACTAACCAACTTTTGGCTCCCAAAGTAAGATTTGATTATGATACAAAATTTGCCACCATTTATCCACCATCACTAATGGAAATGAATACTATATGGGGTCATTATAGACTCACTTGTGTAACTTTATGAGGTAATATTTCAATTCTACGCCTCACAGTTTGCTTGTAATGAATACTAAAAGTTCATTTATTTTTTGTCATTAAGAATGATAAGATTCTCTTTAGGGATACACTCAACCAATTTCAAGTTTTGACTCTTGCTTCTAGTGAATTATGTAAGAATTCTAATATTGCATTTATATACCCTTATGGATGTGTCTATAAATATGGTTCCATGATTGGGTGTGCAATTCAAAAGATACATGTTTTATTGACTAATGTTTTATCCTTAAAGTGAGATTTAGCTATGAGAGAAAATGTGCCACCATTTATTCATAATCATAAATGATAAATAATCCTCTAGTGGGTAATCATTTTACTCACCCCTTCAATCATTAGATCTCATGGTTTGCATGTACCTCTCATGGTTCTTCTGCAATGGCTACCCAAAGTTTGTTATATTTTTGACCTCAAGAATGATAAGATTATCTTTGAGGGTGTGTTTGAACACCTAAAATTTTAAACATAAGGGAATTATGGAGAGAAAACAAAGGTCAATTTTACATTTATACACCCATATGGATGCGTCCATGAAAACTCTTCATTGATTGGGTTCTTGAGTCAAAAGGTACGTGTTTTACTGGCCAATTTTTGGTTCTTAAAGTGATATTCGACTCTGAGAGAAAATATTTCACCATTGTTCCATCATTGTGAGTGGAAAAAAATCCTTCATGGGGTCATTAGATGACTCATATAAATAACTAAATGATATAATGGTTTATCTCTATCCATCGTAATTTGCCTACAATGGTATCCTAAAGTATGTTTTATTTGTTCCCTTAATAACAATAACATTCTCTTTAGGGATACACCCAAACACATGTAGATTTAAACTTTAGGGATTGATTGAGTGTGAACAAAGGCCAATATTGTATTTATACACCCATTTAGATGTGTGTATGAATATAATTCATTAATTTTCTATGCGATTCCAAAGATAAATGTTCTACTACCTAAATTTTGATCCTAAGAGTGAGATTTGGATACAAGAGAAAACATGCCTCCATTTATTCATCTTCACAAGTGGCATAGAATCCTATAGTGGGTCCTCAAATATGGTTCATTGATTGACATGTGATTCAAAATATACTCATTCTACTAACCAACTTTTTGTCTATAAATCAAAAATTGGCTATGAAAGAAAATGTGTCATCATTTCTCCATCATCATGAATGGTAGAGAATCCTCCTAGCGATACTTAGATTAATTGATCATATAACTATAGGATCTTATGGTTAATTTATAAACTCATGGTTTGCCTACAATGGCTTCCTAAAAATGTTTCCATTTTTTTCCTTCAAAATAACAAGATTTTCTTCGAGGATGCACTTAATCGATAGTAAGTTTGGAACCCAGGGCCCGATAGAGGGTGAATGAAGTCCAATATTATGTTTATACACCCATATAAAATTCATTTTTGATTAAGTGTAATTTATTTTTCATGGTCATTAGGGGAAAGTCGGGTGTGTGTGATATTTCAAATTCATATAATATTGTATGACAAGGGTTCAATATTATTGCAATAAGAGTTCTAAAAAGAAATTAGATTTATATCTTGAGTTAAATGATTCTCTTTAATTTTAATAATTTGTGGACTCCATTGGATTATATACTTGATTTATTTCGCAATGTATGAGGGATAATAAGTAGTGACTTCAATTATGTCCATTATGTAATGTATAAGGGAATAACCACTAGGTGTATCTATGTTAAACATGATTAATTCCTTTATACTTGAATAAAATTTGATTTGTTTATTTTTTTACTAATTGATAAATTATAAAAAAACTCTAGGGAAAGTTAAGATTGCATAATAAGAATCAGAGGTTGTGTTCACCTAAAGTTGAACCCTTTTTGGAAATAAGAGTAAGGAGAGTAGCTTAATCAACTGAGTAAGCTACTATAAAAATAAGGCCAATTAAATAATTCATATTTACAATATATTCTGGTATAGTGTTGAGTTATGGAAATTTAATAAATATAGAAAATATAATGGAAAATATTAATTAATATGCTTACACATGAAGAAGAGATAATAATTATTTTATTTATTGGTGTATAGGTATATTTTAGAAATGTAGGTGCATAAATAGTCAAGATAATGCCCAACTATGATTTGTCATATTCTAGAAATTACCTCTTTATTAGCTTAGACACCACCATCAAAATAGGGAATTAGCATCAATAATTCTATCTTGAAATTGATTCTTCTATCTATAGTGAAGTACATGTCATTTTTTTAAAATTTCACCTTAGTCTACTAGGGTTCTATGTCACCGTGTAGATTATCAATTGAGATCATGCAAATAGATTTAGATATAAATATTTTGGTTAAAACCCTAGATCATCAAATTAGGGCATGCCCCCTTGATAAAATGTGGGTTATTTGGATTAAGTGGAATTGATTAGACATCAAATACCCCTCTATACATATCCATATACTCTAAAGAACACCTCAGACCAATTTAGTTCTCCCTTAAATATGTGCTTGTGTGTCAACAATGGTGTAATATGCTATATGCAAGTGCATGTAGTGATCTAGATTAAATATTGACAAAAATTTCTCATGGGCTACTCTTTGGATGCGAATCTGTAATAATATTGGTCCTATGATTAATTTGTAAATATGGAAGAATATGGAGTTTTATAAGCTTGAGAGGTGTTTTTTCTTGGTATTTGATAGATGCATGCTTGAAAAGTTATTAATCATAATTAAAGTTATTTTAATTATATTTATACAACACCTTTTGAAAATATCTCATGAAATGGTTAGTTAAGATAAATAGGTTAACCCATACATGTCGTAAGATTTGTAAATTTGAGTGTTTATAAGGTACAAACACTAGCATCAAATTTAGGACACTAGTGTTAACGTTAGTGTTATTATCTAAATGATAGTGTCTTGGAGAATATAAGGTTACTAAAGATTTGTAACTGACATTAAGAATATAAATCAGTTTTTAAGCTTACAATGGGATAAAGGTGATCTAGATAATCAAAATATCAAGGTCAAATAAAAAGATAAGAATTTAGGCATGACGAGATGACAAATGTGAGTCTTTTGGAAATGGGGAATTCATGAACTGAAGGGTTGAGCCTTGAGTGATGTTTTTTAAATGTGTAAGACTAGTTTCTCATGTAAATTAGATTTAGCATTTGCGTTTGTCCCCCTTTTATATAGTAATGCATAAAGATGAAATTACTAGTTATAAAGGAAAGAAATGCATACCTTGGTGTATACAACTAAAATTTCTTTGACTTGAGCTTTGTTTGAATTTTTTGTGTGTATTACCTACAACCAAAAGAGTGTTACAAGTGTAATTAGTGCATATAATCTAAAAATAAATAATTGAAATTATTTGAAATAAAAGAGAGAAAGGAAGGAGTACACGTATTTACACCTATTTATTGATGCAACCATGTTTCCCCTTAGTACTTTGTTTTGGTAATAATGCTTCCTAGTTGAAATATTGGAAAGAGGTTCATAATTTGACCTTGAAGATGTGAAGAAGAGAATTGGAGGGTGTCATTAATCTAGTGTAGGGATGAGTTTTGCTAAGGCCATTGAGATCACTGAATCAAAATCATACAACTCAAGTGTAAACGTAATAAATCCAATCTCTCCCATCTCAAATGGTGTAACCATATCAACCTAAAAGGTGGGAGTAGTTCCAAATCCATCGTGGGTGTTGAATATTGATAACACTACTCAATGAAGCCAAATATTATAGAAAATAAAATCTCTATTAGTGTATCTTAGTAAGGTTAGAGCATGCATATTTGTATAATTTGAATATGTATCTATAATTTGGTTTATTTGCATAACATCTAATGTGTTTGAAGTTGATGTATCTATCAAAATATAACCTCTTGTTTGTAACTATGTATAATGTGTGCCACAAATATTTAAAAAATTATCCCAAATATATGGAAATTAGTGTCAAATGTATAAGATTTTGTCACAAGTGTATATCTGAATCATGTAAATCGTATCAAATTTTTTTCCAATTCTACCAACTGTGTGTATGTGGAGTCATGTCTCTATGACATGCCCCCACTGATATGCCCCCTTTGATGTAAGGAAAATGGAACATGATAGCCACATTATCTCAAAATAATAAGACAATTATGATATATTTGTATCAATCATGTAGCAAATAATTATATAGTGATATCATGTCGAAGAAGATGTATCAATGAAGGTCTCAGTATCCCAACATAATAAGCCCTAAGATGCATGATATGTATCATGGAAATGTATAAAAGTAAAAATATCAAGAAATAATCAAAAAAACACACAAGAGCACTCAATTTCATGAAAATGAGGTCTAAGTATACCATAAACAAGGGGTAGGTTTAAATGTTACAAACTCAAGGGGAGACATGATCAAATGTACACACACCAAACAATCAACACTCAGGCATTATGGCCAAAAAATAAGGAAACATGTTCAAATATTCCACAATCAACACAAGATATCAAATAAGAATTACACTCAAGTAAGTCATGTGATAAAATGAATAAGTGATATATAAACAACTAGCATGAACATGTAATCCTAGTCCCTGCATACATGTGTTAGCAATATGTCCTATAGAAAAGAATATCAAATACATAGTATATGATATAATCATGAATGTAAGAATGTGTGAGAATTATTATATAAAGTCAACATAGTAATGTAAAGTTATCATAAAATAATAGAGCTTGTAGTAATCTTGATCACTAGAAGAAAGATGTTCCCAATGTAGTGTAACATGCAGGAAGAGGAAAGGTCCAACATCTACATGCTCATGTATCATGGATCTACTATATACCTATATCACACTCAAGCACCTGTGAAACATATGTGTGTAAAGAAATGATATGTATTTACTAATGTAAAGTTAAAAACATATACAAGGACCAATAAACATATGAAATGTTAAATATTTTTTGTATTTTTTCTTTATTTGTATGTTTTTGTATTTTTCTTGATTATTTGAATTGTTTGAATTTTCTTGATTTTTTTTGAAAATTTTGAAAGAGCTAATCCAAGAAGTTATCATAGGTGAAAGGTATAGGATCACTTGGTGGAATTAGAAACTTATTTTCTTACCACCATTATTTATATTAAATCATTGCCATTTCTTTGATATTATCTTATAGTTGGATACTAGAAGCCATTGGTATTGGTTTGTCACTATATCCATCATGATGGATGCAAACCTCCTTACCCATAAAAGGAAAAGTGAGCACATATTTTTAGTGTCCAATGTCGCATGCATATCAAAAAATAAATGTTTTCCAAAATGGAATGTCAAAACAATTCCTAATACATTACTATATTATCATAGGGACCACTTTTAGTCTACATGTGATGGGTAATATAATGTATTTGAGAGATTATGGAAAGAGTAAATAGTTTTGTAACTCATTTGTAATTTGTCCTAACAATATTAAACATGGAAAACTGTAAATTATATTCCAATTATTGATATCAATATTGAGATGCTAGTAATAGTCACCATTGATATTTACAATAATGGTTAGATCATCTTGCCATGGGCACTTTCAAGTATTCCCTCTTGTAATTTTTACTTTTGAATAGTTCATGATCAAATATATTTTTCATTTTTCTTGCATAATCTATAAGCGCCCTTCATTTTCGTATTTTTGAATTTGTTTTTGTAATGACTCACAATGATCCATATCATGTCTTTTGATTCTTTGATATTTGTAATATATTGATCCTTCTATATAGACTAACCTGACCCTTGATTTGTGTCTATTAGGAGGTAAAGATATCATATTGTGTTCATGTAACATAGAAAGTATTATGTGTAGAGAATTTTGTGTTATTATGATATATTAAATCTATTGTGGTGACCTATGTGAGGACTTCACATTATTAACATGATGTATTTGCATTTATCCCTTGGGTAAGTGCATGGAGATGGGGGTCCAAAAAGTAGATAGAATATCACCAAAATAAATTCTATGCATGTGGTTATTAAGAACCTCACACACTATTTTATGAATTAGGCTTAGTATTACCAAGCCAAAACCATGTACACAGTGTTAAAATAATAGAATTACATATGCAGTTCTATTATTTTAAAACCAAATAAAAATCATCGATGCCATTCATTTAACATCAATTCAAACTATCAGTAAAGGTAGAAAAATCAAATATGTGCATGAGACTAGGCCAATTTGAGTTCGATAATGCCACATGGAAAGAGAGGTATACAAATGCATTTTAGTGCATTGAGAAACACAATTACTTAATTTTTTTGCATTTTTATTGATTTTTTTTAAAACATAGAAAGGCAAGGGGTACCAAGCAACAACCTGACCCTTTTGTCTCTCCTAACCCACAAAATCCCTTCTATCCTTTTGTAATCATGAAACCCTCTTATCCTTCTTTCCCTGCAAAACCCTCCTAACCCTCATGTAGTTCCTAAATACTCCATGGTATTCAAGATGATTTATCATCCCATAACATTGAAAATAAGATGGAAATTTGAAATATGATTAGGACATTGAGTGATCCCCATGCAAACAACCCCTACCGACTTTATCTATCAAACACATTATAGACATTATTAGCTAAAATTGACTTATTAATAGGTCAAATTGATTGGTGAGATGAGTATATAAATAGGTGTTGGGCATACTATTCTAAGAAATTATCTGTAGCCACTATGAAAGATAAAAATATAACCAAAGCTCAAACTTGTGCCTTATTCATTGATGGAAAAATTGGTGTGTTTCTAGATGTGATGATCAAATGTATTCCAATCCAATGGTGTACTTGTGATTTGATCCCAAAAAAAAAAATTGGCATCGATGGTGGATGGTCTTTGATCACCCACCTTATAATTATAATGAAGTCTCAATGTATTTTTAAAGAAAATTATATTGTGAGTTTATGTTGAATGAATCTCCAAAATATTTTTATTTTTTGGCGTTCTTTGGCAGAGAAAAACACTCTGTACATGATAGGCCAGGTGCATGTCATGCCCCTAATAAACTTACAAGAGTGCCATGAATAAACCACATCTTCTTGAGACCCTACCCTCTATAGTCAAGGACACCATAGAGATTGATACTTTACATGTGCTTAAATTTCTTACTGACACCCTAATTCAGTATATGAGCTAGATTTATCATACTCCTATGGTGATGGTGGACATAACAAGGATTCATCTAGCATTTTTACTTGGTGATCTCACTATTACAAATCATGTGGTGTTATATGCAATGGACCCGAGGAGGAGGAAGATATCATGAAACCCATTCATGGTGGTATTTTTGTGGGCCTAGATGATATCGACCTCACTATTTTTTAGCTATCTACCTTTTATCTAGACACCTTGGCTACAACTTCCAAAGTAGCTTTAATATTTCATTTGTTAAAAAAATTGTTAAACATGTTAAATTTTAGTTATTTGTATAATTTAAAAGGTATTTAATTAATTTTCATATAGAAAGCTCAATAATGTATATTAATTTTTATGTTGTAATATGATGTTAGATGTCATGGGAGCATGCATGTTGCTACTACTGCACCTATAGATACCTATACATAGGTGATTTTTAAGGATTAATTAATGCTATTGATATAAATAACCTACTCAGGTTAAATAACTATGATCAATTTTGATTTAATTATGCCTCTTTGGTGTCTGAAACTCTAGTCATATTCACACACTAGTATATATATGATAAAGTGACTAGCAATGATATTTTGTTTATTTACTGGATGACCACTCTAGACAATCTGCCATCTATTTGGGAGGGAGTAAATTTAGGTGTTGTTGTTGTGATTTCATCTACATAGAAACTCACTAAGGTACATGAGAGTTATTGTAATGTTTAAGTGTAAATATGGATGTTTGTTTTATAATTTTCCTTTACACTTGTGAAAATAGTTGACCTGTGAAATAATTGTCTATATAGAATCCTTTGATGGTGTTTTCATATTAAAATGATTAGAATGCATGACATGGTATAGTTTAAAATTTAATTTTTAATTTTTTCTATTATATTTCAATGATTTAGTTAGTTGAATTAAATATTTATGAGTTAAATTTGAATTTTCATTACACACATGCACACGTGCATGCATGCACACACACACACACACACACACACACACACACACACACACACACACACACACACACACACACACACACATTTACAGGGACCAATCCCTTCTATTATCATGAGCACATCACTAACTCCTATTGGTGATCCATTTCACACTATTGTAAGATAACATGAACCTATCATTAACCTTATTAAGTGTTAGTGCCAAATTGATTATGAATGCCAGCTTATGGTAAGTGCACCTGTGAATATTTTTTTATATCATTTTGAAAACATAACTTGTTAATTTTTTTAAGTATCTTATTCTTGTACATGTAAATTTTCTAAAAATATTTGAATATGAAAAGTTGGATCTATAAGCTAGTTTTGAGTAGAGGAGGACTCATTGTTGTCTAGATTTAACACCTCCATTTGTGAGTAAGGCATCCTAGGGAGAGGCTTCTACAAGAAAAGAAAAGAGAGATATGCACTTTGATGATTATGATCATGTATTATGACATTTTATTGTATGTTTGTATGACTTGATGTATAGTTACTTCTATAAGTATATACCTATACATCATTGACCTAGGATATTGTATCAAGTGTTCATATTTTGTATGCATTTATATGGCTTTTATATATCTATTATATACATGTATTGTTCAACATTTCACTTTTTAAATATTCTCATTGATTTTAGATTTTAGACTTGTTGTAATTTATTAGATATTCTATTACATGTTCACATTATTGTATGCCTTAAAGTTTTTTTGAGCATTAAAAATAGACCTTGCAGTCTATTGAATGTTGTTAAAACGTATGTGATGCAGGAGCATAATTAAAAGTATGATTAAATGGTGGTATCAAGAGTTCTTAGAGTCTTAAGTAGTCAAATAAATTAATAAATGCCTTAGTAAAGGTCATATAAGTCAATTTATAGGTTAGTTAAATGTTTTGGCAAGTTTTTCTACCAAAAGTAAAATTTGAATTTTTGAATGCAATTATTGTAAACATGTGAAAAGATTACAATTTTGAAACTATCATGTTAAGTTTTCATGGTCCTAGAACATGTCTAGGGTGTCCTCCAAGGTTCATTCAATGTTTTTATCCCAAAAACCAAATAAATTTAATGTAACTAGAATATTACTCAAAATTAAACATTTGCTATCTTGAGGATAGGTAGTTGAGTGAGAATATTAGGCCAAATTAGGCCATTCTAAGCTTAGATTTATATTCCTCCATTAGATAATCTTTAATCCAACTAAGGAGGAACAAATGTCAAGGCAAGAAAAATCATAAATGGTTAAAAAGTTCATGATTATGTTGTTGTTGATGGTCTGCCAATGAAAAATAAAGGTTTGTGTATTAAAAAGGTGTGATTTTCTTGAAAATAAAAGGAGTTTTATTGCTTGAATTATTATACTCATATATTTTTTATATTAGTGATTGAGATCTAACTCAATTTGAAGTGATTTTTATCTTGATTCTAAGTTCTCATTGTTGAAACCTACCAAAACTCTATTTTTACACACTTACAGTCCTTCACAATCACTTATAACATGTGAGAAAAGTTGCATGAGCTTGGTTATAATATTAGGAAGGTTAGTATATGGAGGATGATGATAAGGATTATTAGGGTGTTAGGGATGGATTTCATTTAGGTATGGACAATAAAGATGTAAGGGACAACAATAACAAGGAAAGGGATGACAAGAGTAGCAGTGGCAGGGGTAGTGACAATAGGGGAAATAGTGGCAAGTGCATCAGTGGTATGGGAAATAATAGTAGATGCAATAGTGGTAGGAACAAAAGGGGTAGGAGAATAAAAAGAGGGAAGATATAAATTACAATAAGATATAAAAGAGTATTCAAATCAACCTCTAAGAAGTGTGGCCATGTAAATGGAGCCAAGCAAGATCAGATTGAGCTGGAATCTTTAGGGTTGAGGATAGAAAAAGAAGTGGTGACCTCTAGCAAAACATCTTACTGATCTAAGGTATATGCATATTATCAAAATGTTTCAAATCCCTTTCAATTCTATTGGGATTTATACAAATCCTCCATCATTTAGTATCTCTCTAATATTAATCCCCAACTAGTATCAAAAGGCTAGATACCCATTTTTGAACCCCTAGTGGTAGAGAAAGAGGCTCTAATAGGAGTTAAAGGGAGTGTAGAGGAAGGAGCTTAAAATAACTTAGTGGGGGATCTAACATTATTTGGGGATATTCCACTAGTTTTCTCAAATAATCCTCTTTTTCTTGAGATAGAAGATGAATTATCTGCCATTGGTATGGAAATTGGGGGTAAAACCCTCATTGGTAGATGCATTGGAGAAAGACCTTATAGGGAGGAACTTTTAAGATGGGTAAAATCTACCTAGCCTTTATTGGTAGGAATTTCACTTAATATGTTCCCCAATGGTTTTTTCATGTTTATATTTCATTATTTATAAGAAAGAGATTTTGTCTAGAATAATGGCCCTTGGTTTGTAAGAAAGAAGGGTTGTTTTTGTGCCCTTGGTCTTCTTTTTTCAATTCTGCTACTATGGTTATTTCGAATGCTCTAGTCTGGATCATACTTTATAATCTTCCTTTGGCTTTCCATGATTCTATATTGATACAATTATTGGTTAATAAAATTGGTGTGTATTTTAAATCTAATCAAAGTTTGAAGGAACATCAACACTTTGTTAAGGTTTGTGTTTTGGTTAATTTTTTTAATCCACTTCATCATTCCATTTAGGTATATTCCTCTCATGGAATCTAGACTCGGTTTATAAATTTCAAAGGGTTACCTTTCAGATTTTTTAAATGTAATCAAGTTGGTTATAAAATTATGGTTCGCCCTCAGTCTTGTTTTAAAGGGGATGATCCATCCTTTTTTAAGAAATGGGTTCGAAAGATTGCCTATCCAAATTGGGATTTGGTGAATAGCTTGTGTCTTCCTTTGGCTACTTATTTAAAAAGTATGTATTTACCTACGTATACTTTATAGGGAGAAAAGGGATTTTATCTCAAGGTTGAGAATGGGAAAATAGATCAGGGTGCCCCAGTTTTAGAGAATCCAACTACTCTTAGGAAGATGGGTGATAGAAATAGCCAGATTAAAGAAGTGCTTCCTCAACTTCAAGTTTCTTCAAAAGTTGAGGTATGTTTGTAGTCAAAATATTCTAAAAATTATGGCGTTGATTCTAAGGAGGAAGAAGAAGTTCTTGACTCCAAATAATTCTTATCCATAGCTCAGAGTCCTTGCCTTCAATCCAAACCTGACTTTGGGAAAAAAATATTTAAGAGGAAGGAAAACTTAAGCTCAAGGTTTGTATTTTTTTGCTTTGACTTATATCGATGGGGGAATGAAATGGACTATAGAGGCATTGCTTTCCAACAAAGGTAGGCACACTCTTGCAGTAAAAGGATGATCTATGATTTATAGGCAAGGGGATAGTAAGTTGGTTTTGGTAGTTGGTTTACTTTTTTATTAGTTTGTGGATGGTTTAATTCTCTTTTTTAGTTTTTTTAGTGGTTATGTCAATTTATTATCCTTATTTTCTTTCTTAAACATTGTTTTGGTTGCTTCTTCTTTGGTATCTTAGAATTTTTTTGCCTTTTGGGGACTGAGCCCCGTAATGTTCCCTAAAACTAATTAAAGCTCCAGTCAAAAGTTGATATCTATCAAAAAAATATTAAGAAGGTTAGATAATGTTCTTAATAACTTGTAAAATGTGTTAGAAAATTATAAATCCCCCAAACATTATGAACAATCATTTAGTATCTCTTAGGCTCTGAATTTTGTAAGAAACCCTAGAATAGGGTTTTTAGCACAAAATGCCCCAAAACTCAAATTTGAACTAATGAAAATCCTTTAAGATTTATGAGTATTTCCTAGGTGTTTGGGAACTAATACAAGCTTTATTAGGTTGAAAGGATTCCTAAAATCCTAGTTATAACTATCTATGTTTTGGTATGCCTGTAGGTGACTATCGAGAAGGCTCAAAAAGGAGAAAAATTGATTGTTTAGCTTTGTTATTTGGATTAAATATCTATATGAAGGTATGTTAGTGTTGGGTGATAACTATGAAACACTTTTATAAAGTGATCCAAGTCATTTTTTGATTAATTGAATCAATACCCTTTGAACGAGACATATTAGGCTTGTAGAGACCTAAAAGAGAAACATTACCATTGTATTTAATCCTTGAGAAAATAATAAAAAGAACTTATTTATCACAATTGTAAATGGTTTGTAACATCTCAATAAATCATTCAAAGAAACCTGAAGCCCCATTTATAGAGGACTATGTTTAGGACTGTGATGTAGACGCATCACTACCAATATGTAAGATTGTACTTGGTTAGCTTGGTATAGGGTATTTGTAAATATATGGATAATTATAATGGTCGATGAGTCATTATGAGTTTACATAGGTATCTTAGGAGTTTTAAATGTAGTAAGGAGTCTTTTGGACCTTTTTAAAGTCATATCCATCATAGAGGTTATAAAAAAGTAAATATAACTATAAGATAAATCATATGAAGTTAGTTTACTAAATCATGGTGGATAAGAAGAATATTGTGAAAATATGGAGTATTATAAGCTTGAATAATCCTTAAACTAATTTAAAATCATATACCCAGGTAAATAGGAGGCAAATAAGTTCATAAAAAGGAGACATTTTGATGATTGTAGGCCAATCTTCAAGTCTACAAATGTAAAATAAGGGTCTATGTATGTAAAAGCATAGTTTTCTTACAAAATAGAAGAACATATTTTATTGAATAATTATGTTCATGTTTTTATTGCATGTATTAATTATATTCAATTAAAATTTAAATGATTTTTTCCTTGACTCAAATTCCTTGTGTTTGAAACCATCAAGAACCATGTTTCTAGAAACCTACAGTTGGTTGCAGTCACTTGTAACAAATGTTAAAGGATGCATGAGTTTGGATGAAGGATTGGAGAAGTGAGATAAGGTAATTGAGATTATGTCATATGTTTTATAAATTTTAGAGAGTTATTAGACTCTATGAACTATCACTTTAAGAAGCTCTCAGGTTTTTGTGTTTTCTAAGAAACCCTAGAACAGGGTTTTAAGCACAAAAATTCCTATATCTAAATTTTAAAATGGTGGAGTATCTTAAAAATTTGGGGAAATTTTCTATAATAATTTGAATTTAAAAACATTTCCACCGCCACATCCTTAAAAATCACATGAATGCCCTTTTTTGCAATAATTCTAGCCTCGAACAACATTGACATGAAACATTGTCAAGATGCAAGTTATAGTTAGATCTATATATATAGGGCCCCATGGATAAAAATGGAATTTACACCATGTTGGGGGTGGATATTAACCTATATTATTACATTAATGGCATCTAAATATGCTTGATTAGGAGATAGAGCATCCGTTATAACCTCAAGATGATATTTCCCTAGATGTAAGATGTAAGTCACAATTAGATATCTCTATCTCTAAGGCATCATGAAATAAAATTAAAATCACCACCATGTTTATGGTGGTGATTAACCTATAGTACCCTATTATTTACATCTGGGTATGCCTAGTTAGGATACAGAGTACTCATTCTGACCTCAAGATGACATTTCCTTATAAGGAAAAAATATTATTTTTTAGGCAAAATTTAGTCCAACATAAAACAAAAACCATAGGATGTATACATAAACCAATAAAACCATCACATTTTTATCTAAGTATTATAATTTCAATCTAATTCCCTTAGATTGAAAATAATCGATAAACTTGTGGCATATGATTCAATGATTAGTCCTAAAATGCAATGTTTGTGTAGTTAAGAGACAAGTTCTTTACCTCTAATGGACATTTATACTTCTAAGACCTATGCTTTGAAATCCATCACTTCTAACACCTCAAGATGTGTAATTTACACATGTTTCCACTACCACAACCTCAGAATCCATGCAAATACCCTTTTTTGCAATAATTTTGGTCTTGAACAACATTGATAAGAAACATTATCAATATGTAAGCCATAGTTGGATATCTCTATATCTAAGGTCTCATGGATAAAAAATGGAATTTAAACCATGTTAGGGGTGGTGATTATCCTCTAGGACCATATTATATGCATCTAAGTACACTTGGTCAGGAGACAAAGCTCCCATTCTAACCTCATGATGGTATTTTACTATATATAAGATGTAAGCCATTATCAGAGATCTCTATCTCCGAGGCCTCATGATTGAAAAAAGGAATCACCACCATGTCAGGGGTGATTATTAACCTATAATTCTATATTATTGGTATTTTATTACACCTAGCTAAGAGACAACACCCATTCTAGCCTCAAGATGACATTTCCCTATAAGGCAAAATTATTAGTTTCTAAGCAAACTCTGGACAAGCATAAAATGAAAATCATAAGTCATATACATGAACTAAAAGAACCATCACATGCCTATAAAATTATTCTATTTTTACCCCAAATCCTTTAGATTTAAAATTATCAATGAACTTATGTCATAGGATTCAATGATCAATCTTAAAATACAACTTTTATGTAGTTACGAGGTAGGTTCTTTGCCTCCAATAGATATTTCCATTTATGGGACCTCCACTTAGAAATCCATCAATTATAACACCCTAGGATGTGAAATTTACACACGTTCCCACTACCATGACCTTAGAATCGGTGCAAATACCCTTTTTTGTATTAATTTTGGTGTTAAGCAACATTGACAAGAAACATTGTCAAGATGTAATCCATAGTTATAAGTCTCTTTCTTCGAGGCCTTGTGGATGAAAATTAGCATCACCACCATGTCAAGGGTGGTGATTAACCTTTAGGAATGCATTTTTAACATATTATTATTATCAGTTAGGAGACAGAGCATCTGTTATGGCCTCAAGATGGTATTTCCCTATATTCAAGATGCAAGATGTAGTTGGAAATATCTATCTTTGGGGCCTTGTGACTAAAAAATGGAATCACCACCACATCAGGGGTGGTTATTAACCTCTAGGACCACATTTTTGGAATTTGATTATGTCCAATTAGGATATAGCACCTATTTTGGTATCAAGATGGTATTTCCCTATAAGGCAAAATTATTATTTTTAAGCAAACTTTAGATAATCATAAAATAGAAACCATAAAATATATCCACAAACCAAAAGAATAATTTGCTTCTCTTAATTTCCACTCATTTCTTAATTTGGAAAAGGATCAAAAACTATTATTAAGGGTGTGGTATAAATACCTAGTTGGTGATGCACACATAATCCAAATGAATGTCAAGAACTCCTCTTTGGATTAGAAAGAATAACCTGCAAATAAGAAAGACACTAACAAAATGAATTATTAGCAAGATAGTTGAGTGGACTGTCTAGCATGAGCTAGATCTAAGAAGCATAATCTTTTTAGGAGGCTATCAATCCACTATTGATAATAATCAAGTATATGTAGGTAAAATAAACAGTACTTGCATTCAATAACATGAAAGTAAATGCATGCAATACAAGAAAGTAAGTAGATGCTAAATAAAGAAAATGACTAAATATGGCAAAAGTGGGTCAATACTTGTGTTAAAATAGTTGGGGTTAGATTTATAAAATTAGAACAAGATCTATGAATAGGTAGGAACATAGAAGTTAGGTTTGGTTGAGGTTAGAGGGATAAAAATAACTTGTTATTTTATACCATAGTGACCATCATTGGTTAGGTGAACTGTCAATGGTTGAGCTAACTATCAGTGGTTGGGTAATCATCGATAGTTGAAGTGACTACTATTGGTTGCCAATGTATTTTTGAAAGGTGTTTAGAAAGAGTTGTAGAATGGGTTATTGATCAGGTAGGTTTCTAGTTATGGGTCAAATAAAACATTGGAGGTTGGCAAATAGGTATGATTAGGTTAGGGGGGTTAGAAATGAAATAGAATAAAGAAACAAGTGAAATATAACTATAACTTTCTAGGTGGCTGATGGTGGAAGGATGAAGCAATTTCACCAGAGTAACAATACTTTGGCCTCAAAATCAAATTTGGTAAAGGTTTGGGTCTCTTTTGTTGATGTTGAGTTATTGAATCAATACTAGAAGTGGGAAGACTCTAATACCTGTATGTTTGATAAATCTTGTGGTTTATCCCTTTTCACCTCCCACTCCCCTCCTTTTATAGGTAAATAGAGATGAAAGATGGAAGGTTCTCTAGTAGGTTAGGGTGTTGATCATGATGCTTGGGAGTTCGTTATCATCACATAAGGTGAAAAAATCAAATTATGCCTTTTTAACTCATGCATAGTTGGTGATGTATTAAGGAGGTGGGTAGGTGAGGACCTGACTATTGATGGCCAAGTTAACCATCGATGGTTAGGTTGACCATTAGTGGTTGATATCCCAAAGGTAAATTGGTCAAGGTGGGGGTTAAAAGGTTTGGTTAAATGTTAAGTTATTAAGTTGACTGAGTTAACTAACTAGGTGGTTAACTAGATTATAGGTTTGATATGGGTCCTAAGGTGTTTTGATAATTAAAACTGTCATGTGTAATTTTATAGTGTCTACATTTTTCCCTTTTTTGTTATGCAACTTTGATTTAACAAACTGTAAAACAAAAATGGATTACTTGGATGAGGTTATAATTACCTTGAGTATGGGAGGAGGTGTTCCCCCTCAACATGGGATTCGATGAGGTGAGACCAAAATTAGGTCAAGGTTTGATAAGTGGTTGGTGCTAAGTCACTAGGTGGTGATAAAAGGGTTGGGCATTCGAAATGTAAATAATGTGCATAAAATGTGACTAAGTGCACTAGCCAATATCACACATAGATTAAATTTACTAATGTTTGTAAAAATAAGGTCAGTTCTAGAAGAACAAGTGATAGGGTAAATGGTCCACAATGTTGGTCATAGTTGATGAAGTTACTCGATAAGTATCCTAGATAGGGTTGATATCTTCATAGGTATCCAAGGAAGGAATTACTCCCTTGAAAAACATAAATGGTCTAGTCATGCACTAGGTGATGCAAAATTCAAATGGTCAACATGGTAAAATGGTCGATATAGTCAAAAAGACCAATGCAAGGTTGTCACAAAATATGCTAGTGTTTAGGTCAAAAATGGCCAATTATCAAGGTGGGCATGGTCAAATGGGTCAGGCGGAGAGGGGTAATCTCCAAAAAAATTTGAGTTCTAGTTGAAGTGAGATTAGGTGATCTCTAAAGTATATCACCTAGGTGGGGTGCTTTAAAAGTTTAAAAGGTGGGGGACCCTGACCTTCGATGATCAAGGGTCCCAGGGTTGGCCATCAATGATCACCCTAAATATAAATGATCATGGGGAATCCTTAAAACTTAAAAATAACAAGTGAAAAATAAAATATCATTTTCACTTTTAACCAAATTGACCTTCATGCTTTCTAGACTCTAGCATTCTCACATGTTGGCATTTTATGGTGAGTTAGCTGAGTTGGTGTTGAGGTGTAGGTTGGTGACTAGTTGATCATGTGATCAAGGTGATTGAGTGTTGATAGAGATGGAGGGTGGATGAGGGTGTGGTTGAGAAGCTGGATGTGGGCTCTAACCTTGACAATGATCAAATAATGAGGTAGGAGATGTTTTAAAATTGATAGTTAGTTGATTTGATGTGTAAATTATTAGATTTGAGTAGGGTAGGGTTATGCCATAATTTAGATTTTAGGTGGAATTAGGTAAATTATAAGGTGAAATTAAGATGTGAAAGAAGATTTGGGCTAGGGGTGTAGGATAGTCTTAGGTAGTTTACATTTTAAAATTTTGTTCTGTGGTGATGTTTGTGGGTGGGTAGGTTTTGGGGGTTGTGCCACTGATGGTCACACACAGTGACCATCAGTAGCTCAAATTAACTATTGATGGTTGACTTGACCATCGATAGTCAAACATTGAGGGTAAAGTGGGTAATAAGACTATTGAGGGTTGATCCAACCATCGATGGTCAATTGTTTTGAGGTGGGGTTTGAAAATAAAGTGGTAAAAATAAGATTTTTAAAGTTTTTAAACGGTGGAAAAATGTATTTAAAAAGGTATTGAATGGTTATAGATGGTTAGGATCATTTTTAAATGTATTTTTGGTAGGATGTAGTGTCAATGTTTATAGATGGTTGATGGGTAGATTTTAGGTGATAGAAGTAATAGGTGTCGATATGATAGGTTAGGGTCGGTGTTGAAAGTTATGTGACATGAGGCAATTGTTTATGATATAAGTGTTTAGGTTTTGGTATAATGTTGAGATTTATGTACATAAAGTTAGATGTTTGTTTTGATTACTAGATACAATAGGCTAAAAATACTTGGGTGTAGGTTGATAAATGAGCCCTATTTAGTTATAATTAATGGTGACATGTGCTAACTATAGTTTTACAGGTCTGTGTCTAGATCCAGATGAGGGATCAAGTCCCTAAGATCTTTACATAGGTTCATAATGGGATGATTTATGATGAGTGGAGGCACATGGAGGAGGTTATCCTAAGGGCCATGAGACACTATTATCACCTATCACGAGATGAGGCTATGATCATGGATCTCGTCAAGAGATGGGACCCAACCACAAACACATTTTTGTTACCAACTGGAAATATTAGCATCCTTTTGGAGGATGTTCATAAGATCACATGGATTCCCATTTGGGGGGAGGCAATTTATCATATCAAGAGTGATGAGAGGGATTACCATATGGATCTATTATATGGAACATATCGAGTCCATGCCAGGTATTATGTGGGCAGTTTTAGCTATGGACCATTATACTAGAGGTATCCAGGAGACTGATATTTATTATTGATGATGATGATGGCAGTGTCTTATTCCACTTTACCTAATTTGAGAAATAGTTGATTTCCATATCTGCTAATAAGAGTATTGGTTGAGATGTTGTTGGGGAGGACTATGTTCAGGTGGGCACTAGTGTTATTGGTATAGATATATAGGGAGTTATAGGCCTTTTGGGCACACAAGTGACATGGGATCAGTGTTGGGTTCATGCTCCATTATTGGGCATACGAGTACATTCAGGTGTGAAAACCTTTAGGGCTACCATGGGATGGCTATGCTCTGATGGATTATAGAGTGGGTTTCTTGAGATAAAGAGGAGACTATGATTTGATAGGTGTTGGTGGTGGTGTGAGGGGAATTGATTAGTTTCATGATGCCTTAGAGGGTTTGGTGGTGGGTGATGTAGTATGGAGGCTATATGTGGGCTAGCCTAGGTGGGCCTAGTAAAACTATCACACTTTATCACAAAAAAAAAATTGCACTATCAATTCAGTGTCATGCAGGGGATTCCACCATCCTTTCCAAGATATAGGAAGGAGAAGGTTGAGTTCTTACTTCCAGAGCCACAACCATAGGACATAATTTTGGATCATCAAGATTTATTGGATAGAGTAGTGATAAATTATCCTGGTTGTGTTGATGGATATGTAACCTAGTACTAGTCCTTATATGTAATAACTAATTTTGGATGGGGTGATGGGGGCTAGTAAGACATGGATGTGGATGTAATGGGGGTGTTAGGTCAAGGTGGTGGTCAGGATGGGTAGACATAGGTAGCATTGATAGTTGCATAGGCTTAGATCATGGGTTTATAGGGATAGGTGGCCACTCTACAGGGCTATATTGTCATCTTACAGGGTTAGGTCTCTACCTTGACAAGTGAATGAGATTAGGCAAGGGCCAATCTTGGTTTAGTAACCTAGGAGAGAGATGCACTAAGTTAAAGGGTGGGAGTAGTAAAAACACCAATAGGGCCATTTGATACTATCATGAAGGTGTGATACTTATCCATGATTAAGGAGTTAAGATATTATGAGGCTATAGTATTGGTGTAGTGTCCATTGGAGCTCTGATGGGGTGAATATAGAGCTAGTCTAGAAAGTGAGGCATCTATGGTGACTCTAAGTTAATAGGCTGCATCAGTGACTGGGCAAGTAGGCATCCTAAGACTACCACTAGATGGTAGTGCAGGTGTAGGTGTAATTACAGGTGGGGTTAGTGGTAGTGATGCCCTAGGGGCCTAATATATGATATTATATGATGTTTATGTTTTTGTACATGATTTTGATACCAGCCTATGTGTTGATGATGTGATATGTATATGAGAGAGGTTTATACATTATGGCATGTATTATTTATTTGATGACATGATGTATATGATGATGTTGGTGATGATATATATGTGATGTGTGTTCATGGTTCATAGTTTACATGTTGATGTGGATATTTATGTTCATGTTATGGTTCCTGGTTATGGTTCATGGTTTATGCACATGCTGCATGAGATATTTTACTCAACAGCTTAGGCATGTGATGTTTAGAATATGGTTATGATGCTTTAGTTTCATTCATAGATGTTATGGTTATGGATGGTTAGATGATCATGGTGTTATGATAATGGTGATTTTGTTTATGGTTATGCTGATATGGTTTGATGAATTGTTGTGATGGTATAGTAAATGGAGAGATAGATAGATGATATATGATATGGTTCATGATGTTTTGAACATTGATGTTGTTTATGCTCATGATGATGAATGGTTTAATTAGGGTTTTTTATGATATGATATATGATGTTTTGATGGTAGATGGATAGGATGATAGATGTATGATAGGTTCATGATGTTGTGATCATAGATGGATATATGTTGTGGTTCATGGATATAGTGCACAATGTTGTGTTATTATTGATGTTTGTTATTTATGATGATGGAAATGAAATGTGATCATGGTTATAATGAAAATATAAAAATTAAGTAGATAACAGAATAAATGTAGGAAATTTGATAAGAAATAATGAGACACATGTCTATATGAACCAACAATGAAAGATGAGAAAAGAAACATCATGCCGTTTCATTGGTAAGGATAAAACAAAAACCTAAAGTTAGATTGGCTTAGGGAAACTAATCCTTTCAAATGCTTCACCTTAGCATGCTTAGATTGATAAATAGGTGTCTTGATCAAAATCATGTGAAGTAAGCTCACAATCCCTTCATTTAAAGATGGTAAAAAGGGAAGATGGGCGGTAGGTGAGAGGTAAATAGGTGGTAAGGTAACTTCATGTGGGTCAATTTTCCCCTTCTATAGGTGACCTAAGAATCTTAATAGACAAGTCCATGTCTTAATGCAAGGTGTATATGGATCGATGCAAGAAGTCTAATAATGGTAGATATGAAAGTTGATTGTAGCTTTATTGGGATAGCTGATATAAGGTCTGCTTATTATTGTTATTTTTTCTATAGGTTTATGAATCTGATCGATGTGGGAAGCTTCAAATGATTACTTTTGACCCATTTGAATTAGCCATCCTTCAAGGGAGTGGTCTAAGTTCAGGTTTACATGTTTGGTAGCTGTATTTTAGGGGAGCAATCTATCTTTTAAGAAGTTTAGTTTTGTGCAAATTTCCTTCAAGGGAGTAGTCTACAATAATAGAAATATGTGACCCAAATAATGTTTGTTTGTTGTTGTTATTGAAAGATTTTTAGATTTAGACAAGTCTAATTAGGCTTAGATGTTTACCTTTATGAGGTCAAAATAGTTAGAAAAAAGAGGTTAATAATGGGTGAATGGATTAGTTTGAGAGACAAATGATCATGGGATCTCATCTGATAAGCGACAAAAAGTATCCATGAAAACCATGCCATGGGTAGAACTGTGGTATCCATGTGTAGGATTAGGCTATGACTATGATGGTTAATCACATGGTTTTATATTGTAATCGATTATCTTGAAAGGGAGAGGGATAGGTAAATAAAGGTATAAAATCTCATAAAACCAATGGATGAGATTAAGTAAGATAGATAAAGTGATTTTGATCCCTCTTTTAACAAAAGAAAGGATGTAGATGCAAAGCAATGAGAGACTTAGGTTTTGGTTTCCCTTCAAGAGAGGACAAATGATAAGCTCTTGATCTATAATTATGGGTGATGATGTAGGATCTAAGCCAATTGAAAGAAAATTTATCTCTTTTGATTTTCTCCATGTTGGTGACATGTTGGTTTTCCTTTAAGACTAGGTCTTTGATATTGAATTCTCGTTCTTTTAGGTATTTTTTATAGGTGTGCTTGATTCATTATTAGTAGACATGAAGATGGCTAATCATTATGAGATGGTGCTCATCAAATATCTGCAGTCATGCTAGTCATTCTTATCGATAGTCACTTTCAAAAAATATCTCTTATAAGGATATATGAAGAGAAGGAATTTGGACTTCGAGAGGTAAGACTACCTCTATTCTAAAGACTAGAGAAAAAGGTATAGCACCAATAAAGGTTTAAATGCTAGTATGATAGGCCCATAAAGTGAAATGGATGTGTAAGTGTTAATCCTAACTTGAAGCACTAACTACTTTGGTTAACATTTTGTTAAGGATCTTATTAGAGGATTTTGTCTGTCCATTTGATTGTGGATGGTAAGGTGAGGAAAAGCTTAACTTGATGCCAAATGCATTGAAAATAACTTGGAATTGTTTGTTCTTAAAATAATTACCGTTATTAGTGATGATCTTATGGGGAACATTGAAATGATAGATGATGTGATGGTTGATGAAGTCGACAATTTTGATAGTTTTGGTTGAGATAAGAGGAATAGTTTCTACCCAATTGGTGAAATGTTTAGTGGTAGTAATGATGGATTGGTGACATTGTGATGAGTGAGGATTGATTTACCTACTAAGATCTAAGCCCTATTATGAGAATAGATAAAATTATTTGGATACTTGAAGGTCATCAAAAGGTGTATGTTATAAATTAGTGTGTTATTGACACTTGACACACTTTTTTCATAATTACAACAGTCTTGGTTGAGGGTATCCCAATAGTAGCCAAGGAAAAGGATGAATTTAGCGATAGTTAAACCAATATAATGTCCCCCACATATTCCATCATGTGTTTCCTTGATGGAATGGGAAGCTTCATGACTGGGAAGGCAATGAAGAAGGAGGTTGTCAAAGCCATGCTTGTAAAGGATCCCCCCTAGTGTGGTATAATGAGAGGTACTCTAAACAAAGGCTCTTTGGGAATTCTTGGATAGGTTGGGAGGAGTGATACCAAGGTTGAGGTAATCAAAAGTTTCTTTGTACCATATGTCAAATGGATATTTACACATTATAAATGGTAGGAAGGTCAGAATGGATATAAGATGGGGTGATAAAATGGTGGATGGTTACAAAGAGCTTAGAGTTAGAAGGTTGAGAGGGGATTTGGGAATCAAGGGAAGCCATTATATCCACAAATTTTTTAGTAGATTGTGGAAATAACTAGATAAGTTAATAATCAAATGATGCTAAGAGTACATCTATGAGTTGTTTATACTTTAGTTAGACATCATTATTGCATTAGTACATTATATTGACCTTGTTGACTACAAGTTGGGAATCACCAAAGATATTTATGGTCTTGACTCCAAAGGCTAGAGAAGTTTGGAGACCTATGAATAGGGCTTCATACTCAACCATATTTTTGGTGCACTCAAAGTCAATTTTAAAGGAGAGGGGAAGAGGTTCACCATTAAGGGGAATGATAATAACTCTGGCACCCCCACCATGCTGGCATTTGGAGCCATCAAATAATATGGTCATTGGTAGGTGGTATCCTCTTGAGAAAGGGTCATTATGGACTCATCTAGAAATGCAAGAGGAAGATATTGGTTATTTGGTAGTGGGGATTTATCCAATTGGTCAAAAATGACTTGCCCTTTAATTGACTTTTGCAGAAGGAACTCAAGATCAAACTCAGCTAAGAGTATGAGCCACTTAGCTATATGTTGGTTTTGGTATGGTTTGGAGTACATATACTTGAGTGGGTTGGTATTAGTGATGATGTAGGTTTTATTATTAAGAAGGTAGTGGAAAATTTTGGAAGCCATGAAGATGAGGGTGAGGCAAAGTTTCTCGAGATGGGTATATTGATTCTCATACTCTATAAGTGTCTTACTTATGTAGTAGATGGCTTACTCTATTATTTATTCATCATACTGAGTGAGCATTACTCCTGGAGAATGGTCTGTGGTGGAGATGTAAAGGTAAAAGGGTTGATCCTCTTTAGGAGGGGTCAAGATAGGTGGAGAGAGAAGATATTCTTTAAGTGAATCAAAGTCTTGTTGGCAGTCCTTGGTCCACTTGAAATATGTATCTTTCTTAAGGAGATGGTGAAAAGGTTGACATCTATCTGATAATTGAGAGATGAAATGCCAGATGGATTAGATCTTCCATTGCAAGCTATGGAGTTGCTTAAGGTGGGTTAGAGGTGGCATTTCCAAGATTTCTCTAACTTTGGCAAGGTATACTTTGATTCCTTGAAGGGAGACAATGAAGCCATGCAGGTTTCTAGAAAGGACTCAAAAATACATTTCTTGGGGTTAAGTTAGACTTGAAAATGGATTAAGCTTTCAAAAATTATGTTAAGGATATCTAGGTGATCCTTGTGATATTTAGATTTTCCAAAGAGATCATCCATATAGTCCTTTATGATTTTATGGATTAGATCATGGAAGATGTAGGTCATGTCACATTGGTAGGTTACACCAATGTTCTTCAAACCAAATGACATGAATCTATAATAGAAAGTCCCCCATGGGGTGATAAAAGAGGTTTTATGTTGATCTTTGGGAGAAATCAAGATCTGATTATATCTTGAGAAATTGATGAGGGATAACATCTCATGTCCAGCTGTGAGATCAACTAGTTGGTCAATACTAGGTAAAGGAAAGTCATCCTTTGAGAAATCAAGGTTGAGGTCATGAAATTTGATACAAAGGCAAAGCCCTCCTGTGGGTTTAGTAATGGGAACAACGTTAGAAACCCAATGGGGATAGTTGATGGGTTGAATGAAGTTAATAGATAAGAGGCATTGGAGCTCTCCTTTTACAAGGAGGGTGATACAAGGGTGTATCCTATGAAGCTTTTACTGAACAATCTTAGCATCAAGATGAGTGACAATGTTATGGAGAGATATAAAAGGGTCAATTTTGAGCATATCTTGATAATACCAAGTAAATTTTATGCTTTGGTCATGGAGGAAGGAAGGGTAATCCTGTTATTCTGTGGGATTCAAAGATCATCCAATCTTGACAATTCAAGGGTTATCCTTAGTACCCAATTTAACATCAATGGTAGATTCATTCAACATGGTTTGGTTCTCTGAAGAAAGAGAGTTATGGATAGAAGAATCAACTACATCAAGGTAGGTGAGAATGGAATCATCATCCTATCATTAGATGGTGTTGATGGTAGGAGAATCATTTTCTACCATTTCAGGATGGATGAGAGGAAGGATTTTAGTTTAGTCATCTCTTTGGTAGATTAGGGGTCCCCAACTAATAGTATTGATAAAAAAAAGTTATATGTAATGATATTTTAATCCTAAAACTTCAAAGAAGATGGGGTTGGTGAGGATGGGACATCCTTATTGAAGATGGCAATAGGTTTATGTGAGGTGGGTTCTTTTGGTGTTACAAACCCAAGGTCGAATAATTCATAATGTATTTGGGTTTTGATTATGGGTAGCTCATGAGGTCCTTATTCATAAATGCCAAGGCCAAATCCCTTCAAATCACACCTATGAAGGGATGCTTTAGCAAAGGTGGGTTGTGTAGATATGAGAAAAAGGAGGTGAGTGGTCGGATATGAGGGGTAGTGGTGAAATCAAGAAGTGGTTGATCAAGTCCCCCATAGATAAAGTTAGTTTAATGGTTGGGGAGTCTAAAAGGGATAATTATTTTGATGTTAGGGTCATAGCTAGGATCATGATCAGGTTTCCCATATTCTTGAGGAGTAGGGAAGGCATCTAAATCTAGAAGATGATACTCTCTAAGTGAGAGATGTTGGAACATGGATCTAAGGGGTCACTTACGAGGATATATGAAGAAGGGATGGATGAGCTTGTTGAAGCTTCATCAATGATATGGTTGGAGTTGTTGGTAGTTAGTAATGAGGTGGATGGATGAGGAATGACATCATTAGGTTTGTACGCCATATTACAAGATGCAAAGGAACTAGGGTCAGCTGGTATGGTGATGACATGACCTTCATGCTCAAATTTAATGCGATAATACAAAGTGCAAGGGACACAACTCATAGCATGGATCGAAGGGGATTTAAATAAAACATTGTATTAGAACTCACCCTTTACAACATAAAAAAGTTTTAGAATGGTGTGAGATCCCAAGCAAATATGGAGAATAATGGTTCCCAAGATAGTGGCCATGGTATCATTGAAAGAACAAAAAACTATTGAGGATTCAAACATGATGTTCTTGGGCTAGTCAAGTTGGTGATAGGCATGGGAGGATATAATGTTGATACTAGCCCCTCCATCAATCATCATCCTTTTGATGTAGGTTTTATTGATGTATACTGTGATAAAGAAGGGAGGATCGGGATCCTCAGGATGCATAGAAGGTATTTTTGTATCCTTAAAGGTGAATAGGGTGCAAAGTTGAAGGGATTTGACAAAGGATATAAGGGCTCAAGGATATTTGTTTTAAACCTCTATGGATTGTATAATCTCTATCAATGTTTGATGGTGAGGGGGTGAAGTGTTGATTAACTCATACAATCTCATCTTCATTGGTGTTTAGTGAAGTTGTTTCAACATGACACACTTAAAGGATTTAGAAGGATTACAAGAGGATGCACCCCAGATATATATTTTGGGTTTTGATAATGGTGAAGGTGAAGGTGTTTAGGTTTGGTTGGAAGGTTGAGGGGATGAAGGGTATGTCCATGGTATGGACACTTTTGTTTTTCCCTTATTCTTTTGTTGGGCCCTAGATCAGGTAACCATATGGATAGTGTGGATTAAGGGGGGTATTTGGCTAGATTGTTGCTTCGATTCCTTTTCACTCTTACGTACGAGTAGTGGAGTGGATAGGTGTTGGGTAGCTTATATTGGTAGTTAAGTTGATAAGTGGCTTAAGGGAGATTCATTTGATAACAAATCATCCTCATCCTAAAGTGTATGGACCAATATTTGGAGAGATTTATAGTTCTTTGTATCATGTCTTAGTGTCCTATGGTAGAGTTGAATCAAGTTTTTGTTGAACCATGATGGTTTAAGACGTGAAGGGTTAAAAGGTTTGATGGGTGGTAAGGTTAAAGAAGAGATCTATAATAACCTTTAAAAAATAGTCAAATAAGATATAACTAAAAGTGTTGAGGGTGATGGGCTTTTAGTTTTAGGATTGGGAGCCTTTTTGGGAGTAAGCCTCACCATGGAAATTGTGGGTGATGAATGGTTTTGGTAGGTGGTTTCGATTAGGATTGTCTGGTTATGATTGGTTTGGAGGTGGAAGGTTTGGATAATTAAGGTTTGAATATAGGTGGGAAGGTAGAGGTAGCTAAGTTACTTAAGAATGACAAGGATTTTGTTGTTTTGGTGGAGGTAGGTGTGGGCAGGGTAAAAGGAGAAGGTCTACTAGATGAGGAATAAGTAATGGGGATATTAGAGGGATCAAGCCCTAAAATTGAAGGGTAGGTGTGAGGGAGGTGGTATGGGTCTAGTTCAAGATGGTTTGGGTAGTTAATTTTTTTTATAGGTTTAATTAAAGGTTTATTTGGTGGAATTTATGGTGTTAAGTCCAATTTAAAAGATGGATGAGCCAAGTTAGGGGTAGGAAGTATTCCTAGGTTCTTTATGGGTTTGGTCAAGTGGGTGTAGTGTGATTTGGAAATTTTAGATTAAGGTGGGTTGGATGGTTCCCCTATGGTTTTAGAGGAAGAAGTATCTAAAGATGGGGTTGATGTAACTATAGGTTTTCATGTATATGTAAGTGAGGTAAGAGTTTCTTGTTCATTTTGGTAAGGGATCCCAAGGTGGTGCCAAAAAGTGGCCCTATCTAGATTGGGTTGGGAAGTGAACTCTAGATTTTGAACCAATGTAGAAAAAGGTTTATAGATGAGTTTGATTTCTTGGTTATTGGTTTCAAATATCAAGCCCATAAGTTGAGGTGAGGGATTAGTATCCTCACCTTTGTCTTGGGTGGAAGGTTAAATTGTTGAGGAAGATGGTGTCTCTATGGAAATAATAGAGGAGATGATCTCTTCCTTTGGGGTGTTTCCAAAGGATTGGTTGGTTCTATGTTAGGTAAGGTGGGTGTGGTTTTTCCAGATGTGGAAAGAGGGTTGCTTTTTTCCCTTTTTTGGATGTCCAAAGGAAGGAGTAATGATTCTACAAGTTCCATAAGTGGATTGGAAGAAGGAGTGGTTGAAACAACAGTTGGTTCCTTTGGTATTTATATCAAAGGAGAGGTAGGTAATTAATTAAATGGTCTCTTCAATTGAAATAGAGGAGGTTTGTTCCTTTGTTTGGGTGTCCAAGGGAATGGAATAAGATTATACCACTTCAATAGGTGGGGTAGAAGAAGAGGTAGTGGAGGTAATGGTTTCCTCAACAATGGGTTCACTAATAATGACATTGATTGTATGTGCCTCATGAGAATGAGATGATTCTGATTTGTTGTTATTATGATGGGTAGAAGTATCATGATTAGGGAAAGGTTTATGAAAGATGTCTAATGATTGGTTTAGAGGTTCATTGGGATTATCTAATGCAAGTTCATCATTGTTAATCATGTTTTGGACAATAATTTTAAAGGTATTTCACCTACTTAATCATGTCCAATAACTTGATGAAAGGAACAATGATAGTTCTCAATATACTAGCTAGGTATGGGGTGAGAAGCATCAAATTATTGGGGTGGTTTGATAGGAAGAAGTTAGATGAGGTTAGCTTTAAGTAGTTTATCTAAAACTGAAGCATATGATTTTCCTATGGGAGTATATTACCTTGAAGTGGTTTGGATTTGGTTGTGAGTTTTTTGGTTTGATGGGTTGGAGGGATTGGCTTGATTTGGTTGGTTGATAGTTAGAGGTGGAGTAGATTTTAAGACAATCATGTTTATAGTTGCCTTTTTCTTGGTGTTGGGATGGTTGGATGGGTTAGTGGTTTTGGTGGGAGAAGGGTCATTGGATTTGAAGCTAGAATTCTTATTTCTCAGTTTTAATTTCCCTTCATCAATGGCTATAATTTCAAGTTTATTTGCCATGGTGAATGTTGCATCAAATGTTCTAAAAGTCTAAACCTAAAGAGTTGGAGTCATATGTTTGGCATAACCTTGAGAAAAGAGTTCAACTAGTTTAATTTGAGGTAAGGAGAAAGAAATTTAATTAATGAGACCAATCCATCTAGCTAAGAAAATGGTAATTGATTCATCCTCAAAATGTATAATGGAGTAAAGGTCAGTAATGGAAACCTTTTTAGATAGATTAACTGAAAAGTGATCTAAAAGTATTTGGGCTAGTTAAGAAAAGGAGAAGTTAGAGTGCTTGGTAAGAGAACTATACCAATCCAAGGTGGGTCCTGATAAGGACATGGGGAAGGTACAAAAGAGAAGAGAATTCTCATATGTGATTAAATAATATGAATGGTGAAATGCTCTCACATGTTGTTGGGGTCCTCCTTACCATGGAACTTCAAAAACTTAGGTAGTTACCATTGAGGAGGATAAGTTCAGATAAGAATGGATGGATGAATGGGTTCATTTTAAATTTGATCATAAGATAGAAGGTGATCCGGGCAACTATTTAGATGACAATTTAGGTGATGGGTCCACCACAATTGATGATGGAACTTCTGGGAGCCATAACTTTTGCACCGTAGCTCCAATTAACTCACCGTTTGAACCGTTGGAAAGATAATAATGAGGGGAACATCATGAGATGGCATTGAGATATGCTAAATGAAATTGGAATCTCTAAAACCCAATGGAAGTGTCCTAAATTTCAATTTTAGTAGTGTAGTCTAAAAATAGTTTCTAAAAATAGTAATTCCTCGAATTTTGTATTGTTGTAAATTGTGGAAGTCGAACCAATTCATCTCCCTCGAGATTGGTGACCTTCCACATCCTACCCACACCTTAAAAACTTGTATAAATGAATATGTAACCCAAAATGGAAAGTAGACATCTCTTCTCAGAGATAGGCATATGTTTGTGTCTGCAATTTTGATAAATAAAACATTTCTTTTCAGAGATAGCATTATTTGAATTGTGTTGTTCTTATTTCTGAATTATCTTTCAACAAAAGCTTTTGAGTTTTGGATCAGAAGGTTATGGGACCTAGAGATAGATTATTAAAGATTGGACATTTTGTCCATTAACATCTTAACAAAATATGTTTGAGGTTGGGGAACTCTATAGCTGGGTAGTGGATTCAGTTGAGGTTGGGTGGATGCAATGTATTGATATGAGGTGGAAGGTTGAGAGGATACCACATATTAGTATGTGGTCATTGAAGTTTGGGATGATGCCACACAAGTGTTGATGGGTATACAAGGTTGGGTAGAAGGTATTATGTACCCTTATGGGTTAGGAACATAATGCAGGTGGGGTGTCATGGGTATTTGTTGAGGGATTGACAAAGGGTAGTTTAGAGGTATAGTTGAAGTGGTAGGTTGAGGTTGGGTGGTGACTCTAGTGCTAATAAGTGGAAGCATAGGAGGTATGGAAAGTACCAAATTTCAAAGAGGGTAGAGATTGGTTGGTTGGTATTGACAAGAGGAATGGTATAAATAAGGGTAGAAGATGCCCCCATGGTAGATAAGGCATGGGTGATAAAAGGGGAGGTTACAGCTATGTTGGAGGTGTTGGTTAGTGTAGGATGAGTTTGGTTAGAGGTTGGAATGTTGGATTGGGTTTTGATGGTGGTAGTGGAGGGAATATATGTGGAAGAGGATGTTTGGGTGATCAATGGTTGGGAGGAGGTGACACCACCCATAAGATGAGGAGGTATACCAAAAGGTGGATCTGTAGGAGGAACCAAAGAAATAGGGGTAGGATGGGATAAGGTGTTAAGGTAGTGTTAAAAGGCTATGGGGTTATTATCAAGGAATGTGGCAAAATTTGCATCACCCTCAATAACAATCTGAGGCATGATAGGAGGGGTCAGTGAGGAGGAGAGTGATCTGCATCTAAAGTATACTCCATAGAGGAGGAAGAGGATGAGGAAGGTGGTCCTTGGTTAGTTTGCTTTCTCAATTGTAGTCTTGTAAAGACCATGTGAAAAATAAGAAAGGAAGGATGAAACTCACACCTCAAACAAAAATCAAGTAAAAGAAAAGAACTCAAGGAAATCCAAACATGCACTAAAGGTGAATTTAAAACTTAGGATTCCATTTAGATCTCTTTTGGCTTATGCCTTAATAAGTGTGAAGAATAAAATTTGGTCTATAGATCAGGTACCAAAGAGCAAATCTATGGTTGGTTCAAGTTGTCTTTAGGTGCTCAAAATAGAAATTTGTATTGATATTCAGTAAATGGCTTGGTATTGGGGCTTACACCCTTACTTCACACACCACAATGATAAGGGTGTCAGGTCCTTATCCAAAATATACTAAATTTAGAGTTTATATTGAACTAGAGAGTTGAGTTAGTTCTTCCCTTGGTAATGACCTCGAAGTAGGATTGCCAAGAAGGGACAAGGTTTACTGCTAGGTGATAAAATCCTAGTTGGGCCTTGTCTCAAGTTTTTTTGATGTGTTGATTGATGATGTGATTTGGTTAAGTGTGTGATACAAGATTGAAAACTATGATCAATTAATTTGCCTTTAAATTACTAGATGAACTAAAATAAGCAAGCAATCAATGTATGTAAAGGGTTTATTTTACACCAAAAGAAATTTCAGATTTCATTCGATAAGCATAGAGTAAAGGAAGAAATAAGGGGCATCTAAATGATGTTAGGGTCCCACCAGGTGTGCTAAAATGTTTCTCTTAAATTCCACTCATTTTTTAATTTGGAGAAGTATAAGAAACTAGTATTAAGGGTGTGGTAGAAATACCTAGTTGGTGATGCATGCGTAATCCAGATGAATGTCAAGTAATCCTCTTTGGCTTGAAAGGAATAACCTGAAAATAAAAAAGACAATAAAAGAATGGATTAATAGAAAGATAGTTGAGTGGATTTTCAAGCATGAGCTAGATCCATGAAGCATAAGCTTGCTAGAAGGCTATAAATCCACTGTTGATAACAATCAAGTTGATATAGGTAAAATAAATAGTCCTATCATTCAATAAAATGAAAGTAAGTGCATAAAATACAAGAAATTAAGTAGATGCTAGATAAAGAAAACAACTAATTATGGTAAAATTAGATCAATACTCATGCTAAAATAATTGGGGTCATATTCAGTAAATTAGAACAGGCTCTATGAATAGGAAAGAGCATAGAAATCTAGGTTTGTTTGAGGTTAGAGGGATAAAGAAAATTGCTATTATTTTCTACCATATTGACCATCGGTGATTAAGAAGACCATTGGCGATTGGGTAACTATCAGTGGTTGGGTAACTGTTAGTGGTTGATGTGATAGTCAGCGGATTAAGTGACTGATGATGGTTGCTTATGTATTTCTAAAATGCATTTAGAAAGAGTTATAATGTAGGTATTTGATCAGGTAGGTGTTTGGTTATGGGTCAGGTTAGAAATGGGAGGTTGGTAGATAGGTATGATTAGTTTAGGGGGTTAGAAATGAAATAGAATAAAGAAACGAATGCAATATACCTCAACTCACTAGTTGGTTGATGGTGGAAGGCTAAATCAATTTCACCAGAGTAACAATAATTTAACCTCAAAAGCAAATTCGGCAGAGGTTTGGGTCTCTTTTATTGATGTTGAGTTCCTGAAGCAAGATTGGATGCATGAATACTTGAATACATGTATGCTTGATAACTCTTATTATTTATCCCTTTTCACCTCTCACTCCCATCCTTTTATAGGTAAAGAGAGATGGAGGATGGAAGGTTCTCTAATAGGTTGGGTTGCTGATCGATATTCTTTGGATTTCATTAGTAGTGCATAAGGTGAACAAATTAAATTGTGATTTGTTATCTCGTGCATAGCTGGTGATATGTTAAGGAGGTGGGTAGGTGAGGACCTAATCATCAAGGGTCAGGTTAAACATCAATGGTTAGATTGATCATCAACAATCAAGTTCCCAAAGGTAAATTTCTCAAGGTGGGGTTAAAAGGTTTGGTTAAATGTTAAGTTAGTAAGTTGATTAAGCTAGCTAACTAGGTGGTTAACTAGACTCTAGGTTTGATAGGGGTCCTAAGGTGTTTCAACAACTAGAAGTATCCTGTGTAGTTTTATAGTGTCTACACCATCAGACAACTATCAAAGTCTTATATTTTAACCCTAAACCCCTCAGATTTTTATTCATCGAAGAACTCATGGCATAAGATTCAGTGATCAGTCCTAAAATGCAACTTTTATGTAGTTAAGAGATGGGTTTTTTGCCTGCAATAGACATTTCCAATTATGAGACATCTGCTTTGAAATACATCACTTCCAAAACTTTAGGATGTGAAACTTACACATGTTCCCACTTTTATGGCCTCAAAATCCACCTGAATACCCCTTTTTATAATAATTTTGGCCTCGAGTAACATTGACAAGAAATGTTATCAAGGTGCAAGCCATAGTTAGAGATCTCTATATTTGGAGCCTCATGGTTGAAAACTAGGATCAATACCACATTTAGGTGGTGATTAAACTCTAAGAACACATTATTTGCATTTGAGTATGCTTGGTTAGGAGATGGAGCACCCATTTTGGCCTCAAGATGACATTTCCCTATATGTAAGATGCAAGCCACAGTTAGAGATCTCTATCTTTGTGAACTTGTGACTAAAAATTAAAATTTCCATCATATCAAGGGTAGTTAATAACCTCTAAAACCATATTATTGGAATCTAAGTATGCCTGATTATGAGGCAGAGCACCCATTTTAGCCTCAAGATGATATTTCCCTATAAGGCAAAATTATTATTTTTAGGCAAACTTTAGACATGGGTAAAACATAAACATTAAGTCATATCCATAAACTAAAAGATAAATCACATGCCTTTATAAGTATTATAATTACACCCTAAATCTCTCAAATTTTAAATAATTGACCAACTCATGGCATAGGATTTAGTGATTAGTACTAAAATATAACTTTATTGTAGTTAAGAAACAAGTTCTTTACCTCTAATAGATATTTATACTTCTGGGACATCCACTTAAAAATCCATCACTTCCAACACCTATAGATGTGAAATTTACACATTTTCCCATTTCCATGGCCTTAAAATCCATGTGAATACCCTTTTTTGAAATAAATCCTGGCCTTAAGCAACATTGTCAAGACATAAGCTGTAGTTAGAGATCTCTATCTTCGAGGCCTTGTGGATGAAAATTGGCATTGAAACCATGTCAAGGGTGATGATAAACCTCTAGAGCCACAATCTTGGCATTTGAGTATGCCTGATTAGGAGATGGAGCATCCATTCTGGCCTCAAGATGATATTTCCCTATAAGGGAAAATTATTGTTTTTATACAAACTTTGGACAGGCATAAAACATAAAATGTAAGTCATATTCAGAAACAAAAAAAACATGTTCCTGTTGAATTTATCTACTTTATTTTCATGTTTTATGGAATTCCAATGAATAATTCAAAATATATTCAACTTTTTTTGAAGAAACCTTGGTATGTCCTATCATAAGATAATAAACATAAATATTGCATAAATTGAGAAAATCAACATGTTTCAAGACCCGATTCAAAAGTTAAAAGTTATATTTTGAGGTTGTCCAAATTTTATCTTTTATGACCAATGGTTGATCTTGTATGTATTTTCTCATACTTTAAGGTTTACTTAAATTTGGGTTCTCAGAACTCTATTTTTAGGGTTTCTAGAGCTTAGAACATGACAATAACAAGGAATTATATTAAACAAAGTTTAAAAACATAGATATGAGCCTAAATACACATGATAATCACACAAAAATGTACGTATTTATTCAAATATGTTTGAAAGGTGGATTACATGTATGATACACCTTAGAAACCATCAACAACCATGTTGTTCAAACCATTCACTCCATAAATAATGATATGTATGTAATAACAAGTCAATAACTTATAAAATATGGTTTAAGAAAACCTATAAGAGATGACCAAGATCATGGAAACTTGATTGTATTTATTAATTGCTTTAAAAATACACAAACACCCTTGTAACATCCTTACACACTACTCATCAATCCCACCAACTGAGTTTCTCCTTCATTTTATTATCTTCTAGACCTCATCTAGATTTGATTCAAAATATATCCATCATAATTGATGTCTAAACCTAGGTTTAGTTAGTTCTTTACCCCTCAAACCTTAAGAAGACATTTCCTTAGATAAGTAAAATAGTCAATCATCTACATGAACTGCAAGCTTCTCTTATCTTTCAGAATATGAAATTTTATACTAACTGTGCCAACCACATGAAAGTGGAAGCTAATTTGGCACCACTAACCTATAAAAAATATGCTAATATGTAATTAAATTTAAATTTATATGTAATACCTAAGAAACAAATAAAATTTCTTAAAAATAAACACATTTGCTTTTGACAAGTCAACATAACTTGGGAGTTCAATATAAGGAACCACTAAGATCGGATATATTCCTTATAGTAGCAAGAATTGCTTCATGATCATATCCACAAACCTTACATAGAGTCATTTTTAACAACCTAACCTAATATTTATGTAATTGAATTTTTTTAACAAGAACCAAATTTGAATAGTGAAGTATCTTCCTATGTACTTTATAGTCTTCAAACAACCATAAGTTTAAATTTTTGATAGGATAATATCGAATCCAAGTTCCAATAATTACCACAGACCCAATAAGATAGTGAATGTTTTCCTTATCTATGACCACATAAGTCAATTTCTATTTTTCCTCTACACACTGACACAAGTAGTAGTTTATCCCCTCTTCATTATCCTCATCTACAATAACTGCATAAACATGCCTTGCATCATAAAACAAAACACAATTTTAATAACATGATCTACTAATATATTTACCAATGTTAGTACATGTATGAAACCAATCTTAAATATATGGACACCTAGTTTCATTAGATCAAATACATGGTCAAAGTCATGTGATGATGTCAACTCTATAAGTTTTAATGTTGGTGAAACCTGATAAGTATCAATTGGAAATTGGAGTTATACAACTCCATTCATCCACCCATTCTTATGACTTTCACTCAATCCAAACAAATTCAATGAATGTAGAACAAAACCATGCTATGTGCATGGTATGAACCATCAAAGAACCTATGTTTGAGATACAAAATGAGTGTAACTCTCTTGATTCTATTACTATCATAGAATATTCATAGCTTACAAATTACTCATCATCCATCAATCATAAATATCTATGAACAATGGACTTTTGTTGAGCACCATGGCGCATATTTTCATTACACCATTCAACTATGTTTTTTGCATCTATCAAATTAGTGATCTCTTTATACTTCAACTCCTCTCTTGAATGTTATCTTTTGACATATGCCCCTGCATCATCATGCTCCTATTTTCCATGGCATACTTCAGTGAAATTCCAAATATGCTTTACACCAGTGCTCACATGTATCCTACTCAACTAGTAGAGCATTCATGTATTTTTAAATTGTGATGTGTAGTTATCTGACCAAATATAGTGTTGATTTAATGTAATGTTCCTTTCACTCAACTTGCCATAAAAAATATGAAAATAACCTTACACATGTTCTGAATAATGTGTTTGATCATCGCTAACATAGAAGTGGTACTCCTTTAATATTTTTTTAATCATCTATACTATCAGGTGAATGCATGAATGCTATATTCACAAAAATGGAAACATGTACTGAATTGTAGTATCATGCTAAACCTATCTTTGTACTTTTAATTGGTAATTCTCTACAAATTCAACTACTAAAATAATAGTACTAAGAGGGAATGTGTTCTTATTTAACTTGAATTTTTCATCTATCCATCAAGCTCTGAGTGTGTGCCTTGCATACTCATTTATAATTTCCTCTTTGTATTTGATCATAAATTTGAAAATAAGTTTTTGTTTTGTGTACTTGAGAGACCTCAACCATTTTTCATGCTTTTTATTGCAAACCATGACCTCAAAATTTGTGAACATGCTTGCAATAACATATCAAACCTCTGACAACACTCACCTATTAGGTCTATCCTTGGAAATAGAACCTCATACCCCATTAGGCTATACTCTCACTCTTTGTTCTCTTAGACCTTGACCTGTAAACCATATTAGCCTAAAATATGACCTTAAATATTCTTTCAATGCACTCTGCACCTCATTCTCAAACTCAAGAAACCTATCTCATGCTAAAACACTACTTTACATCCTTCATAGGCCTTGACAACACCTCATAACACCTCATTAGGTCAGGTAAGGTCTAGAATTATTCTAGTTTTAGACTTGGACTTAAGGTCTTACCCTTGTAAGTTTACATAAAACTCTCTTGAGTGCTCCAATAACTCATATGCATGCTCAAACAACCTAATACAACCTCTTATTCCTCTGTGCATCTATCTCACTGGGTCACCATGCTCAAACCTTCTCACTATGTCTTTACATATCATGACTAGTGTCATGACTAGGCTTTTCAAGCAATTTTAAACTATTACAACTAACCTTAAAACATTCCTTGATGCTTCTACACCTTTTTTACATACCTTACATGATACTCAAATAATGTCATACCTTTGTACATACCTTTGCACATATATTTCATGCTCATCATGCACATGCCTCTTCATGACATGGCTAGGTTTAGTCTACTTAAGCATTTGACCTTAATGACCTACCTTATAACTTTTTTGAAGGTTGATACACCTAAATCTCAATCCCATACAATGTCAAACAACTTATCGCATGCCTAGGTTCACTCACTTCACAATGCTACATGCACATACCTCCTCATAATTTTTAGACAAGGATTTATAAGATACCTTGATGCCGTGACTTGTTCATTCTACTTCATGACCTTAACACAACATCAATCAAGTAGATATAAAAAAATTGGACATGTACCTTTCTCTCTCATGGAAAAAATACTTACTATATTGGCATAAGGCATAAAAACACATCATGCCTTCATAATAACCTTGTCACATCAGGCTCCCAAGCTCAAAAATCAAATGCCACTCACCATGCATCTTCACAAGATGCATCTAGACATAAATGACAACACACTTCGACATTAATGACATTAAACTGGCATCAATGACAACACCTTGACAAAAAACTCCCCTTTTATCATTGATGGTAAAACATAATAAAATCTAATCAATATTTTCTCCCTCAAACTGATCTTTCTCCCCCTTTGACATTAATGACAAAGGGTCTTCCTTAAACAACTATCTGATCCTTGGACCTAAACTTTAAGAAACCACACAATCAATAAAAATCTTTTCTAACCTCTTTCATACTTGATTGGATATTCAACCTTTATTCACACCATAAATACTTTTGTTATCATCCTCTTATCTCCATAAGACATTTTAGCTCTATCTACAACATGACAATCTTTCTCATATTTGTTCACTACTCATTATATATATAAAACATCTAATTTATTATCTTCTAGACTTATATCTTGATTGATCACCTTTACCTCACACAACCATGGCATATTGACCATATAGGCCTATGACACATGACCCAAAGGTCACTTCAAATGCCTAGAGTAACCATACCCAATGCCTATGAGCATTAAATTTCTCTATAATCAACTCTTGTCCACCATGTCTATTAAGTTTGTCTGCAATCAAAGATCTTATTCCAAGGGAATAATCTAATCCTCCATTCTAGAGTAGATATCACTTATATCATTTCCATATGGTATCTTATATGTTCTTCTTGCATCAATCTATCTCCTTCATATTTATCAAGCCACCATATCATAGACCTCATCATGACATCTTCCTTACATCATTCTGTCAACTAGGTCTGTGCTTACATGGTTCATTATGACAGACCTATGATATGCAAATTGAGACTATACGATATGTGCCTTGGTCCTTTATGACCTTAAGGTAATCTTGATGCACATAGAACACTCAACTCTCTCTCACACAATTATCTCAACAAAGAGAATCATGAAATATCTTAGAAATCATGCTCCCCCAAATCTATGCTTACCTATATTTAGATAATAAAGGTAACTAATTGCTTGATAAAGAATTTATAGATACCAAGCTTGCCCTTAAACCAAGCATATATCAATCAATGCAACAAGTCAACTAAGAAAGATCATACAAAATTACACAACCATGCTCCCTATTTGGCTTCACAACTTACTCACCATATGAATCAATAATACACACAGTCCATATCCAACATAGATCAAACACCCTGGTACCAATACCAAAACTTAACATAGATCAAGCTCAACTAAAAATAATTAATAAAAAGATACCTCTTAACATTCCAAAAGACCACACTTCTAATTTAGACTAAAAAATCTTTAACATGTCTTCATACCTTCTTAACATATAACACCTATTAAATCTCAACAAACATTCAGTATGATTCCACTTATTTATGAATGTATTCATGAAGCCTAATAGAGTCACCAATTCCATATAGCTATATAAAAACTAAAATTTAGGATATTCCCAGATCTCCGTACTCTCACAAGACTGAATATTCTTCAACATCCTTCTAGGCTTGAACTTTGACTTGGCTCTTTATCATCCTTTTGAGTCGAGAAAAAATACTCTTAATATTCTTTCAAATCTAACTTATGCTCTAACTCTACCTTCAAGGACTCCACTTCTCTTCTAAGCTTGAAGTATTCTTTCATAAGACTCTTCCCATTTGAATAACATCTATTATTTGTTTCTATGAATATACCTTCATTACTATCATGATAAACATTGTCATAATCACAATCCATGTTTATGCTTCTTAGGATCACCTTTAGGCTGTTAGACCTATCTCAAAGGACCTAATCTGATACCAATTATTGGAGATATAATAACTAAGAAGGTGCGGGGGGTGAATTAGTGTCTTTATAACCTTTTATTTTCACTTCAATATATTTTCTAATCATTCATCAAGCAACATCATCATATGAGCAATATCAACTAGTTTAGCAACATAATAATGATAATATACACATAAAAAATATGAACACATCATATATGTGAGAAACCCTCATGGAGAATAAAACTCATTAACCATAGCTTGGACAAATAGTCCTATAAAGTAATTAATTAAATTTAGTTGATCACCCACTCAACCTATAAAACCAACCCTAGTCTATCAAGAATCAACTTGACAGAAAAATTAATACAATTGCATATGAACACCAGATCTAGATGTGAGATGAATAACAAAGACATTCACCATGAAACAATGAAGGTAAATTTAAACACATCATAACACAAATATATGTGAAAAAAATTATAAAGAGATTAAAAAACCCATAAAAATTATTCATATTATGAGAAACTAATAAGTACCCAATATAGTCTTTCTTCCTCTCACTTCTTCTATTTTCATTACATCTTATAATATACACTCTTTATTATATAGGCAAGATAATCTGCCCATTATAAATGACTTTTTTCAACCACCATATTAAAGGGTCCAACCTCTCTAAAGGTCATTTAATATATTTTATTATTTATTTACATGAGGATAAACTCATGATAAATAATAAAATATATTATTATTTAATCAATGTAATTTAATGTATTAAGAGTACACAAATAATACCACTTAACCATTAATTGTTCCAATATTCCCTCTTAATGTTAAGTGGGGATACATGATAATTTTTAGGATGTAACAACATAATGAACTTACTCTCCATTAACCATCTACATGATGAATTTTAAGAGGTAATAATTGAAAAAAACATCTTTCATTATGCCATAGTCACCTTTAAATAAATTATGCTATGTAAACATAGTCAGTGAAAGGTATTACATTATTTAACTACAGACACCCAAAGGTATTATATTATTTAACTGCAATCACATAATAATCTTTAAATAATTTATACTATATAACTATATATACTCAAAGGTATTACACTATGTAACCATAATTACATAGTCACCTTTAAAGAAATTACGCTATATATCCATAGACACTTAAAAGTTTTGCACTATGTCCTCATAGGTGCCTTTAAAGGAATTATACTATGTTATTCTAAACCACTTAAAGTGAGTTTAGGCTATATCATGATTGTGAGACTACATCCCAGAGTGAGAATACATCCCATAATTTCTCGTGAATAATCAACCAAATATATTGGAGTCTTTTATAACATAAAGACATTCATGCTACTGTGTTGGGTACAATGTATACTTCCATATAAAGTTTACTAAAATCACAGAAAGTGATATATTACAATGCTTTATAATAAGAATAAATATAGAGAAATAGAAAGAAACACATGACCCACATGGTTGTTAAAGAAGTGGCATTGTCATGCACACTCTCTCTCAATGGCAATTTTGATAAGTCCAACATTGAATGAACTCTCATAGGCTTTAATTTGTTGGTGTTGCATTGGATTTTTTACCAAAGTTATAAACTTTTGACTATCATGAAGAAGGTTGGTATACTGATGAAATTTCATATGATGTTCTTCTATCATCCTTCATAGTCACAAATTTTTTTTAGCAACTTCTATATGAAATACTCCAAGTGATAGCACCTACTCCAAACATAAACATATATTCAAAAGTGGACTCATAATAGTATGGTTATTATCATAATAACCAAAAAAATTAGCATTATCAAAGAAAAAATAATATAAACCAAACTTTATAATTTTTTTTATATACTGAAGTACTCGATTTGCTAATTTTCAATTATTTAAGTATAGATCGTACATGAATCTGGAAACAACACCCACATCTTATAAAATATATACCCTAATAATAGTTAGATAAATCAAAATAATAAAAAATATTTTTAAATAGGGGTTAGCTTTATTGCACATAGTTTTTGGATAAGGTTTAACACAACCTTCAATAGAAATATATGTAAGCTTACAATCAAGCATGTTAAATTTATCAAGTAGGTTACGTGATGCAATATAATAAATTCACTAATAATTTGATAATAAATTGACTAAACATTACATATATTATTAAGAATAATTTCATATTATAATTTGAGTCATGAATATTTTTCTTTTTTTTAAAGTTCACAGTACAAATTTGTATTTTATACTAAACCAAAAAAAAAGGTTTAAAAAAAATTAATGTGATTTATACTTGATTTTATAATAAATACACATATTCTAGTGTGTAAACAACACTAACCACTTTAGTTGATTCTAAAATAATTCAAAAACATAAATAATTACAATAAGGGTGAAAGTTACAAGTGTCATGTCATAAATAGTGTCATAAATTACACTATTTAAATAAATTATTGTAAAATCAATAGTAAGAAGCTTTAAATCAAATAAAATATCATTCTAATTTGTTTAAAAGGTGAAAAATATTTAAATATCGACTGGTCACATGACCATCTTTGATAAAGAATATGACAAGTCAAGGGTGTCAAAAGTGCTGAAAGCGTTACAAGCTTCACACGTGAGATTTTACACTATTAGTAACCAACAATTTTAAATAATTATTTTAAAAATAATTAATTAATTTTGATAATATATATATATATATATATGGATTGATATTTAATTTAAGGACCTTTGATCTATAAAGATTTTCCAAAAGATATTGGTAAACTTTCTTTCGTCCAATACAAGACTTCACATGCAAGCTACATGATTTAATTAATTTTAATTTTTTTAAATTAAAATATTTAATGCATGTAAAATAAATATCTTGTGATTGTATAAAGAAAAAAATCAATCTTTTTTAAAAAATACAAGTCAATACACATGGGTCCACCATGTGCTTGCATGAAAAATTGGCTAATTACAACTCACACACTAAACACTAACTTATGTTTTATGTTTAATCCTTTTCTGGTCTAATTTTTAATTTTATTTTTAAAAATAAATAAACCATAATTAAATACTTTCATAATAAAATACAAGCATTTATTTAAAATTTAAAAAAAAATTAAAAAAACTTAAGTGGGATCCACCTCTTGGGTGGAATAAAGCCAATTAAATAAATAAATAGTTTTAAAATACTTGTAATAAAATTTTAACATACCCATTAAATTCTTTCTGTAGCATGTTTTATACAAAAGTATGACACAGGGGGAGAGCAGGGAATGATTGCATGAGCTCTAGACATCCGTTTTCAATGATGTAAAGCTTGAAAATACTTGCAAATTACCATCCAAAGCTACTGGTATACCTAGATCTATTATTTTTTTACTGTAAAATAATATTGTAATGCTTATACTACTATTATGATATACTATGGCACCCAAATAGAAGTAAAAAAAAATAGATTTCTTTTTGATGTTCTTCAAGGTCTGAAAATGGCTCCAACAGGCTTAAATATTGTAAAAATAATGAAATCAAATTTTAAATCTCAAAAAATGACTGAGAATACATTATTTTTATTTTTATTTTTATTTTCTTATTTCATGGTCATACACGCTGAAGCATGACGCTTTGACGGAGAGAAAAAATTTAAAAAAGCTATAAGAGACCAAATTAGACAAATTAAATATCAAAAGTACTTGAAAATGGCCAAACTAAGTAAATAAAAAAATAAAACTAAGATTTATTACTCAAAATCTGATCTTTCATTGATTTTTATCTCACACATGCTAAAAAATGACATTTGGGAGGGGAAAAAATTTAAAATGAGCTACAAGAGTCCAAATCAAGTGAAATAAAGGTCAAAAATGCTTAGAATTGGTCAAACTAAGTCAATAGAGTGACTAAAATAGTGTTGGGATAAATAACGAAAGCACACAATTGATTACCAAGCAACTTAACATGCAAAAATTAACTAAAATACACAAGTAACTAGAATTCAGAAATAACACATGATATGAGAGACAATACACAACTTGTATTAAAACTCTTTCAGAAGGAAATACAACAAAGAAGGCTGCCATAGTTCTTCTTCCTTACACACCTCTAGGGCTCCCACTCCTCTAGGGCATAAACAATAAATCTTCCCTCAAAGCTCTCTCTCTTAGGTCCCAACACCCAACTCAAACACAGAGTTGGTGTTCACCTCCAACCAACCAGTATCCACTACTGCCAGTACACCTATGCTCCAGGCACTCCACAAGTACGCAAACGTACTTCAAGTAGATCTCCCCTGAACCTGCAATAACCTGCAACTCAATAGACCTTACTTATGGAAGGATCTTCCTTGCCTTCCTCTTTGCTCTCTCTGAGTACACACTGTACTCCAAGTAGATTCTGTCTGATTCTGCTCCCTGTTGTGTTGCTGTCCTATCTGATCTTGCACACCTGCAAATCAATCTGGTTCTGCACACCTGTGAACCTTGACCTTGCACACACATACACATGCAGATCAATGATCTTACTTACCATGTAGATCTCCTAAAGTAGTCATGCTCACCTGATGACTAAGATCATACATACATGAAGAACCCTGTTGATTCTCCAATCCAGCACCCACACTTGGTATTGTGGCATTAGGAGGAACACACCATTGCTCTCTTCTCTCTGAAGGAGCTTATATTTGCTCTCTTACTCTCTAGCACAAGTTTACAATACAACCAATGAGTCTCTTAAATAGATCTCATGCAAACAATAATTAGACACCTAATTACAATAATTAGATCTGAAACTTTTAGTCTAAATTTGGTTCTTGACATGCAAACACTTGGTTCATTAGCTAACTACCTGTAACATTCGTAGCTTAAAACACATAGGTGATCGAGGTCGGTCCCTATCTACCTGAGGGTGCTGATGCCGGCTGACTTTTGACTGACGTCAGTTGCCTTCTATCTCTTCCTATCGATGTTGATTGGCCTGATCGACGCCGGCAATAGTAACACTCAGCAACCTTCTTGAAACCTCCTCCTCTGTTTTCATCAATGAAGCTTTTAGCTCCACAACCTAACACTCTCCTACTTAGAGATAAATAGATGCACTGTCCCTGTACCTATACTCCATCTAATCTATTTCTTGGCTTGTATCCCTCTTCAAGCTCAATCCTGAAGACAACCCACCACACAACCTGTTGTGCACCTCCTGTCATCCGAGTAACCTGCCACATCCAAATCTACAAACCCATGTAGTGAAGTCTTGACCCTACGTAGCACGAATCCCTACTGCTGGTCCCTCTCAAATACCTGAGAACTCACTTTTCTGAATTGGCTCCTAACTCTCTGACAACACCTACTACTTGGGCAAACTTAGGTCTATGTCAGACCTCATCTGATTTTGGACACTCTATTCAGCCCTTAGTGTGCTCCAATCCTGCATCCTAAACCTCACCAACACCTAATTCACATCAGCTCCCACTGGAGACAAAATCAACTTGTGATCCTCCATGTCTCCCATGTCAAAGAATTTTACTGCTCCAAACTCCTCATGACATGCCACTGAACTAATCTTACCCTTAGCTCAACAAAACCCTATATGTACAAACTTGCTAGCTAGCATACCATCCACATACAACAACAGAATGATGTTGCAATCACCATCCCCCTGGTAAGACAAACCACAGTAGTTACCTTGACATTGACTGAAGCCATGCTTCGTCCTCCACCTGTCAAACCCTGTACCACTATCCTACAGCTTCTTCAAGACCATATGACCTGGTCTTCCATCTCATGTGTCCATTCACTCTATTCTTCAACTAAGGTATCCATTCATCTTTGTGCTTTTCATACCTACTGATAACCCTACCAAATCTCTTGTTTGGTTCTGCATCATATTCCTGCCATGCTCCCATTGTTTCCTGGATCCTCCCTGCTCTACAGTCAGCAACTAGTATAAAGAAGAGAAACAATGAATTTGAGGCTTACTTACCACCTTCAGTCCTCCATATGGGCATTTGAGACTCCTTGATAGCTTTTTGTCTACCCAAAATTCATTACAGTGATCGACCTCAATCACCACACAGTCTGCATCCAACCGACGTCGATTCCATGCGCCTGTCCTGACTACCAACCCTATCGATGTCGGTGTCCTCCTGCTGCCGATGTTGATCTTACCTACTGCCGACGTCGGTCTTCCTACCGATGCTGGTACCTATGTTCACCTGTGAGTGATGACTTTTTACCCGTGAGCTCTTTTGAATCAATCCCATGTCCAAACTGCCCTGCTCAGAAGTATCCAGCCCCATCCATTGGTCTCTGTTTTCCATCTCCTTCATAAACACCAAGGCTTTCCAGTTCTTAAGCCTATCAAATATATCTGTCTTCTGCTTAAGAACATGCATCTCCTTCTTTCTCATGTGACTAAGCTTACAAAGCCACGTCTTCACAACAGAAGAAGGATCAGTAATATAAACAAGTAGATAAAGAGTACCTATTTTTTTACCACCATCTAATTTAAGTGCATCTGCTGTGAGAGTTCTTGTGTATCTCTCATCACCCAAATTTTTTGAAGAAATTAGCCACATCTCCAAACCTGGGACCTGCATGACCTCCTTCAACACCCATGTGTTGGTCGCCTACAATTTCAGCTTCACTTCCCCTTTGCCAATTCTTTGGCAAGGCTCACCAGCTCCTCTCCTTGGGGCTGCATGGAAAGAGGCAACAAAATCTATTAACCAAGATTTAACTTTATCTAAGAAACCTCTCAGAGCATCCTATGCCACAACACCTGCAACATCTGTATCTTCAATTTCTTCATGCTGATCTGCTACCAACTAACAATATTTTTTTCCCTGCTCTTTTTTTTCATAGGACCGTAAGTGACCATCTATGCTTTTCAACTCCTCTATTCTTAGCTTACTTTCATCTGCCATTGCTCTACTCCCACTCGATCAGAAACCCCTAAGAGTGACATGTAACCAAACACAAAACCTGCTCCCTACAACTTTAGCTCTGATACCACTTGTTGGGATAAATAACAGAAGCACACAATTAATTACCAAGCAACTTAACATGTGGAAATTAACTAGAATACACAAGTAACTAGAATTCAGAAATAACACATGATATGAGAGACAATACACAACTTGTATTAAAACTCTTTCAAAAGAAAATACAACAAAAAAGGCTGCCACAGTTCTTCCTTACACACCTCTAGGGCTCCCACTCCTCTAGGGCATAAATAGTAAATATTACCTCAAATCTCTCTCTTAGGTCCCAACACCCAACTCAAACACAGAGTTGGTTTTCACCTCCAACCAACTAGTATACACTACTGCCAGTACACCTATGCTCTACGCACTCCACAAATACACAAACGTACTTCAAGTAGATCTCTCTTGAGCCTGCAACAACATGCAACTCAATAGACCTTACTTATGGAATGTTCTTCCTTGCCTTCTTCTTTGCTCTCTCTGAGTACACACTGTACTCCAAGTAGATCTTGCCTGATTTTTCTCCCTGTTGTGTTGCTATCCTATCTGATCTTGCACACCTATAAATCAATCTGATTCTGCACACCTGTGAACCTTGACCTTGCACACACATACACTTGCAGATCAATGATCTTACTTACCATGTAGATCTCTTAAAGTAGCCATGCTCACCTAATGACCGAGATCATACATACATGAAGAACCCTGTTGATTCTCCAATCCAGCACCCACACTTAATACTGTGGTACTAGGAGGAACACACCATTGCTCTCTTCTCTTTGAAGGAGCTTATATTTGCTCTCTTACTCTCTAGCACAAGTTTACAATACAACCATTGAGTATCTTAAATAGATCTCATGCAAACAATAATTAGACACCTAATTACAATAATTAGATCCACAGCTTTTAGTCTAAATTCGGCTCTTGACATGCAAACACTTGGTTCGTTAGCTAACTACTCGTAACATTCGCAGCTCGAATCACACAGGTGACCGACGTCGGTCCCTGTCTACCTAGGGGGTGCCGATCCCAGCTGACTTTTGATGGACGTCGGTTGCCTTTTGTCTCTTTCTACCAACATCGATTGGCCTGACCGATGCTTAAACAGTAACACTCAGCAACTTTCCTGAAACCTCCTCCTCTGTTTGCATTAGTGAAGCTTTTAGCTCCATAACCTAACAAATAGACATTTGTTGTACAATTTTTTTTAAAGAAAAAGGTCATACAAAAGCCATAAAAGAATTTTCAAGCACTGATTTTCTCACTTGTTAGCTCTCTTAATGTTTGCAACTTCATGTAAGTGTTAGATCTATAATTGAAGAGCTTCAACCACTTTCATATAGATTATTAGTGCAACAAGAAAATTTAAAAAAAATAATAATGCTTAAAAAAATATTTTTAGCCCATTTAAAGATTCTCAGTTAGATCTATGACATAAAAATAGTCTTAAAATATGAAAAATTACATAGATCTAAGATTTTTAAGCTTTTAAGAGAGAAAAAATAGAATAATTTACTTCCTATAGAAAAAGAAGTTTGAAAATTTTGATAATCATACCATGGCGTAAAAAATGGATAAATCTAGGCTTAAACACAAGCTAAAAAATTTTAATCTATGATCTTGCCACTTGATCATGCATCAACTAGCTATGATACCATGATAAAACAAGTAATACGATTACATATAAAAACTAGATCTAGATGTGAGACCAATAGCAAAGACATTCACCACGAAATAATGAAGGCAAATTTGAACACACAATAACACAAATATATGTGAAAAAACCTTCAAAGAGGTAAAACAAATCCACAAAAATTATTCATATTATGAGAAACTAACAAGTATCCAATATAGTCTTTCTTCCCCTCACTTCTTTTGTCATTACATCTTATAATATAAATTCTTTATTATATAGGTAGATAATCTGCCCATTATAAATTATTTTTTCTAACCATCACATTAATGGATCCAACCTCTCTATATGTCATTTAATATATTTTATTATTTATTTATACGAGGATAAACTCATGATAACTAATAAAATATATTATTATTTAACCAATATAATTTAATGTATTAAGAATATATAAATAATACTACTTAGCCATTAATTGTTCCAATACAACTTGATAGAGTCTTTAAAAATCACACACTTACAAAGAAGCATTAACTCCCTTAGTGACTCAACACCAACTCAATCACCTCTTGAACAAGCACCCACTCAGCCAAGTAGACTTATGCCTTCCATCTTTATCCTTATTGTAATATTCAACATATGATGGTCCTCTTTTTGATATTTCTTTGTCCTCTAATATTCATACATAGATATTTATTTCATATTTACATATTAGTCACCTTCTCTTATAATCACAAGTATCATCAATATACTCACATTTCTAACACATCTCTACTCTTTTATGATAGTCTCATAGATTTTGCTCTGCTTCTCTTCTTATTATATTTCATTTACATACCTATGCCCTTATTTTGATGTTCAAATCATATAAATAAATCACATGATTCCATGGTATGGATTTATATCCATCTTAACATCCTCTACTATGCTCTTCTAGATTGCTATTCAATTTCTCTATTTCATGGTTATTTTTTACACACCAATTAGGCCTGTTAGGTCTTGTTCTTATATAAGTCACTTGATCTTGCACACCTTGGTTGTCCATATACCCTTTCACATATTAATTAAACTTTTAATATGTCATATAAAATGTTTCATACATGAAATAAACATTATAATATGTTGTTCACAACATACATGACCAAAACAGATATTGGGGCCTTGAAGGTCCGCATTCAAAAGCTGGAAAAGGTCTTTGCCAAAGGCCTTTGAAATAACATTCTACTGAATATGACTATGTTGGAAGTGGTGGGTAATTTAGGGGTTGCTGAGAATGTGGAAAATGAGAATCTTAAGGATCTTGTTAATTCTATAGTTATGTAGTTTCATCCTTTCTAACTCTGGTCTTTCCAGTGTTTTATTTTGCTTCTGACTTTGTTTCTCGACTGTGCCATTGGTTCGGTGCTGGCATCTTTTGTTTACCAGCCTTCATATCTTTTTTGACTATATAGGGTTTGGCCCCTGGTTTGCTGCCTTAATTAATAAAAAACATACATGACCAAAACCTTTTTTAGGCCTTAAGGAGACCTAATTTAATTAGGCCTTCATTAGAATATGTTACAATTTATCTTTATTAAAATGATTCCAATCTCCACACATAGAAAGACAACTTCATATATCACTTAAATATACCTTAGAAAACTTCACTTTAATTCAAAAACACCTTTAAAATCCAACCATTACTTGAACCCCTTCTCAAAACACTGTCACAATAGGGCTCCATACACACAAAAAGCATGTCTTGAATAACATAAGTATAAATATAAACTTTCCAAATAACCATGACAATAAATTACATATTTAGAATATATATGACCTTAGTGTCATCACCATATTATTTAGACTTCACAACTTAGGGCTAAATTAATCAAACATTTCTTTGCAAGTAGCCCACTTAGAACTTCCAACTAGCCTCAAAACACAGTCATTAAAACTTAAAATTATGACACTTTAAAAAAAATAAAGGACTTAATATGAATGAAAATGATCCTAAAATATTATTATAAAAACTTACAACAAAAATATCATAATCTCTAGTATAAACTATTGGTCTTGTAGACCAATCTGTTGACATTCTCTCTCACAGACTTCACTCAACTAGACAAGCCATTTTGGCTTCAACATTTCAGCCACTTTAATTATATATAAAATATTATTCAAAGCATGGATATGGAATAAAATTTAAAAATATAAACACCATGTACATTATATACTTCAATTTATGGCAAAGAGCCTCTACCTCATCATTACAACTTGCTTACCCAAAACTACCAGTTTGCCTTAAACCACAATCATGGTGATAATGACCTTCAATCACCTATATGACGATTCACATCGACTCATAATGAATTTGGATGATATTATGAGATTATTATACCATTATAAAATAGAATGATACCTTGGTGAAATGGTAATATTGGTCTTATAGACCAATCTCATAATCTTATACCTCACTATCTCATCTGAATCAAATAGGTCAACTTGTGAGTAGCATTTTTATCATATCCACTAGCCTAAAAAGTTTATATACAACTTTTAAATGTATTAAAATTTCTAAAAAACACCTCCATACACTTTTATTCATCCTTACTCCATGATAACACATCTCTAATCACCTTCTCACTGATGCCTGGATTTTTCATTATTTCCACCATTAGGTTTGTTAACAACTGGTCAACTTAGATGACCGATTTAGCACATCTAAGATCTAGAACCTATAAATAAACTAACATGGACATACAATATAAGTATAAACCTTATCCATCCAATTATTTTCATACTTTGACTTGATCAAATCTGATTGCTACAACAAATCTCCAAGAAAAAGAATTTTTTTATAGGGTCTACTCATACACTTGACAAACCAATCACATATGGATGTGCCTGGGAGAGTTAAATACATGATATAATAGTTTTTATAGTTATTTTATACCATTATAGGTAGTTTTGAGTAATATATTTCACATTAAGTAATTATTAGGGCTTTAGAGATGGTTAACACTATTTTTAGTGTTAAAGATTGTTTATAAAAGACTAGCCCTCATTTCCAAAACCAATGCTTAAATATATTATCTATGACCCTTATCCATCTCTCCTTAACATATCAAGTTCCCATGCAAATTTTAGACATGCCAATGAACACTTAAAATTCCTTCTTGAGTTTGCATGCCTTCATTATATGTACTCAAGAGACCTCAAAACCATTTTCATGACTTTTTTTAAAAACCATGACCTCAAACTTTATTAACATTATTGAAAAAACATATAAAACCTCTGAAAACACCCACATATCCATGATTTCCTAGAAAACAAAACCTCACACCCCATTAGGCCATACTCTCACTCTTTGTTCTCTTAGACCTTGACCTAGAAACCGTATTAGGCCTAAAAGATGGCCTTTAGGCTTATTTTAATGCACTCTCTACCTCATTATCAAACTAAATAAACATTTATCATTCTAAAACATTGAATTACATCCTTCATAATCTTTTATAACACATCATGACACATCATTAGGTCAGGTAGGGTTTAGAATTAGTTTAGGTACATATTTGGACTTAAGGACCTTATCCCTATAGGCTCACCTTGAAACTCTCATAAGTGATCCAATGCCTCATATACATTCTCAAGAAACATAATACAACCTCTTATCCCTTTATGCATCTACCTCACTAGGTCACCATGATCAAACCTTCTCACTAGATCTTTACATATCATGACTATTGCCATGACTAGGCTTCTCAAACACTTTGAAACTTTGAAAACTAACCTTGAAACACTCCTTGATGCTTATAAACCTTGTTCACATTCCTTACATGTTCCTCAAATAATTTCATACCTTTGCACATAACTCTACACATACATCCCCATGCTCATCATGCACATGCATCCTCATGACATGGCTAGGCTTAGGCTACTTAATCATTTAACCTTAATGACCTACCTTACAACAATTATAAATGTTTCTACTCTTAACTCTCAACCACATACAATTCCAAAAAACTTCTCACATGCCTAAGTTCACTCACTTCACCATGTTACTTGCACATACCTCCTCACAAGGTCTAGACAAGGCTTTATAAGACACCTCGATGCCTTGACCTATTCCTTCCACTTCATGGCCTTAACACAACGTCAATCAAGTAGATATAAGACACTTAGATATGTAACTTTATCTCTCATGACAAAAATACTTATTATGTTGATATAAGACATAAAAAATCATCATGCCTTTATAATAACCTTATCACATCAAGCTCACAAGCTCAGACATTAAAGGCCACTCACCATGCATCTTCACCAGATGCATCTAGAAATCAATGACAACACATTTTGACATTAATGGCATCAATGGAAACACTATGCCAACACTTTCCATATTTTAATTAACTTGTCATAGATTTATATTTACTAAAACCAATGAAATCCTATTAAAGTTTATGTGTACTTTCCTCATGGGTATAATTTTTCAATTTTGGCAATCCATCACAAAGGTTACAAGTTTCATCCAAATATGCCCTTCTATAAAAAAATTATCCATCCTCATCTTTCATAAAAATGGATGGAATAAATTCCCATGCTGATTTTGGTGGGGCTTCCACTCCACACTCTTGCAAAATGTTATCAGTATGTAAAGTATAATGAAAATGACAAAAAATGTCATAATACATAAAAAATTCAACATTATCCCTACAATAACAAGTAGTTTATGTGTGATTGATTTTCACATTGAAGGGTTTAGACATTTCAAAATATCTTTGTCTAAGAAAACTATGTGGATATTTTTTGATAAATTTAGAGTACAATTATGTTTGAGTCATATCTAAAATATGTTTAGGATGTGGTTCATAGTTATGAGAACTAACTCTTATTTTTACTACATCTCTAATATTAGGTGATACCCTTGTGTTATCTTTCAAAAATTCTATAAGTGAATATTTTAGGGCATCAGTTGTAGCCTTGTCTTTCTATGGGAGTCTACCAAATAATGCCCATAAGTCATTGTTATCGATAACATCAAGTTTTGTATATCTCCCAATTGATTTCATTAGAGTTTTTCTATTTATTTTCAATGTTTGACTTGTTTGTCTAATCAATCATTTATTCTTTATTTGAAAACTTACCAAATAAGTTGTAATAAAAAGTCAGCCAATGTTACCATCTTTGGTGAATTTATTCACACCTACTTGATGGTATGCATTATGAATATTTTCAACAATTGCCTTGTTTACACCATCAATATTAGATGTTTTTAGTCCTGGGGTGTGCATTTTAGGTCTCATCCTATTCATTTTCATTAATGTAACAAATTAGCATCTTTGAGTTTTGTTTAATTTTTTAAAGTGAAAGTCCCATTTTTTTTGAGTTTTGCTTCTCATATGGCACTCAGACATTTTTAGGCATTGGTTTCAAAATATTTTCATCAATTTCAATTAAATACATGGCTATTATTTTAAAAATCCTATAAGATGTTCTTAGTGGTAAATTTGATTCATTTGGTATTTCCATATTATTTTCTTCATTACTAGTTTCTTCATTCAACAGTGTTCCCATATTGTTTTCTTCATTATTACTGTCACTAATCGGTGTTTCCATACAAATTACATCATCATGCATACTATCATCATCACCAAAATAAAAAAACCTTAAAATTTAAATGTTGACTTGTATTATAATTTGGTATACTCTCAAAATTGACAATTTTACTTTCAAAATTTAGTATATTTTCATTGTTCATTTCATCATTATTTATGACAATCAATTCATAATGAATAGTATACTTACTTGCATGAATATTTTTCATTTATTGCATTTGATTTTCTCTCTTCACTTCTAACTCCTCTAGCATTTTTCACTTTAACTTATTATTCTTTCTATTATGAATGTTGTCACCCATGATTACATAAATTTGTCAACTTTTGAGGGTGGGGAAAAAAATCTAACTATTAAAACACATACCTACTTGATGTGCAGTACCAAGTAGAGACAACAAATAAATCATTTAAAAATAGACCTACACTCTTTAGTCAATCATGAGTACACAAAGTTATCTACTTTTGAGGGCGTGGTCAATGATGAAATTAGTAAACAATAGATCTACAACATGTGTAAAATGAAATAGATTAAAGTATGTAGGGGACATAACCTTCAATGTAAAAAATGATGTTGACCATAAATTTCTTTTTTCCTTTTCTAGTAATATCTGAACCATATACATGGTATTATATGTATACATAAATACCCCTAAACATAAACCCTTAACATTACACCCTACACCCTAAACCTTAAACCCTAACCCTAAACCCTAAACCCTAAATTGTAAACTTGAAGTCTTAGAAACCCTAAAACTAAAATAATAAAATATTGAAACCCTAAATCAATCATTTAAGCCCTAATTACCATCATTTAGACTAAGAATGAGGTTCACATGGATAAATTTGGCCCAAATTACAACACTAACTACCCCAATTGACTAATTCGCTTGATCTATGATGACATAGGGGCTAATGGAACCCAAAAATACAATTTTTGCTCATAAATAGTTTCAAGTAACTCAAATTATCCTCAATTTCCTTTGTAATTAGACCCTAGACCCTACACCCTATACTGCCAACCTTAAACCCTAAGCCCTAAACCATAAACCTTATACCCTAAATTATAAACCCTAATCCTTAAACTATATATCCTAGATACACTAAGTTATTTAATCCTTAATCCCTAAAAACCCTAAACCATAAATAATAAACTTAAACAAAACCCTAAACTAATCATTTAATCCCTAATTGCCATCATTTAGACTCATAATAAGGTTAATAGGGATAATTTTAGCATAAATCATACCAATAACTACCTAATTGACTAATTTGCTCCATCTATGATGACATCCAGGGCTAATTAAATCCAAAAACACATTATGTGCTCACAAATAGGTTCAAGAAACTTATATTATCCTCAATTACCTTCATGATTATACCATGAATCCTACACCCTATAACTTAAACCTTAAACCCTAAGTCATAAACCCTATAACCTAAATTGTAAACCCTAAGCCCTAAATCTTATACCTTAGATACACTAAGTTTTTTAATCCCTAAACCCTAAAATTGAATCCCTAAAAACCCTAAACCATAAATTGCAGACTCAAGTAAAACCCAAAACTAGTCATTTTAAACTTGATTACCATCATTTAGACTAAGAAATAGGTTTATAGGGATAAATTTGGTCTAAATCACACTATTAACAACCCTAATTGACTAATGTACTTGATATATGATGACATGGGTGTTAATGGAACCCAAAAACATAATTTATAATCACAAATAGGTTCAAACAACTCAAGTTATCCTCAATTGCCTTTGAGGTAGGACCCTAAGCCCTAAATTTCAAACCCTAAGCCCTAAGCTCTAAAATTTAAACCATAATCCCTAAACCCAAATCCATATAAATCCTAAACCATAAATTTTTACTCTTAAAACCCTAAACCTATCATTTGAGCCATAATTACCATCATTTAAACCAACAATTATGTTCACAAGTATAGATTTAGCCCAAATCACACCACTAACCACCCCAATTGACTAATTGACTTGATTGTGTGATGATATAGGGGTTAATAAAATCCAAAAACATAATTTGTGCTCAAAAATAGGTTCAAACAACTCAAATTATCCTCAATTACCTTCCTAGTTATAACCTAAACCCTAAACCTTATACCCTAAATTGTAAATCATAAACCCTATACCTTAGATACGGTAAATTCCTTAATCCCTAATCCCTAAACCCAAATCCATATAAAACCTAAACCATAAATTTTAAACTCAAGTAAAAACCTAAACCAATCATTTGAGCCTAGTTACCATCATTTAGACAAAAAATTAGGTTTATAGGGATAAATTTGTCCTAAATCACAACACTAACTACCCCAATTGACTATTTTACTCCATCTATGATGACATCCAAGGATAATTGAACCTAAAAACACATTATGTGCTCACAAATAGGTTTAAGAAACTCAAATTATCTTTAATTTCCTTCATGGTTGGACCTTAAACCCTGTAACACCCTGTACCCTAAAACTTACACCATAAGCCCTAAACCATAAACCCTATATCCTATACCCTAAATTGTAAACCATAAGCCTTAAGCCATATACCCTAAACACTATAACCTATGTATATTAAACCTTAATCTCTAAACCTTAATCCCTATAAACTCTAAACCATAAATATTAAACTCTTAAAATCCTAAACCAACATTTGAACCTTGATTACCATCACTTAGACTAAGAATTAAGTTCACAAGAATAGATTTAGCCCAAATCGCGCCACTAACTATGCTAATTAACTAGTTTTCTCAATATATAATGACTCGAGGGCTAATAAAACTTAACATATTTTGTGATAAAAAATAGGTTTATACAACTCAAATTATTCTCATTTATCTTTGCATTTTGATGATAAACCTTAAATTATAAACCTTAAACCATAAACCCTAAATTGTAAACCCTAAGCCCTAAACCCTAAGACATAAAACTTGAAACTTAAATATTATATCCTAAACCCTAATGCCTAAACCATATACCCTAAACCTTAAAACCTAATCCATAAACCCTAAGGTATATAAAAACCCTAAACTCTAAATCATAAACTCTTAAAACCCTAAACTAATCATTTGAGCCCTAATTACCATTGAATTTAGACTAATAAGTAGGCTCACATGGCTCAATTTTCTCTAAATAGCACCATTAATTTCCCCAATTTACTAATTCTTATAATGTGTGATGACATGGGGGATAATCAAACCAAAAAACACATTTTATGGTCATAAATAGGTTTAAGTGACTCATATTGTCCTCAATTGCTTTCACAATTAGACCCTAAACATTAAACCCTAAACCCTAAATTTTAAACCTTAAACCCTAAACTAATCTATTTAGCCTCAATTAACATCCTTTAGATTAAAAATTTGATTCATAAGGCTTAATTTGGCCCAAATTACATCATTGCCACAATTGACTAGTTGGTTCACTTTTTAATGATGTGTGGGTCAATTGAGTGCAAAATCACATTATGTAGTCATAAATAGGTTAAAGAATATTAATTTATCCCTAATTACCTTTGTGATTAGACCTTATACCATAAAACCCAAACTAGGGTTATATATCATAATCCCTAAGCCCTAAACACTAAACACTAAACGTTAAACCTTAAACCAATCAATTTAACCCCATTTAACATCCTTTAGAGTAATAATTATGTTCATCTAGGGCTTAATTAAATGTAAATCACATTAATTATTTTCCTAATTGACTTATTAGCTCAATTTGTGATGAATTTGGGGCTGATTATGCCTAAAATCACATTCTGTAGTCATAAATAATTTCAAACAATTCAAGTTATCCTCAATTTCTTCATAATTAGATCCTAAACCCTAAACCTTATACCTTATATCTTAAACCATAAAACCTAAACCCTAAACCAATTAATTTAGGCCCAATTAACATCCTTTAGAGTAAGAATTAGGTCCATAGGGATCAATTTGTCCCCAATCACATCACTCATTGGCCTAATTGACTAATTGGTTCAACTTATAATGATGCAGGGTCTAATTGAGCCCAAAAACATACTATATAGTCACAAATAGGTTCAAGGAGATCACTTTGGCCTCAATTACCTTCACAATTGGACCTTGTTTACCCTAGAACATAAACCCTATATCGTAATCCCTAAACCCTAAACCCTAAATTGTAAACTCTTAAAAATCTAAATCAATCATTTTAGCCCCAATAAAATAACATTTAAACTAATAAAACTAGGTTCACATTGCTTCATTTTCCATGCATGTGTAATGCACATTTTCCACATATGTGGTATTACCATGTACATGGTTTTTTCACATATGCTAGTTTTACGCATATGTAGTTTATATATTTTACATTTCAAACACATACTTGAAGGCTTGGGAATGGATTGGATTCTCGAGCCTGAGGTATAGACTTGTAAACACAATGTTGAATGTGTATATTTGACTAAAATAATAAAATACAACTTTAGCCATGTTAGACACTTTGAATTTGATCATTTTTAAAAAAAATATTACTACAACATTTATTACCCTCTCTTCTTTTTAGAGATATATTTTTTATATATTTTATTACTTTAAGGTTGTTATCTATATTAATTTTTAAGTATGTCTTTTTTTAGCACTATATGCCATAATTATACACGTTCATATTTGTTTATGTATCTTTTTATTCATTGCTTCAAACCAAAAATAAATTATATGGTGTAAAAATAGACCTAATTCTATACACATTAAAAAAAAATCTAATTTTCAATCTTTTTTGAGGTAATTGGGCACATGATCGGCTATACATTATTGATCATATTTCAGGGTCTATTGACTTATGAAATTAGTAAAAATTTAAATATTGATTAATTAATTTAGACAAATTATAGGTTAAAAACTAGATGATCTTATCTAACATTCCATCAAAGGGTTTAAAACAAACTAAATGATGCTAGAAAAATGATGGGTAGAATAGAAAGCTATCTACTCTGGTTTTTCTGAAAATTAATACTACCTATTCAAACATATGATGTTTGGCCTACTTATACTTAACCACTTCAATAAAAAATTAGTAGTTTAGAAACTAGACTTGAAATGTTACAATTCATATTTCTATGACATCTTTAAATTTTAAGTTTAGGTGTCTCAAATAATCTGTATAAGTTGAGTTTTCTTATTTTTTAGGAAAAACATGTCACTTAAGACCCCATTTTGTCCCCGAATTCCATTCACTTACCCTCTTATAATTTTGGATTAAATATTTTAGATAAGAGGGATGAATTATATAGCAATCATTCACATGATCATCTATTTTTTTCCTTGCCTTTATCAGAGTTTGGTTTTGCATCCTCTGGTGATGGATTTTAACTTATATGTATCAGGGCTTGTAGGTGTGAATAGATTAGTCATAGATGCTCAAGTGGATCAAAATTAAGTAAGTGTAACTACTCATATGTCATATTATGAGGAAGTTCATTATCACTATCATAATAATTGAAAACCTTTCCACCCTACTCCTTAAAATTTACCAATAAAGGAAGCTTAAATCTTTTTTTTTCTTGTTGTAATATCATTGGTTCCTTTTGTAATGGAGGTTACTTTATCTCATTGTCCTTATGTTCATTATCATAATCCTTATGTTCATTCATGTGTTCCTCGAATGTTAGTGCCTTGTGAAAATCTTGAGATAAAGGGTTTATCTTACTTGATTCACTTATTTCATAAGTTGATTTATTCTTGATCAAAATAAACTGATTAGGTTCTACCATTTAATAAACCCCTTATGTGTCAAAAACTAACATTTTAAAAAATTTAAAGGGTTCATCATCTACAGGAATTGTCCATAATGTCCCATCATGTATGAATTTTAAACATGGATGTATTGTAGATGTTATAGATTCCATAATGTTTATCCAAGGTCTACTAAAGAGTAAGAATACAATGATTGAGACATTACTTGGAATGTAACTTTTACCATTTTGGACAACAATGTCACACTTGATGTGATTTGGCCAATTGATGAGTTGCATGAATTATCAAATCCTTTAATGTGCATGTTTTATTTTTGAATAAGATCATTTATAATACCCATTGATTTTTAATAACTTTATAATGAAAATATTTAGACCTGATCTATTATTAATTAGTGCTCTCTTGATTCCCTTACTATGAATATTGACTTATATTGGTAAATTAAAATCTTGATCAATGTTAATATTTGAAGGTAGATCGTTGTGGTTAAAGGTGATGAGATTTGCATTATTTTTTAAATCTTGCATAATATTTACAAAATATTTCAGCTCTATGTCCCTTAGTACTTGGATTTCATGCAAAGCTTCATCTAAGATATCCTTATAGATATTTTACTATTTCAAAAGATCAAGGATTAAGATCTGAGCATGGGTATTATGTGATTTCTTGATCATATTATACCCTTTATATTAATTTACTAGATTTGAATTAGGAGGAACTTGTTGTATATGAACATGTGGCTATGTAATGTCCCCAAATTTATGATAAAGTGATTTAATTAATTTAATTTGTCCAAAAAATAATATTACTTCAAAAGGATGACTTTAATTAATCAATTTTAATTAATATGGAAATAAAATATTAAATAATTTGGCTTCTTCTAGAAGTTTCCTGGGAGCCTTTAAAAGAAGTTGAGGGCAAAGCATTTTTCATATCTTTTGTTGCTTAAAATTTCTGATGCACTATTGTAAAGCTTGAATCTCTAATTCGACTAAATCTCTGAGGATGAAAACCTTTAGCAGATTGGAGAAGAGTTGGAGGAAAACCTAGCTCTTTTCAAGGGTGGATTCGTGATGGAATTCATATCGAGCTTATTGATCAGATCTGGGGTTTCAACAATCATTTGCTTCGATAAATCAATGGTTGGAAAGGACAAAATACAGAGGTTTTCAGGTATTTATTTCATTAGTTTTTGATTTAGAAAAATATAGATCTTCAGATCAGGGGTCCAGCATATAGGTTGTGCTATACTATATTTCACCACTATATGAAATCCACACAGATCAGTACCAGGCTGTACCAACCGAATCACAAATTGAAGAAGGGCACCGTTTGCAATTGCAGGCTGCAGGGTAGTGTAGAGACCGACATCGGCCGACTGAAGATCGACGTCGGTAGAGTGGTCAACTGACAATGGCATTGTAACTGACATTGGTGACTGTGTTTTGGACACAGTAACCTGAGTTGAATCAAATCTAGGGTTATTTCTAGTTTGTGAGAAGATCACTCTGGGATGCAAACCCCAGCTTCTTCACCTTCCAGCTTGACATCAAATCTGTATTGCACTTGGGAAATACATTGGATTTATTGCTTGGTTCTATAATTCAAACAAATTTGCTTGGTACGATTGCAATAAATTCTGATTTTTGTTGTATACCTTAATTATTTCAGTCTTGTTACTTGTTTGTTGTTCTCTATTTCTTTTATATGTTTTAAATTCTTCAAAACACAAAAACAAAAGAAAGAAAGAAAGAAACAAACCTTCTAAAAATTTTCATCTACTATGGAAAGAAAACATTCAAAAGTAGGAAAACATAAATTCAAAATACAAAATTACAGTAGATCTACAAAAGACATCCATCAGGGATCTTTCAGTGGTATCAGAGCCAAGCATCTTGCCAGCCTGTAGGGGTGAATGTATTTTATCTTTATGCATTTAGGAAGATTTGATATAACCCATAGATACTTTACACATAGAAGAGCTCAGTACGAGCGTGAGTTGGGTATAGAACATGAACCTATCATGGCAGAAGAACAGGGGGATGCTTGAAGAAATCAGGATGAGGTAGAGAGAGAGATGATGAGGACTCTCATCACTACTCAGCCCAAGATTCTTCAAGCTTTAGACTGATTATGATACCATGGAATGTTTGGAGGTGGATAGACACAGAGGCAGGAGGAATAGATTAGTTTCAGTGATAGGTAGTCATCATAGCCATCGGTCCAGTCAGCATAGTCATCAGTCCCATTCTTCAGTTGGGAGCTCCCGTCATTCCTCCAAGAAAAATCACCATCATACACCTACTCTGAATAGGCCATTGGTACCCCAGTTCTTACCAAGTGAATAGCCAGTGCAGGTGGAACCACCAGAGGTTGGATTTTAGGAGTCAATTTTGGTGGTCACAGCTGAGTGGAGAACTCTACCTCTTGAGGTTTGGGACATCTTTCCTCTTCCTCAGTATTGTGCACAGCGTAGAGATGTAGCCAGGTTTAGGGGAGATCATGGTAATAGACCACCATAGCAATAACAAAATCATGACCTCAATAGAGCTATTGGAAAGATTACATTGGCCCCATATAATGGCTCTGATGACACTAGTGCTAGAGCTTGGGTCCACAAGTTGGACATATATCTTTCCTTGAGGCCCATGCCTAAGCGTAAGGCTATTCAGTATGCTATGTTGCATTTAGAGGGGATTGCATATGATTGGTGGCACCATGGATTGGTCACCCAGGATCACGCCTTAGTTCACTCCTATGCTGAGTTCACTGAGCGACTCATTACATGGTTTGATCGTAAGGTACAGAACTTTATTACAGGGAGTTGGCTCATCTTAGACAAAGTGGTCACGCAGAAGCTTATATTAATGAGTTTCAATGTATTGCAGTTATGGTACCTGATATGCCTCAGAGATGGAGTGTGATGTTATTTATTGAGGGATTACAAGATAGACTTAAGGGCCTGGTTCGTGCTTTCCAATGAACCACTCTTAAGGAGGCCATTGATGTGACATTGAGACTAGATACTGTTCCCACTTCTTATCAGGCTGATAAGAAACCAGTGACGAACTCTCAGCCTACACAGAAGGCCAACATGCCACAAAATAAAGAAGGGCCATCTTCTATAAACCCTTGGATGAATCAGGAGACAAGGAATGATTTGAGAAAGAAAAAGTTATGTTTTTCCTGCAAAGATCCATGGGAACTAGGACACTGTTGCATGGGTAAAGGAAAGGTTCATTTGATTGAGGTGACTTTTGAATTAGGGGATGAGGAGGTACCCGACACTGATATTAAAGATAGCATGGAGAATGTTGAGCAGGTACAGACACAGTTGGAGTTAGATACCCCTGAGCCCATGGCATCAGCAAAGGTAATTATGGATACCCTCTCCAGTTATCCTAACTTTCATGCCTTTCAATTGAAAGGTACACTTAAGGGCAAGTGGGTCATGAGCTTGGTAGACACAGGTGCTACACATAACTTTATTGACCAGAAGTTAGTGGAAAGGTATGGATTACAATATGAGAAGTTTGGTGGTTTTGGAGTAAAGGTGGCAGATGGTGCAGTTTTGGGTTGTACCAAATGGATTTCACAGCATAGTATTCAGATGGGGGATTATACTCTGATCGATGATTTTTATGTGCTTCCTTTAGAGGATTATGATGTGGTCTTGGGCATGTAGTGGTTACAGGGTATTGGGCGTTACATTATTGATCACCACTGTATGCAGTTAGAGTTCCTTTCTGGGGGAAAGAAGACTATCTTGAGGGCAGCGCTAGATGGAGGACCTAAGGAGGTGTCATCTCGTAGGATGGAGTCTCATTTTATGGGTGATGAGGTAAATGATTCTATTTGTTGCATGACATTTTCCCTCCCAATTATGAGTCATCATCCTTATGGGGATTTGGAGAGCATGATAATCAGAGTAGCGTAGCGGTCTCTTGTGAAAACTATGGTATGTGATGGTGAGTTTGTTAATTACATATTGAGAATTATCACACTACTCTCTAAGAGAAATAAGGAGAATTTATTCACAGATATTTTGCAACATAGTGTTTCAGATAGTAGAGTTTGCAAATTTTTGAGAATGATATGGGATCTTAGAAGTTGGTGTTGGGTATCAGGGGCAAATTGCTTGAGGACAAGCAATCTCTAGGAAGGGAGGACTGTAATGTCCCCAAATTTATGATAAAGTGATTTAATTAATTTAATTAATTTAAGTTGTCCAAAAATTAATATTACTTCAAAAGGATGACTTTAATTAATTAATTTTAATTAATATGGAAATAAAATATTAAATAAGTTGGCTTCTTCTAGAAGTTTCCTGGGAGCCTTTAAAAGAAGTTGAGGGCAAAGCATTTTTCATATCTTTTGTTGCTTAAAATTTATGATGCACTATTGTAAAGCTTGAATCTCTGATTTGGCTAAATCTCTGAGGATGAAAACCTTCAGCAGATTGGAGAGGAGTTGGACGAAAACCTAGCTCTTTTTAGGGGTGGATTCGTGACGAAATTCATATCGAGCTTATTGATCAGATATGGGGTTTCAACAGTCATTTGCTTTGATAAATTAGTGGCTAGAAAGGACAAAATATAGAGGTTTCTAGGTATTTATTTCATTAGTTTTTGATTTAAAAAAATATAGATCTTCAAATCAGGGGTCCAGCATATAGGCTGTGCTATATTGTGTTTCACTGTTGTACAGAATCCACACATATTAGTACTAGGTCGTACTAGCCAAATCACAGATTGAAGAAGGGCACCGTTCATAGTTGCAGGCTGTAGGGTAGTGCAGAGACCGACATCGACTGACTAAAGACCGATGTCTATAGAGTGGTCAATTGACATCAACCGACGATGGCAGTATATCGATCGACGACGACATTATAACTGATGTTGGTGACTATGTTTTGGACACAGTAACCCAAGTTGAATCAAATCCAGGGTTATTTCTAGTTTGTGGGAAGATCACTCTGGGATGCAAACCCCAGCTTCTTCACCTTCCAACTTGACATCAAATCTGTATTGCACTTGGGAAATACATTGGATTTATTGCTTGGTTCTATAATTCAGACAAATGTGCTTGGTACGATTGTAATAAATTTTGATTTTTGCTGTATAACTTAATTATTTTAGTCTTGTTACCTGTTTGTTGTTCTCTATTTCTTTTCTATGTTTTAAATTCTTCAAAACACAAAAACAAAAGAAACAAACAAACAAGCCTTCCACAAATTTCCATCTACTACGGAAAGAAAACATTCAAAAGCAGGAAAACATAAATTCAGAATACAAAATTACAGTAGATCTACAAAAGAGATCCATCATGGATCTTTTAGGCTAGGCATTTTGGGAACCCTTTCCTTTTTGAGTAGTGATTATGTTGACCACAAAATCCAAGATAAGGCATGGGTGAATAATGGGAGTGAGATAATAGTTATCACTTGCATAGGTTCTAGATGGGACAAAAGGTTGAGAACATGTATGTTAACACATAATAAAGCTATTAAATGTTTCAATGTTATTACAATAAGACTTGTAAGGAGATATTATATTTTTGTCTCATGTTAAATCATTCTCTTTAGTTTTAACAATTTGATGATTCCATTAGGTTATCTCCTTGATTGGTTTAGTAATGTATGAGAGATAACAAATAATGAGTACCATAATGTATTGTATAAAGAAATAATAGTTAGGTGTGTTCATGTTAAACATGATTAATTCCTTTGTACTTGAAGTAAATCAGATTTTTTTTAAAATTTTACTAGGGTAGAAATCAAAAAATCTAAAAGAATTACTACCTAGCAAGCTAAGATTTCACAAAAAGACTTAGAGGTCAGGTTCAAAAAATGTTTAACCCTTTTTGGAAATCAGGGTAAGGAGAGTAACTTAATAAAATAAGGTATACACAACACTAAAAATCACACCAAATAAATAATTCATATTTATAATATATTATAATATAGTGTTGAATTATGGAAATTTGCTAAATATAGAGAATTCAATGTCAAACATTAATTTGAATGCTTAAACACAAAGAAGAGATAATACTTAGCTTGTTTACTGGTGCATAAATAGACTTGATAAATTTAGGTGTAGACACAACTAGGATTTTTTTCAACTTTGATTTTCAAGATTTTAAAAATTATCTCTCTATCAACCCTAACACTACCATTGAAATAAGGACACTAGCATCGATGCTTTTGCCTTGAAATCGATGATTTTATTTATAATTAAGTACATGTTTTATTCTATAAATTTCACCTACACATGTTAGGTTTTTATGTTTCCTTGAAAATTATCATCTGATATCACATGCACATGTTACAGATATCTGTCTTTTGATCAAAACCTTAGATCTTCTAATTAGGGCATGCCACCTTTTAAAAAATTTGGGTTAGTGGGCTCAAGTGAATTCAAGCTGACCTCTCCATAAATTATCATGATTACATAGCCATATACTCTAAAAAGGGCCTCAAATTGATGTTTTTCTCCCCATTATGTGGGATTTTGTGTGAACGATGGTGTAATATGCCATATATGAGATGCATGTAGTGATCTACTTCGTAACTTGAAAAATACTATGCATGGGCTGATATTGAGATGCTTCAGACATGTAATAATATTGTTTCTATGAATGATATGGATATAGGGAAGAATGTGATAGTTTTGTAATCTTGAGAGGTGATTTTACTTAGTGTTTGATAGATGTGTACTTGAAAAGTGTTTATTAATAATGAATATTCTTTGACTTGTATGTATATAACACCTTTTGAAAATATCTTAGGGTAGGGTTAATTAAGATAAATAGTCCAACCCATACATGTTAAAATATTTGAAAATTTTAGTGTTTTTAAGGTACAGAGACTAGCATCAGATCTGTGATCTCATGTTAGGGTTAATTAAGACAAATAGGCTGACCCATACATGTTAAAATATTTGAAATTTTGAGTGTTTTTAAGGTACAGACACTAGCATCAGCTGAATCTGTGATCTTAGGGTAGGGTTAATTAAGACAAATAGGCCAACCCATACATGTTAAAATATTTGAAAATTTGTGTGTTTTTAAGGTATAGACACTAGCATCAAATCTAGGATACTGGCATCAACACTAGTATAATTCTCTAGATGGTAGTGTCCTAGAGAATATAAGGTTGTTAAAGATATGTAACTGATAGTGAAGGATATAAATAAGGTTTTAAGCATTTGTGGGTTATAGGTGATATAAGTAATCAAAATATCAAGGTTGGACCATAAGATAAGCATTTATGCATATTAAGATGGAAAACATGAGCCTTTTGGCAGTAGGGAGGTCATGAACTAAAGGGTTAAACCTTCATGATATTTGTTAGTGCATAAGACTAGTTTATCATGTAAAAACCATATCTATCATCTACAACCCAAACAAAAAAAAACATATTTGGGACCATGGTGCAAGTGTGGAACCTTGGTGGGGAGTGTTTGGAGATGAATTATGTTTACAACCTTTTATTTTCTCTTCAATCATGAGCTTGAAGGTTGTTTGAAAAAATGAATCATAAGTTTGTATGCTTGGAGATTTTTAATGTTTTGACAAGGGTGTTCACCCTTTTTGAAAAAGGGCATGCATCATTTATGAAAAAGGGTGTACTACCTATAGGGTTGGTATCTACCCTTACAACTTTGGTTTGGTTTTTTTGTAAAGCATGTGTGCCCTTTGTGAGAACTATTTTTTTTTTTTCAAAATGGCCCCTTTTGTCCCCCAAATTTGTGCATTCTTCCCTATCTTAGCTGAGATGGAAAAAAAGGATGGACACTCTTTTTTAAGTTTTATCTAGCATAATCACATTTTTTGAGCTCAGCTCTTGACTCCTCTCCCAAATTATTCCTTGTTTGTGTATCCAATGGTGTCCTCCTAGTAAGTGGTTCATATGATCGAGGCAACATAATCTATTAGTGCAACTGGCCTTCTTTAAGCTCTTCTATTCTATTTTAGTTTAGCTTCATTTAAATGTCTCATCTCTAAACCTAATCTGAGGTCCATGGTTAAGTGTAGAAAGTGACTCATGGAGGTTAAGTGTTTAAGGATGGATTAGGTGGGCACATCTAAGGTTGGTTCACTAGAGCCACTAGAAGCTCCTCTCCCATAAAAATAAAGAAAAATTGTTTTTGTATGTGGATAAATTCATCCCTATTTGTCTCATTTTCATTTATATAGTAGTGTTGAAATATTTGCTTTGTTTAGAATGTTTTAGTTTCCTCTTTGCTTTATTTTGTGACTATCTATTTTACTTTCATTCTCTTGGTCATTTTATAGTTGTTTCCATTAGTCATTTTATTGTTGTTTCCATGGCTAGTGAGTTTTTTATGTTGTGTTCTATAGTTGTTAACAATTATTTTTAAAAGTTTATAGTATATGAGGATTGGGCCCCCTATTGTGTCCTAGAAACATTTTTAAAAAAATTGAAAATGCTATTAATATTACTTAAAGGAAGAATACATGAATCAAAAAATTTAATGAGTTCAAGATACAAAGGCCCCACAATGGGAAAAATGTCCATTAATGTTACTAAATAACTCCCATAGAATGAAACATGCTAGAACAACACATAAATAAACAAAACTAAGCCTCACGTTATGTAATCAAGACTATTAATTATCATATATTCTAAACCTATCTCTTTTTCAACACTTTGAGTAAGTCCTTAATTTTTTTGAGTATAGTATGGATCTCGTGATTCCTGGGGTTGATTTTTTTCCAAAAAATAGAGGACATAATATGAGTTTTTTGAATATCAAATATGATACCTTTCCCAAAGTATAGTCGTTGACAATTATTTTTCCAAATATGAAAGAGGATGACTGGCCAACAAGTGTTCCATATGACTAACAGAGTGGAAGGGGAAAGAATGCCTAGTAGAGCAATTTTTTTATTGAAATTTCTTGGAAAGAGTTATGGAAGAGAGGAGATGAGGGAAGACTAGAGCTGAGAGAAGGATGGGTAGTTCCAAAAGAGGTGAGGAATAGTTTTAAGGGTGGGGAAAAGGGTATATTTTCCCACAGCTAGCCCAAGCTTAAACAAGGTGTGGCCAACATGAATTTTCATATGCAGAATACACTATACTAATAATATAAATTTGGCCTCAGTAGGAAATTGCCAAATCATATTATTCATGAATTTCCATTGAGAGTTAGAGAATAACATAGACCACTCGATATTAAGAGAATCATCTAGAGGGTGTAGACACTAAACAAGATAATACAAAAACCTTGGATAGGTTATGGTAATGAACCCTTGGTTTGTCCATTGCCAATATTTCTAAATGGGTATATGATTGATGATAATTTTAAGGAAGACTTTAGGTGGGATCAAATTTATAAGATAAGAATAGACGTGACTGAGTTTTACAGACAAACCAAACATATGATGCATTGAGTTGAAAGATAACCAATTATCAATATCTTTATCCCAAATATCCTTAACTATTATTAAGGCCTTTTTTTCAAAGAATTTGGCACTAAATTTTGGTTTGGAAATAAGGGGAATATTATTAGATTAAAAAACCTAGTTTCACCAAATACTGGAGTTGGAGATACTCAATCTATGCCGAAGGGATTGGTGGCATCATTGGAGAAAAGGGGCCATTTTTTGTTAAGCTACCCAATTACGTATGAGAGGAAGAGAACCAAAAATATCAAAAAAGTATGCGTTTAGGATTTTTTCTTCCCAAAGAATAGAGGTCCATGGTATTTTATGAGATATACATTGAACCCACTCCTTGACAAGGATCTTCTAAGGCACGATATCTTGGGTGGATCTTGCAAACCATTTAGTAGAAAGACATTTTACTTGTTGTAGTGGATCAATGATTCCAAGCTCACCTGTATATTTTCACAGAGTATAGACCTTCCATGAGATCACTACCATATATTTATTACTATAGTTATTAATCCATATGAACTGTAGACCCATTGTATAAGTTTGTCATAATATTATTTCAAAGGAAACTAATAAGATGAGTAAGATGCATGGCTGGCCAAAAAAATGTGGTTGATAAAAATCAACTTGCCTACTAGGGGCATAAATTTACAAGACCAGTATTCCACCATTTCTAAATTTTATTAAGCACCCAATCCAACATGTCTCAAGGGGAAAGGTGAATGACAAACAAAATGCCCATGTAATGGGTACACTTCCCATGGAAGATGATGTTCTAGGTTGAATGGATCCAAGCCAATGGAGTATTTTTTTTATGACTATGACTTCCCTTTTGTGGTTACATAACTTGGATTTAGATAGATCATAGTAAAAATCAAGAATAAAATAGGAATTAACAATTACTTGTTTAACATTTTGTATAAAGAAGAGAGAATCATGAGAAAAATGGGAGTTAAGAGCATAAGAACCCTGTATAAGACTGATATATTTAAAATCTCCTTAGTGATGAGCTTCTTGGAGCACATATCTAAGATCATCAATAACCAACACATATAGAAAAGGGGTGAGTGGGCAGCCTTGATAAATGGAGCATTGGATGTCAAAGGATGTTGTGAGGTTTTCATTGACCATGACATGGGATTGTGCTTAAGTGAAGAGCATTTAGATGCAATGTATAAAATAAGGACATGATTCCAAACACTCAATCATATTGAGAATAATTTGCCAATGAATCTAATATTATGCTTTGTCAAAATCAATATTTATTAATAATGAACCTTGATCAAAATCTTTAGTCCACTGAGTGGTTTCTGATGTATAGAGAAGATTATCTAAAATGTATATACCTTATAAGAACCTAATTTGATTTGGGAGAATAATTACCTTAGTGATAGGTTTTAGTTTCATAACAATAGCCTTTTTAATAATTCTATAGGATACATTAAGAAAAGTAATGGGATACTGACTACATATCACATTCTTGTTTCCAACTTTAGGTATTAATTTGATTAGGGCATGGTTAATGACAACCCCCAAGGATCCTTTAGCCTCCACCTCATTTTAAACATTAAACAAGTCCATCTTGAGGGTGGACCATAAAACTTAAAAGAATTCAACCGGGAACCCATCCAAGCCAGGGGACTTTTCAATCTTCATTGTCCAAAGGGTTGTTTGGATATCAACTAAAGTGAGATGTTACCCAAGAAGGTGGTTAATAGCCTGATCCACCTTTCAAGGAATATGTTGTTGCAACCATTATTATAGAAATGATTCATATTCCTCAAATTAGTGCTCTTCTTAAAATAATTTACTATATTGCTAGTTAAAAACACCCTTATTATCATTAGGGAATGAGATCTCGGTTCCATCTTTAGTAATAATGGCTAAAATGTGTTCATGGTGGTGTTTATATTGTAAATATTCGAATAAGTATTTAGAGCCACGATCACCATGTTTAATTTTAAAAAGATGAAATCATATTTTAACACCTTGTCCCCTATAAAACTCAAATTTTCTTAGATTAAAGGTTGTATTTGGGAAAAAATAGTTTATAGGGAGATGTCACGAGGATCATCATCAAGAGTGAGGCATTGTGGATTAAGATCATATTTTAGATTATGTTCTTTCTTCCATATCTCTTTGGCCATAAGCTTTCCATATCCTCTTATACACATACATGTTCTTGCCAAATCACTTTTTCCACCATAATATCCATCTAACAGATGAAGTGGGTCAGGGTTGTAGTTCCCAAACAATAGAAATTTGGGCAATATAGTAAGAGGAAGAGAGATTTTAAATGTTTAGCTTAAAGGGGAGTTAAGTGTGGGATGAAGAAGAAGATGCCAAGTTGAAATAACAAGAAATAGGGAGATGATCAGATACAACAATGTCATCAAGAGTGCTAACATGAGGAAAGGTAAGGAATGAGGGTAAGTGCACCAAGTTAGGGAATAATTTTGTTGACATACCTAATAATACATATGCATTATTAGATAATGTGTATGCATTATGACTTGGGATACCCAAGTTATAAATTGTATGTATTTTTGTCATGTTACTTTAGTAATGGGAACATATAGATGTTCCTATAATTAAAAAGAACATGTACGCATTACTTAAACATTAAAACAAAAAAACCTAAATTACTCATTTCAATTTTTCTCCTTAGAATTTAGAATTTACCCTCTATCTCATGTTTTATGCTCCATCTCACATTTTTCTCTCAAACTCGCATGAAAATCATTACTTTTGATCTTGCATTTGCGAGATCGAAAATGACACCATGAAGAAGAGGTAAGTTTTATAGATTAAATCAATGTTTTTGATTTTTTTGTGAATATTTTGCATAGTTTAATTTGTAATTTTTCTCCAATAGGTTGGCATGCTCTGCCTAACCCTTTGGCCAACCCTCCTAACCCTCTACCTAACCTTCCTATTATTCCACTAGATCCCCCAGGTAGTCAAGAGGATATAGCGAATCACATAGTGGAGAACAAAATTGAAATTGAATAGATAATAACCATGAGGTCCCTTTTTAATTTTTTGAGTAAACTCTATTATGAGTTTTTCCTCAATGAAATTCTAAACTATTTTGACTATGGTAATTTTCAGGGCCAAGGAAAGGCTCTGTGCAGGATTAACCAGGTGCATGTCATGCACCTAATTGGATTTTAAAGATCCTTACCCCAAAGACACTTCATTCAGAGATTCCCTTTATAGTGAAGGCTATTTTGGATATAGACTCTTTTCATGCACTTAGTTCAATTACTGATACACTCATTCATCATAAAATTAGGTTTTTATAGATATATTCTTGAGATACTCCACCTAGTGTATGTACCTGACCCCATCATATGATGATGGTGGTGCTTCAGGGGCTTGGAGGATATGCTCTTGACTAACGAGTTGTTGGCACACACATTTGGTTTGGATACATTGGGACTCTCTACACACATGAATGTATCTTTTATATAAATTTCATGTTAAATTTTTAAGTTATATTTATAAATTAAAAAGGTAAAAAATAATTTAAACATTTAAATTGAATAATATATATGTATTTTTTTGTGTTCCAAAAGGAGACGTTGCCTTCGACATAATAAATTCAATTTACTGAGCTAGGTAGTGGGCCAACCACTACTACATCTATCCATGCCAGTACAACACCATATAAATTTATAGAGGTAAAATTTCAAGTGAATCTTATATACTCTAGATGTACATTCATACACCTTAATTGCATCATTGGTAGATTTTGTGTAAGAAAATATAAAATACCTAATATAATTTTGTTATAATTTTTATTGTTTGATGTATTAACATGGATTGGTGTAGTGTTAGAAACTCATACTCCATCTCAACTTTTTTATTTTATTTCAACTTTCAAACTATGTTTTCAATAATCAAAATAGCGAGTTGAAAATTTACTTGATATCCCATTATATGTAGTTCCCATAGCGGGTCAATCCCAATCAATAAGATTGGATGTGTGTATATATATATATATATATATATATATATATATTTGATAAATGTTTTTTGGTATCATATATTTATATCAATCACAATCAAGCATATCATGTCTTCATCAATATGCACACCACTCCTTTATTTTAAATATTGGCCTCATAGCCAGCCACTTGATTCCTTGTATCTTAATCACATATAGTGGTTCAATCTCTATGATCAATATCCAAAATGGTCATAGCTATAAATTCAATTCCCATTAATTCCAACTGAGTGTAACAATTTAATCTCTATCTATGGAGTTATAAATTTAGATAGCATAGTCTCTTGATCCCATTGTACCTAGTCAATTTCAATATCCAACCAAACTCTAAATATTTGTTTATATAGAGAGGGAGGTCAATTCAAATTGAAAATAAACCCTTAATCTTGATGGGGAATAGTGGGTTGATCTATCTACCTATCTTTATCACTCCCAAAATATTTATAATAATTATATTTAATTAGAATTCACTTGATTCCACTTTACCAATGTTATTGTTTCTTGTGTTTCATAGGCTCTCAATAAAAAATAGTCGGTATATATTGATAGGCACTCAATCCCAATTGGTGATAGTCATTTGATCCCATTTGATAAGAGCTAGTATTCCCATCTCTATTAGTAGATATATATATATATATATATATATACTAGGCCATTAGATCCCATTCATTTATTGGGACATCATCGAATATAAACTATAACCTATATGTATATGGCATAGGCTTTGCAACCATATACAAATAGGGGACATCAACCCTATATAGATATATAGGGTCGAGTAGTTTGTTACTGCCACCTACTTTGGGGGGCCAAAGACCTACTATATCTAGTTGGGGGAGAGGGCCTATCTATATCCATGTACTTTCATCACTCACATGACATGCTAATTCTATAGGACTATAACAACTTTCATCATGAAAGTCCCCCTAAAATGAATATTGAATGTCGACAAGACTATAACACCCTTTGTTGATCTCAACTTACTTGCACTGTATACATATAGACCTTCCCTTAAAAAAATTGAGGGAAATCTAAGGATAGATATTTGACCTAATGTCACCTATAGGGCAACCAAAATCATCCACTTGTAAAGAAGACTATCCACTCAATCTTATCTTAACAGTATTCAATTCTTTTTTCTATATGTTTCTTTAGATTTTGACATGACCTATTTTATAAGGTTCTAGACACTCTTAAAAGGATTGTGTATATGTCCCCCATATAATCAACCTCTCACTCTAGGTGTCTTAACCTAATTAAAACTTAGTTTACAAACTTCTAAACAAAAACCTACACGTGTTACTTGTCTTATCACAATGACTATTTCTAAGGGCATTTTGATCACACCAATACTCAGTTGGACTAAAAAGTAATGAATGTCGATAAGTAAATTATTCAAGGTGTTAACTTGATCAAAATTTCAAAACAAATCAACTTAGACACCATAGCTCATAGGACTGTCCTCAACTATACCAAGTCACTACCTTAAAATAATTAGGCGTAATGACTTTAATCAAGTCAAAATCTGAAATACACCTCAAAAAATCTATATAAGCATCCAAACTAGTGTATATAAGTGTATCAAGGATGTTTCAACACCTAACTTACATTCAATGACTCAAATTCACAAAACTCACTCATAAATCCTCCTTTGTTGTCTTGTCATTCTCCCTCATGAAACTAACATTTCTTGCATTCAATGTGGTGTACAAGTCATATGTTGCACATATCCACTTGTCACATTCATGCTTCCCATGAACTCATTAGATTTTTTCATATATTATGCAATACTAAGGCTTTTAGCAACTTGTTTAATCAATGAATTTCCCAAGTTATTAATTATTAGGTTGTTTGTTTAGCTGATGACTAGGGTGGACACTCCTCCATCATTGTGAGTCAAGATAGACTCGGGCATTATTGCTACAATGTCATCTACATAGGAAATCACCAAGGTATGTATATTCACTTGTAATTTTTAATTGTAATTTAGTACTTTTGTTGTAATAATTTTACTATATACTTAGGCAAATATAACTTATATGCACAAATGTATTGTGTAAGCAGGGCTATCATATGATGTTTGATAGTCCTATTTAGATTACTAATGTGGTAGCTTCTCATGTTTCTTCATCATTTGACACACCTGTTTGATGCAAATAAACTTTGTAATGACCCAGTCGAGCATAAATGGCAAATTGAGAAGGACCATGAGATTACAATAAGTGCATGTTTAAATGATTTTTTATTATAGTTTAAAATGAGTTTTATAACTTGATTTCATGTATACTTATTAATTTTATAATAATTTTTGTATTTGAATAGGTTCGACTACAAGTGAGCTATGAGCATAGTACCTGTAGTTTAACCTTAGAGAAATCTAAGGCATTTAGGATATCTCCATCTATAAGCAGGGCATCCCAGGGAGAGTCTTCTTCAAAGAAGGTAAAGAGAGGGAGACTATTTGATGATTAAGATGTTGTAGATGATGTAATTTATTTGTATGCCTATTGGAAATGTACACATTTTTGGAATTATGCATGTGTATATGATGTATTCACCAAATATTAGATACTATATTGTTTGACATGATGTAATTTTTTGTATGCATATATGGCAATGCATGTATTATTGACATTGTATGCCTATATATGGCATTCGTACATGGCATTCTTATTTTATACATGAATAATTAAGAAAACTAATGAAGTAAATATTGTTTGAATCACCTATGTTCAAATTATTATGAATGATTGGTTTTGAAGTATTATTAAGATTATAAATTTTATGAGATTGAGGATAACTTATTAGGATAATGTTTTAAATCAAATTGGTATGATAGATCCTATAGTTAGAAATATTGACATTTCTTGTTCTTAAAAAGTGTTGTTTATATAAGAATGCAAATTAAATAAGAAGGGGTGTTGAAACTATATTTTCATTAATTGAATCCTAAATTGGTGATTGGTAGTTGTTAGACGGCTAGTCACTTATCTTGGTTCTAAGTCTTGTGCATGGAGTGGGATTAAGGGAAATAGACCCTTATAAGAAATAAAGAATATCAGTGATTACATTTGAATTATTTTTGTATACTGATGCATAGGTATAGTGGATAAGTCTAAAAAAACATCATTATTTGGTTCTAAAGCCAACTAATGACATTCACTTGCTATGGTTTGATTTGAATCTTCTTTCATAAGCTAGTTCCTCTTTTTGACTCTTTGGGCTTAATAGCTTATTACACCTAGAAATTATTCCTTGTAATCTTAGTATCACCTCCTTGAAGTAATTTACATTTGTACATACATTCACAACTCATCCTTTACCTCATTCAATTCATCTCATTCACAAACTTCCTCTCAATCTCTTTCTTGTTTCTTACTAGGCACCTTCTTTGGGTCTCAAGGACCAAATCTTGGTCTATGTTTCAAGAGCTCAACCTATTATCACATATGGTATTAGATGATCATAAAATACCTGGTATAACCCCCTTAAAATCCTCAAACAATATTTGACTCTCATTCCACACCTTATGAACACAATGCTCTTTCAAGGCTTGTAGCCTTGTTTTACCATATTTTTCATTGTATAGAAAAATTATGATTTATCAGGAGATTATAAGGGAATTTATAGGTACCCTCTATCCTTTTCCATGTCTATGTCAAATTTAATATCCCAAATCCACCTCTAACTATTAAATTCTTTATTAGCCTACCCTCATTTAAGCCTAATTAGCCCTATTCCAAACCCTTAGTCATAGAATCCGTACACATGTGTACAATATCAAGATAAATTTTTTTGGTTCACCTTTTAAATTTATATGGGATCAATATTATGAATTTTCATTGAATTCCCATGTTTAAATCTTTTGAAAATTCCCAAACACTAATCTAGGGTTTCCCATGCCCTGTATAGACCTAAGGGCCTAAAGAATTACATATCTTGAGACCCATAAATTTCCAAAGGACCAAATTTATTTCAATAGGTTTTTTTTTACCAATCACTAATCATGCTACCTACATCACCTTTCAAACAACATAATTCTCCACAAATTCAAAGACTTCAAACCAAAGACCTTATTTAATTCACCTTCCTTGGCATAAGATAATACAAAGGGCACCAACTTGTGGAACAGGGTATAGATTGAGTTATCTTTCTTTAAGTTTCCTATATAATCTTAAGAGATATATGTAAATTTTAACCACATAATAAATCAATTCCCTTATTGATTTCTAAAGAGATTTAGACTTAAGTTTCCAAATTTTGTTCTTAGGCTTCTACACCTAATTGACTCTCAATAGGTCAAAATCACAATTTAACTCTTCCATAAGATAATACCTACTTTATCAAGGTATTTTAAACATAATAAATGTGATCCAAGCCTTTTACCAAGCTATAACATTCAAGATTAATGAAAACTCACCTTTGACCTTTTGAAGCATTCTCCAAAAATGAGCATTTACAAGCAAGTGAAAACATATTAGAGTTATTAGACACCTGTAGGATGATATGAGGTTAAAAAAAAAAATTACATGTTATTTACCTGATTAAACTTGTATTCTTCCCTTCAAATGATAAAAAATCCAACTTTACTCTTTATGCCTTTAAGACTACCTATGGGGATTTGAGCTTGCCTATGGGGTTTGCATGGAGTTTGGAGTGTGAACACTCTTAAAAGGTAATTTATAGGATTTAAACTATCATATTATTCTTTTCAAACACTTCCATAATCTTGTAACCCATTATTATACCTTAAACCTCCAAGAAACATGCCTGGACCAATGATGATTGTAATGAGACATGAAGGGGACTATGTATAAAAAGAGAGAAATTCCACTTTTCACATGACCTTCACAATATTTTTTATAGTAATATTAAGTCATAATGAGTCTCTCCACCAAAATTTGTGATTAGATCATGTATATTTTGGATTGTAGACCCATTTTACCAAAAGCTAGTGACATATTACTTGCTTGGTCAAGTTTCAAAACTAAGCTTCCTTCCCTTTTTCCTTGGTTTCATCTATAATAAGGTGAATGTGATTTTAATATGTCATTAACCTCTTTTAAATTATTCCACCCTTCATTGGTTTGCCTTTACCCTAGTGTAACCCTTCACTATGTCTACCCATCTTAACTTCTCTTGCTTGTCAACTTTCTCACTCTTGGCTTCTTGAATTTCTCTTCTTTGCCCTTAGGCTTTCCATGGATCTTAATCATACACTCACATCCTACCATTCATCTTAAATTTTCTCTTTTAATGTATCTCACACTAGCTTCCAATAGGCTTCAATGACCAAATCTCTTCATGCTTGAACTAGGTCTTCTGCAAACATTCTTCATCTAAGATAATCTTTATTAGGCTTCTCACACTTATTCTATTCTAATTCACACTTTCCCAAAATATCAAACACCAAATTCACTTCTCAACCTTACTATTCAGTATAACAACTAATAACCTTTGTACATTATCCTTAGACCATAACAACTCCATGTCAATTTAGTATTCAACTTCAAATAGGGTTCTTGATTGTTTTTTAATAGAATTCACATATAGTCTATTTGTGTGTCACCTTAAACACTATTTATTGCAACAACTATTTATCAATCATTCATTACAAACATCCAAATTATCTTTCCTATTTGTGGTCTTGCCAAAGATCTCATTCAATACTATGTTTTACCTTCAAGTTTCTATCTCCAATCCTATCCTTCAAACTAGGCACTATTTTCAAGATGTAATCACATTTATAGCCACCCTCTATCTAAAACTAGGTGTGTGTCAAGTTTTATGTCCCAACTCCACACTTATAGCACACTTCTTTGTAACCCATCTCTCCATTAGGCAAAATTATCCCTTAAACACACCCAAAAGGTCTAAAATCCATAATGTATGGCCCCTATCAATCTAAAACCTCCTTATTCACTTTCCTCATATCTAATTAGGTATGATTACAATTTTTTAGCATTTTTTTATTGTTAAAACTCCATAAAACATCAAAACCCTAATCTAGGGTTTCTCTTCCTCTATATAGGCCCAAGAGCTTATATAATTCAATTTTTTGAGTTTAAAAAGGTTTCAAAGGACCTAAATACTAAATATAGGTATTTTTTCACCCCCTCTATCTATACAACTTATTTATAAGCCTTGTTCAATCCATCCAATACCCAAACACAACAAAATGCAATTGATTATGTACCTTTTTGGTTGACTATGTACTAGACAATATATGAATGAAAATAGGGGTTTTAATGCACCTAAAATATTTTAAAAAATTGAGAATGACTACCAACCATTCTAAGGTTTCAAAGGATCTTTTATTGATCTATCATCCTTTCCCCATGCTCATATTATACAATATCCATAACCAACCATGTGGTCTCAATTGAAACTCTCCATTACCTATAGGCATGCAATTTAGCCTAATTAGGCCTAGAGAGCCTAATAGTCTCATTGACTAATTAGTAGCCTCTTGAAGGCTTTTTGACCCTTGGAACACTTTTATAAGCTTCAAATAAACCTTTAAAAGGTCTTGAAACCCAATTCTAATGGCACTAGCTTCTAGCCATGTGTATATGGTTTACTTAGACTATTAGGCCTATTAGACCTTTTTGGCTTCTTAATGGCCTCAAACTAGCAAAATAACACTACCAATATGTCCAAAGGGTTGAATAACATCTAAGACTAGGTTCTTGGCCTTTTATCTGGTCTAGTCAACAAACCCACCACCCATTCCATGCTCAAGAATGCCCTTTCAAATAGAAAAAAGATGATTTTTAGTCAAAATTTAGGCATGCATAAAACCAAAACTATAAGTCATATAGAGGAACCATAAGATATTTCCTATGCATGGGAAAACCCTTTCATTTCACCCTAAATTTAGTCTTAAGCACCTCTAAGAGTAATCTGTGGTAGAAGTTGCAGTAATGGGTCCTAAAATGCAACATTTTGTCAATGAAGAGAAAATTTGTTGACATACAACTAACATTTATACCTATGGGACTTGAAAGTGAAAATACATCACTTTGAGCACACATGTATAAGCAAATTACACATGATTTAATTATCGTGACATCCAATTCCACCTGTAATTGCATTTTCACTAAAGTTGAGGAGCATAAAAACATTGACAATAATTATTGTTAAAGTTGAAACTACAATCCAAGAACTCCATTTTTAGTGATTTTTAACTAAAAACTAGAACTGCCAACACATCTAGAGGGGTGGATAACCTCTATAACTAGGTTTTTGGCCTCCCATATGACCCAGTCAACAAATCCACCACCCATTTTGGGCTCAAGAACTCTCGTCTTAATACAAGAAAGATGTTGACTTTTAGCCTAATTTCAAGCATGCATAAAACCAAAAATGTAAGTCATATGGATGATCCATAATATCCCTCTTATGTATGTTAAATCCCTCTAATTTCACCTCAAATCTATTTAAATCACCTCTAAGAGTAATCTATGAAATTTTTTGTAGTAATAGGTCCTAAAATATAACTTTTTGGCAGTGAAGAGATAACTTGTTGGCCTCCAACTAGTATTTTTGCCTCCAGGACCCATAAGTGCAAATCCATCATTTAGAGTATGTCTATATAGGTAAATTACATGTTTTCTAATGATCATGACATCCAATTCAACTTGAAAGTATATTTTCACTATTATTCAGGAGCACAAAAACACTAATAATAAATGTTATCAAAGTTAAAACTATAGTCTGATAACTCCATTTTCGGTACTTTTTGGTTAAAATTTGGCATTTTCAACATGTCCAAATAGATGGATAATGTCTAGGACCAAGTTTTTGGCCTCCCATCTGGCTCGGTGTTGATAAATCCATCACCCACTCCAGGGTCAAGAACAACCTTCTCAATATAAAAAAGATGTTGATTTTTACCCTAACTTCAGGCACGCATAAAACCAAAATTATAAGTTATATGGATGAGCCATAAGATCCCTCTTATTCATAGGAAATCCTTTTAATTACACCCATAATCTAATCTAAATCATCTCTAAGATAAATTCATGGTAGAAGTTGTAGTAACGGGTCCTAAAATGTAACTTTTCGGCAATGAAGAGATAAATTGTTAACCTCCAACTAGCATTTTTACCTCTAAGACCCACAGGTGTAAATCCATCACTTCAATCATGTCCATATAGGAAAATTACACTTGTTCCAATGACCGTGACATCTAATTCTACTCGTAAGTCATTTTCACTACTATTTAGGAGCATGAAAACACTGACAATAAATGTTATCAAAGTTGAAGCTACAGTCTGAGAACTCTATTTCTGGTGTTTATTGGTTGAAAATTGGTATTACCAACACATCTAAAGGGGCATAAAATATCTAGTACCAAGTTTTTGACCTCTCATCTATCTCGGTCAATAAACCCACCACCCATTCCAGGCTCAAGAATGTGCTTCCCAATAGAAGAAAGATGTTGATTTTTAGCTTAACTTCAAGCATCCATAAAACCAAAACTATAAGTCATATGGATGAACTATAAGATCCCTCCTGTACATGGGAAATACCTTTAATTTCACTCTAAATCTAGTATAAAGCACATCTAAGTGAAATCTGTGGTAGAAGTTATAGTTGATAAAATATTTATATGAATGATTACTGATCTATAAAAGATTTAATGAGTAAAGCATAATATATAATGAGCCCAAATTAATAAACATAACACATGTATTTATCCTGGAAAAACTTTAAAGAGGTAAAAAACTCAGAAAAATGATATTCAATAATGAAAAATAATAATAACCCCAATACATCAAATCTTGTTCATCTCACTCCTCACATAAATTCTTCACAAGTTTGTCTCAAATAAGTATTTGCCACACATAAGAATACTTGAATATTTTTGTGCTCAAATAATTTTAAAAATGGGGGTAAAACCCTATTTATAATGATTCACGAGAGGATCATTGTAAAAATAATGGGTCCATCGACCCTGATAAATCTAATTAATAAACATTTGGTAAATATTAAATAACTATAATAAGATTATTTATTTTTCAAAAGTTTACAACTCGAGTAAATAAATAATATATTATTATTTATTTAATTAATTATTAATGTAATCCAAGGGTTAATAATAACCACTTATACATTAATTATTCTAACACTCCACCTTAATGCTAAGTGAGGATAAAAGCCATAGACACCATAAAAGAATTATACTATGTGCAAAATTTGAAAGATTTAAAAACCTTCATCATGTCAAAGGTCACATTTTGAAATAAAAAGAATTATAATTTATAAACTACTCAAAAGTAAATTTAGGTTAGCATGATTGTAAGATTACATCTCAATGTTTCTCATGAATAATCACTAAGTATATCTTGAACCTTTTATAACATAAGAATCTACATTACAAATTACTCTTTTAAATATATGAGGGTACATAATTAAAACTTCTAAACAAATTTTACTTAAATAAAATAACTTTCACATGAATTTTTAACAATGCTATACAAATGAGAAGTATAGAGAAGAAGAAGAAATACATGGCCATTAGGAAGTGGCATTATCATGTACACTTCCCCTCAATGACAACTTTGAGATACCTAGCATTGCATGAAATTGACAAAATTTGATAGCACCAAGTGGTTTTATGAATATATCTATCACTTTTTCATCTATAAGACAAAAATATAGATTAATGTCACTATTGAAGACTTTCTCTCAGATAAAATACACATGAACTTCAATATGTTTAGTTCTTTGATGTTGCATTAAGTTTTTTATCAGAACTATACAACTTTAGTTATCACAATGAAGAATGGTACTCTGAAAAATATTCAAATGAAGTTCTTCCAATAATCTTCACAACTACATAGCTTCTTTAGTAGCTTCCATAGCACTTTTGTACTCAACTTCTATAGAAGAAAGAGAGACAATAAGTTACTTCTTGCTACTCTAAGTGATAGCCCCTTCACCAAATTTAAACACATATCTAGAAGTAGATTTGCGATCTAAAATATCACCAGCATGATCAACATCATAATAATCATATAATTTAGTATTATCAATGAAAGAATATGATAAATCATAATTAATAGTTCTTTTGATATAACTAAGGATACATTTAGCTAATTTTCAATAATCCAAATATGGATCCTGCATAACTTTAGAAGCAACACTAATAGCATATAAATAATTTGGCCTAATAATAGTTAGATAAATCAAACTTTCAATAAGCTATCTATACAAAGTAAGGTTAGCCTTTTCACATTCAAGTTTAGGATCAAATTTAATAACAACTTCAATAGGATCAGTGGTAGATTTACAATCAAGCATGTTAAACTTAACAATAAGATTATGTGCATACTGAGATTGTGATACAATAATTAAATTTGTATCTTAAAATATAATCACTCTTAAAAAATGATGTAGAATGCCTAAATTAGTTATTTCAAATATTTGACTTAGTTTATCTTTATATTTATGAATTAAACTAGTTAGATTGTCATTAATCAACAAATCATCAACATATAATACAATTAAAATCAAATAATCATTTTTAATTTTAATAAAAAGATCATTATTTGAATAGCAATTGAAAAAACTCAATTCTTTGAAAAAAAAATTAATTTTAGAATACCAAGTTTGAGGAGCTTATTTTAAGCCATAAATAGATTTGTTTAACTTACATACATAATGTACTCTATTAAGATCAATGAAACCTTTAGGTTAAGTCATATATATTTCTTCTTTTAAATCACCATTTAGAAATATATTATTGACATCTATTTGGTAGATAACCCAAACATTTTGAACTGTAAGAGCAATAAGAAGTCTAATAGTACTCATTTTTACTATAGGAGTAAAGGTTTCAACATAGTCAATTTTGAGTTTTTGATTAAATCTGTGAGCAACTAATCTAATTATGAACCTGTCAATTTCATCAATCAAATTATATTTGATCTTATAAAGCCACCTATAACTAAAAATATGCCTTTTAATTGAAGGAGGGACAAGGTCCCAAGTCTAATTTTTAATTAAGGCATTATATTCAGCTTGCATAACAACATTCCATCTATCATCTTGAGTGGCTTCCTCGAAGGATTGAAATTCACATTCATATATAGTCATTAATGCATGATAAAAATGTTAACTTTTAGTTAATTTATTAAGGTTATCAATATTAAAAGATTGAGTTAAGGGTTCTACCAATTTAGATATTTTAAATTAGACATGAAACTCAAGAGGTTCCTCAAACTTTAAGTTATCTAAAACTAGATCAACATCCTCAAGGATATATGTTTCATCACAAAGAGAAACATGAGAGTCAAGTTCATCAACAAATGAACACTGAAGAAGATCCACAAAGGGCTCACAAAATAATTTTTCAAGAATAAGAACATTCATATTCTTAATTATCTAATGTTTAGAGGGATCATACACTCTTAAACCTTTAGTCTTACCTCCATATCTTACAAAAATGTAAGAATAGGAAGTGGGGTCATGCTTCTTCCTTTTAACTTTAGGGACAGATAAAAGTAGAACTGTCAAAAATCCTAAGATGAGCCACACTGAGTTTCTTTTTAGTCCATATTTTTAAAGAGATAGAAAGATGTAAATCTTTGGTAGGGACTCTATTTAGAATATAAACAACAGTGTTCATGACTTTAGCCCATAAGAACTTAGGAATATTTGCATTGCAATATTGTTCTAGTCATTTTTATGATGGTGCAATTTTTTCTTTCAACAATACCATTTCGCTGAGGGGAATATGGAGTTGTTAGTTCCCTTTGAATACCATAACTAATACAAAAAGAATCAAACTCTTTACTAACATATTCATCATCATTATCAATTTTTAATCTCTTAATAACCAAATTAGATGTATTTTCAATATAAACTTTAAATTCTATAAACTTAAAAATATCAATTTTTTTTAATGAAATAAGACTAGATCATTCTAGTATAATCATCAATAAATGTAATAGTATATAATGAAACATTAAATAAGTAACTTCTAAAGGACCTATAACATCACTATGAATTAATTCTAAGGATGTGAGAAATTTGTATCATGATTTTTATAAAAGGGGTTAATATGTTGCTTACCACATAAGTAACCTTCACAAATTTCATGATGAAAAGGGATAGAAAGAAGTCCAACAACAAGATTATTTACATATATATCATGTAAAATTTTAAAATTAATATGTCCTAATCTTTCATATTATAATTGAGATTCATTCTTATTATGCAATTAAATTAAACATGTAGAAGGAGAGAAGATATATAAATCATTCTTTTGAGTACCTTCAATAATCAATTATCTAGATTGATTTCTAATAGACCAACTATCTTTAAGCAAAGTTACAATGAAATCATCATTAGTAAGATGAGAACAAAATAGAAAATTATTTTTAAGCTTAGGTACAAAGAAAATATCATTAATAACAACATTTAAATTTTTTGTTTTTCCATGTTTAGTTACTTCTAAAAATGAATTATCTCCTAAATAAATTCTTTCGGAGATATATCTAGAATCATACAAAATATCATATAATCATGTCATATGGTGTGATGCACCATTACCTAAAATTTATTCATTTTCATTTGAAGCAAATAAAACAACATATAAAGAAATAACATTTTGATTCTAATTATTATTTTGATTATTTTACTTGTTTTGATTAGATTTATTATCTTTGTTAGTTTTAGAAGATTGATTGTTAATTCTATCCTTGTTTTTATAATAGGTTTCCATTTCATGACCAAATTTATCATAGATTGCAATTTCTATTGAATTTAGGTGTATAGTTTTTATTATCAAATTTTTTATTTCCATTTTTTATTTTAATAGAATTAGAGTTATATTTATGATTTTTAGTGTTATCAGAAACATTATTATGAGTGAGAAGTGCCTGAGTAGCATTCTCTTTAGAATCAAAATTTATCATAACTTATTCTTCTTGAATCAAGAGAGTAGACATGGTGGTAAGGTCAAAAATATATTGCTAAGTTTGATACTTAAAATTCAAAATTGAAATGAAATTTCTAAAAAAAATTATAAATATTTAATTGAATAATAAAATAAATCAATTGATCTTGAATCAAATTACAATTACATCTATCTAATTGAAATTTAATGTTCTTAATTTTAACTATAAAATTCATAATTTTTTCATCACCTTTCATAGGTGTTGTCAGCAATTAAAGGATTAACTTAATGATCTTTGAGAGACGAGTGCCCTCGTGTATATATTTAAGAATTTTTTGATCTTCGTGAGATACATGATTACCAATGTGAATAAGGAATTCATTCTTAACACTCCATAAAATAATGGACATAGCTTCCTACGATTTCTATTGAAATACATTAGTAAGCTAAGGGGTTACATGACGTTCAGATGGGGCTTTCTTATTCCCAATGACAATATTCCATAATTTATGGGTCATAAATTTAGTTTTAACACAAATTTTTCAAATATTATAAATATTTTTATTAAGCATTTGAGATTTGTATAAATAAAAATGAGGAGAAGCCATGACTTCTCTTTAAACACGACAATATCCAAATGTTTAAAAAATAACCTTTTAAGTGTGAATTTAAAATTATTTATAATTAAAATAGAATATTAGAAAGTAAATACACATTTTTTGTTCAAATTAAAGCTTGATAAAGCAAGAATTTTTTCAAAAATTTGTGACAAAGCAAGGTGTAGCAAGTGTCACAAAATACACTAAAAATAAGAACAATTTTATGATTAAATTTTTTTGAACTATTTATAAAATAAAATGAATTGAGCATGTAACTATATTTAGATATACAATTTATATGCTAACTAAAGTAAAAAATTGAAATAAAGATGCGTAATTCTAGGTGTTGAAAGAGTCACATTCACAATAACCATCTAGGCACAATTATAAAAAAATATGTAAAAACAATAATAGAAGTATTCAAAAAAAAAAAAAATGGACCACTCCAATGCATCCAAAATATGTCAAAACTTTAAGATCGACTAGTTAAATGACTATACTTGCCTAGGTTTAGACTAGATCAAGTGTCAAAAGGACTAGTCGATAGGTCAGGGTCTTTTCACGTGAGAGAGAAGGCACGTAATCCAAGAAATGAAATTCAAAATAAATTAATTTGAAATTAATTTTGACTAGATTCAACAAGAAAATAAAAAGGCTAATGATAATTGAACACTAGATTTATCTTTTACAAATTTTTACCAAAAAATAATAATCACCAACTTATCTATGAGTGAATTTAAAGGTTTACATGCAAAATATTATATTTAATTATTTTTATTCAATTTTTTAAAAATAAAAATTTATTTATTGTGCATGTAAATAAAAGTAAAAATAAATTACTTATTTTTTAACTTTTTGGTGAAATAATATAATAAAATGTAAATCAAATTTGTAAAATAAAAAAAATAAATTATTTTTTAAATATTTGAAAGAATTTTATACTTACCTTAATATTTCTTGTAGGTGAAAATGACGCAGGTTTGAGAGGAGAGAAAAAAAGTTGATGAAGATAGAGGTCTTCTTAGGTCTTCAAAATTTGCAAACCTTCTTGAAATCCTCCCACAATGGCAACAAGCCTTTCAAAAAAAAATTGGTGTTAAAAATAAATTTTGCCCACCTCCCAGGCTGTACAGGGACGTTAATGGAGGAGAGAAATTTGAATACGCTGATCCAGAGTTTTTCAGGCCTTAAAAATTTGCAAAATTTGCATGAATCCTTATCTTTGAAAAACTAAATGAATAAAACTTTCAAAAAACAATTTGATGCATAGAAACCCAAGTTTTAATTTTTTTAAAGTGCTCAGGGCATACAATCACACCCAATTGCCTATGCTTTGAATAAATTAAAATATAAATTTAATATTTATATACTTGCTGATCAAAATTCTCTCCAATGGCTTTGATAGCATGATAAAAATATTTATATGAATGATTACGGATCTAGAAGAGATTTAATGAGCAATGCATAATATATAATGAGCCCAGATCAATAAACATAACATAGATGTTTATCCTAGAAAAAAATCAACGAGGTAAAAAACTCAGCAAAGTGATATTTAATATTGAGAAATAATAATAACCCAAACACATCAAATCTTCTTCATCTCACTCAGATAAATTATTCATAAGTTTGTCTCAGGAAAGTATTTGCCACACACAAGAATACTTGAATATTTTTGTGTTCAAAATTTTTTACAATAGGGGTAAAACCTTATTTATAATGATTCACGAGAGGATGTGATCAATGTAAAAATAATTGATCCATCCACCTTGATAAATCTAATTAATAACCATTTGATAAATATTAAATAACTATAACAAGATTATTCATTTTCTTAAATTTTACACCTCAAATAAATAAATAATATATTATTATTTATTTAATTACTTACCAATGTAAGCCAAGGGTTAATAATAACCACTTGCACATTAATTGTTCTAACAACAGTAACGGGTCCTAAAATATAATTTTTTGTCAGTGGAGAGACAAGTTGTTGACTTCCAATTAGCATTTTTGCCTTTGGAACCTGTAGGTGAAAATCCATCACCTAAAGCACGTCTATATAGGTAACTTACACATTCTCTAATGAATTTGACATCTAATTCCACCCGCAAGTGAATTTTCACTACTGTTTAAGAATGACATAGCAATGAAAATATGCAAATCAATGAAAAGTGTGTTTGTTTTGTGTGTAACATAGGTATGTAATGCCATTTGAGATAATTTTAATGCATTTGGTTTAGCTAAGAGCCATGTATATCATTATAAAAAAGGATTTTATGTGTTTGGAAGGATACAAGGATAAATAGACCTGTCATGAGTAGTTGTTGAGGAGCACAGAAATACTAAGTACTTTTAGTAAGCTTTTTTTAGCTTCAAGAATATGAAATCCTTTACTAACAATGCCAACCACATGAAGGTGAAAGCTTATTTGGCAACACTAACCTACAAAAAAAGTTAGTAAGTAATTAAAAATAAAATTTGTTCATGTAATACCTACAAAATCAAAAATATTTAGTAAAATTGTTTACATCTATATTTTACAATTCAATATACCTATGCATATCAATCCAACAAACCACTTGGATCTATTTTAAGCTTGATAGTATAAAGAATAGCTTCATGGTTTGACTCGTGAACTTTTTATAGATTCCTATTTCTTTGTCTCCCATGATATGTTTGTAATTGAATATTTATTGCAAGAACCAAATTTTAATAGTGAAGTATCTTCTTGTGCATTTCAAAGTTTTCAAAAACCCATACATTTGAATTTTTTATAAGATATCGTCGAAGTCAAGTTCCAGTGACTACCGCAAACCCAGTAGGATAATTAATGGTTTCTCCATCTATGATTAGGAAAGTTAATTTTTCCTTTCCATCTACACATCGACATAAGTAGTAATATATTCCCTCTTCATTGTCCTCATCTGCAATAACTACAAAAATATGGCTTACATCATAAAAAATAGTTTTTAATGACACTATGAAGATAGATAATGAGAATATATAGTACATAAAGATTAAATTTTTACCTAGTACTAAATCAGATATATGGTCAAAGTCATGTGATGATTTCATATCTATAAATTGCAATGCTTGTGGAACCTGATATGTGTCAATTGAAATTAAAGGTCTGGAACTCTAATCATCCACCCATTCTTGTGACACTCATTTCAAACAAATTCCATGCATGTAGAATAAAAGTATGCCAAGTGTCACGTATGAACAATCCAAGAACCTATATTTGAGCTATGAAATGAGTGGAGCTCATTTTAACTTGTAAGAGTCATACAATCCTCATAGTTTACCAAGTCTTTTTCCTCTATTAACCAAAAATGTCTAAGAATAGTAGAATTTACTTGAGCACCATGGCATATGTTCTCGTTACACCATTCAACCATAGTTTTTATATCAATCAAATAAATAACATGGTCAAATTTTAAATCCTCCCTTGCAATGACTCTTTTTACACATGCTTCAACACCGTCATACTCCCCTTTCCCATGGTGTGCCTAAGTGAAACTCCAAATATGTTCTACACCAGTGGTAATGTGCATCCTGCTCAACCAATAAAACATTTATGCATTCTTGAATTGTGATGTACAATTGTCTTACTAGATGTAATGTTGATTGAATGTAATGTTCCTTTGAGTCAACTACGCATAGAACTTCTGAAAATAACCTTGTACATACTTTGTGCAATGTGATCAGTTGTCACTAATATATAAATGGTTCCCCCTTAATATTTTTTATCTTCCTCTATACTATTAGGGGCATGCATGAATGATATATTCATGAATATGGAAACTTTTGTTCAGTTGTAATACTACAATTGAACTTCGATTTGTGATTTGAATGTGTAATTTTTAGTAAAGTTGACTACCGAAACAATATATCAAGTGAGAATGTGTATTTAGTTAAATTGAAATATCCATCCAACCATTTATCCCCATGTGTGTGCCTTGCATACTCATAAACAATTTTATCCATAAAATTCGACCATAAATTTTGAAACAATTTTTTCTTTCGTAACAAGCTCACGCCTTTTAGATTATTTTCCATCTTTTACTTGATAAGTCATAGATTTGTATTTACTTAAACCAACTAATTCATGTTCAATTGCACTTGTACACTCCTCATGGGTATATTTTTTAAATTTTGGTAATCCATCACATATGTTATAATTTTCATCCAAACATGCTTTCTTATAAAAGAACTGTCCATCTGGTCTTTCACAAAAATATTTAGAATAATTTTTTTGACTGATTTTAGCAAAATTTCTATGCCACACTCTTGCAAAATATTGTTAGTATGCAAAATATAATGAATATGGTGAAAAACATCATAGTGCATTAAAAATTTATTTGTTGTCTACAATAATAAGTGGTGCATGTGTGATTTATTTTTACATAAAAAAAATTGGCCATCTCAAAAAATCTTTGACTAAAAGCAATTTATAGATATTTTTCCAAAAACTTAGAGTAAAATTATATTTGAGTCATATCAAAGAAATATTTTGGATGCATTTCACGATTACGAGAACCAACTCTTATTTTCACATCTCTTGCATTGGGTGAAACTCTTGTATTATCTTTTCAAAATAGTGCAAGTAAGTCTTGCAAAGCATCGACTATAGCTTTGTCATTTAATGAAAGTCTACCAGAGAATGCCCAAAGCTCTTTCATATTGGGTTCATTAAGTCTTTCATGTCTTGCAATTACTTTTATTAATGTTTTTCTATTTATATCATGTTTGGATTATTTTTGAAATCAATTTTTTTTGTTCCAATACTTACTGCATAAATTGCCATTATACACCGAGTAACATTAAAATATTTTTTGCATGATCTTGGGCCTACAATATGATATGTATCATGTAGATTTTTAACAATTTCATCATTTTAATCATCCATGTTAGATGTTCTTAGTCCTAATGTGTACATTGTAGGTTTATCTTAACTAATTTCATCAACGAAACAAATAATTGGCATCTTTGACTATCATAATCCAATCTATGAAAGAAACTATCCCAAATTTCTTGAGCCAGTCTTCTTAAATGGTGATCAAACATTTTATTATGCATTGATTGCAAAATATTTTCATCGACTTCAATTAAGTACTTATTTTATCTACACATAATTCTTGGAGGTTTTATTATTGGTAGAATCTATTTAGAGGGTGTTTCAAAATCATTATATGTTTACATGAATTTTTTTTCATTATTTATTTCTTCATTATATGTTTCCATGATTTTTTTTCATTGTTAGTTTCATCATTATTTGTGTCCATTAAATTTTCTTCATTGCTGGTGGGTAAAGTATCATGCATAGGATCTTCATCAACAAAATAAAAAACTTTAAACTTTGAATGTGAATTTATAATATTACCTAATTTATTATTGTCAATTTCATCATAATTCAATTCATTATTGTCAATTTTATCATAATTCAATTTATTATTATCAAATTTAATTATTATTCAATTCACTATTATCAATAGCCTCATTATCTAAGGCATTTGTCTCATTAAGGTTAGTTTTTGTACCTTGTCGGGAATGAAATGCTTGCATTCATACCTTATTTTTCTCTCTCAACTCTTCTAATTACTTTGGTGTTTTGTTATTCAACTTTTTTCTCTTCCTTGAACGTAAACTAGAGTCCATTTTGACAAAAGCACCTAAGAAAGTACTTCAAAATGTGGGGTCAAAAAAAAATACTACAAAATGTAAGTAAAGAATATATAGAGTGTGCAAGGAATGTCTGTGGGGACAACAATCTCAATTTGGGGCAAAAATAGACATTGAAAATTAAGTTTTTGTCTATACTTCAAAGAATACATATGCATTATATAAATGCGTAAACATTGCTATAACACATATGAATTCCTTGAATTATAGGCATATACTATAAAAATAAGCACAAAGACTCATATTCAATGCATAAAATCCCCTATAATACTATAATATGATGCAATAAGGCTCAAAAAGACTATAATATGATGCATAAATCCCTAATATGATGCAATAATATTATCAGATGTTTAATAAGGCTATCATATGATGTAATAAAGCTCAATATGATGCAATAAAGCTCAATATGATGTAATAAGACTATCATACGATGCAATAAATTTCAAATATAATGCAATAAGGCTATCATATAATGTAATAAAGCTTAATATGGTGCAATAAGGCTCAATATGATGCATAAATCCCCAATATGATGCAATAAGACTCTTGAAAATACTATGAAGTAATAAGACCATCATATGATGCAATAAGGGTCAATATGTAAAATGAAATGATTTAATTTTACCTTAAATCCCATCATAGGTCCTTACAAAACTAGGTGAATAATGGGTTCACAAATTAGCATTAATCACATTCATGAATTTTTTGCATTTGTGATAAAATCAAGGAACTTAGGGGTTGTGTTTATTATAAAATTAGGATTTAGGGAAAGGGGTTTAGTGTAATGGGTTTGTACATGTGTATATGTCAAGAAATTAGGGTTTAAGGGAATTGTACATGTTCAAGTGATAAAATTAGGGTTTATGATCAACATGTCACAAAACATGAGCTAATTTAACCCCTTTAATCACATCATAGGTTCTAATTTAGGTTCAATGGGTTCAAATTGGCCATATTTGCATTCATATTTATATTTTTGATTAAATTAGGGTCATTTAAGCCATACATGTTATATATATTATACAATCGATTAGGCCATAAATTTACTTCAGGGGATCAATTTTGCCCAAATCACATCCCTAATTGTATTAATTGACTAATTAGTTCAATTCATGATCTAGAATCATACTTAATTTTGTCCCAAATAAAATATCATGATCTTATAATTACATCAAGAAGGGGTTCAAATTGGCCTCCCATGCCTCCTCGAATGAATGAATCAATTATTTATTTCATTGTGTGTGTATGTATATATATATATATATATATATATATATATATATATATATATATATATATATATATGATGACATTCTAGGGTTAATTTAACTCTAAATCACATAATGTATATAATTTAAAATAGGTTCATACATCGCTTATTTTGACCCTAACTACCCTTATAATTAAACCTTATTGTGTCATGTGTGTACATCATACACCTGAAAGTGTTAAAGCTATCAAAGATACATCATGTCCTAGAAGTTTCAGAGTTGACAATGCCTCAAGAGGCTAAATCCAATTATATATCACCATGTTTACCTTGTACATGCTCATAAGTGTTAGAACTATTAGAGGTGTTAGGTCCTAGAAGCATTAAAGATATATCAGAGCCCTATGAGGCCTGATCTAATTAGATGTCACCATGCATATCTTGTACACACATATAAGTGTTAGAGATCTAATTGTCAAGTCCTAGAAGCATCATATTTGTCAGAGCTTCAATATACCCAATCCAACCAAAGATTTCCACATGTAGGTCTAGTACACCTGGAGATGTGTTAGAGTTGTTAGATATGTACATACATTCTAGATCCCAAAATCATCAAAGATGTTAACACCTTGAGAGTCTTAATTCAATCATATATGACCACATGTACTTCTATACACCAAATGGCCAATTTAAACATATAAGGTCGATAGGCTGGGCTTGGCCCCACTGTGTCAAGTCATCAAAAGTACTCAATGATCCCATTAACAATAAGAAACACTTGGAAAAATATGAACACATCTTAGATACCATGAGGGCCAAATCTAAGCATGTGCACATTTTGCACTCTCTATATTTATTAGCTCACATGAGTGGAACTCATGATATTTAATACCTAGATAAGTCCTATCACCTCCAACCAATCCAACTAAGGCCTATTAATAAATATCATGTAAACATATAAGCCAAAAATGTTTAAAGATTGACATCGATCCCATCAACTCATGTCTAGTAAATAATTCACATGATGTGAGCCTCTGACTTGCCATTACTGTATGAAAATGATCATTTAGAGCCCTTTAAGGTCCCATCCGAATTGAGCGAGCACCAAACATTATCAAGTTTTTTATGTATGTATTCAAATTATTTAGATCCTTCTACCTTGAATTAACTCTAGATCCCAAAATACATTCATATTAAGTCTTACATGCAGAAGAGAACACAATTCAACAATGGACTCCTCAACCTCAAATCCCAATCCAAAGCAATAATTTTGAGCTAATACTTTCTTGCAGTCCACATCATAAGGTTTAAGCTCATTACAGTGAAATATGAACAAGAAGATTAAAGATATGTATAAAATATATAATCTTGAAACCTTAAATGAGGGGCTGCACACTAGTATTCAATTCTAGTCAACCATCTATATGAGGTGAGCAACCTCATCCACATGAATAATTATTGGGTCCCTCTACTCAACATCATCCTTGAGGGGAAGTAGGTCTCAGATTTAGGGGACATTATCACCTTTAATGTATCTTGAATAAGCTCAATAGAGTTTGAGTTGGGGTAACTTATACATATGTTGTACTTGGTCAATACCAGTTCTATGTCGCCCTATATTTCTAAAGAATATCCATCCCTTAATGGTTTAACAAGGTCCTTAGTGAATTTAGATATTTTTTAAGCTGTACATTCATCACTACAAGCACAACATATTAAAACCACATCATCACTAATGGATACATGTGACCATTTCAAGTTTATTGAGCTCAAAACCACATCTTATACGAAACAAAATGCATACCAAACTTGATCAAAATATCAAAATATTTAATCAAAATGCATACCATGTACCCATCATCCTACTTTCCTATCCTACTATCCCCGTTACATAGTAAGGTATAGAACTCTATAATAGTGGTAAGCATCAAGTGTTGTCTAGCTTGTTTTTGAGTTTACAATTGTTGCATCTATGGTGTGGATAGGACTAGTCTCATGTCAAAGACACACTCTTGAGATGAGGTGGGAATAGATGGAGTGGTTGATGGTTGTCCCATGTGTGATGGAGGGATAGATGAAGGAGGTGCACAGAATGGAGGATTAACCATATTTTCACAAGAGATCTTAATTTTAGGAAAAATTTGAATAATGTATTTGAATACATTAGGGGAATCTTGAATAATTGTAACAATAAAATACTCTTGTTACACTCTCAATTGGGACCTCAAAATACACCTATTGAATTAGATGCACTGAGTTTCTCTTGGAGAAAACTTAAGGGACTTTATTCATCACATTTTAGGAATGTTTTTGGGATAATCCAAGGCATGATTCATAGGTATTGGGCTCATTTAGATAGCATTCTTGAAATAAATATCCAAGAGATGCACTGTTATACCAAGGGCTCAATTCTCATTTCTACTTACATAAGATTATTTATACTACATGGTCTAATTCAACGAGTTTGCCACTTAAACAAATTGGTTCAAAATTTATAAATAAAGGGGTCTAGTCAAATATATCAAAGAAATAATGAAAGGATAAGATAGGATTTTAGGCAAGTAGGATAATATCAATAAGAAACACAAAATTTAAGGGTAAGTAGGATTTTAGGCAAGTAAGGTAATATAATAAAAATGAAATTTATTTTTTGGTGTTATTTCAAAACAACACGTACACGTTATGTAACGTGTACACATTATAAAATGCGTACACATTATATAATTCATACACATTATTTTAATTTGAATTCAAAACTGAGCCAAAGGCTTGTGATTATGCATCTACAGTCGAGACCGAGAATTTTGTCAAAAACCAATAAATATCAACTTCAATCACCAAATACACTATGGATTTCAACATCAAAATTCAAAAAATTATTACTGTCATGACAAGCACGTTGTCCTCTTTCCAAATATATGATTTTTATAATTTTTAGGCTATTTTAAGGGTTCAAACTATATTTATTTATAATTACATCTTTTTTAGGCCACTACATGTTGCACATATACATGTCTATTCATGTTTATGTAATTTGTTTTTCGTTGATCTAAATGCAAAACAAATTATATAATAATAAACTAGTCTTAATTCTACACAATTTTTTTAAAAACATCAATTTTCTTTTTTTAAAAGGTAGTTAGGGAGGTTGCACGGTCAACTATCCATTTTTTTATCAGTTTTTAGGATCTACTTAATTGCAAAATTAATAAAAAAATATTCATTGAAAAAATACAAATAAATCGTAACACACTAGAAGATCTTATATAAATATTCACCAAAAGGTTTCAAAAAATATATAATGATTCTCAAAAAATGGTGGGCCACACGGCCATCTATCTACTATGTTTTCTTGAAAAAATAGGAGGTCCTCTTCAAATTTTAGATGTTTGACCTATTTATACTTAACCATTTTCATTTTATTTTTTTTTTGAAACTAAACTCAAAATGCTATAATTCATGTTTTTATACCATCTCAAATTATCTACATAAGTTTAAATTTCTAAAATTTCAGAAAAATCATGTCCACGAGTAGGCCCTTTTTTGTCCCCCATATGTGTGCACTTACCAAGATTTCAAAAATGAGATAACATAGAACCTATAAAGTATGTTGAATCTCCTTTGACATCAAACTTGATTATTAGACCAAGTGAACCAATTGCCCATTTGTGAAATTGGACATCCAAAAAGTGGGTCAAAGACTCCCAAGGAGTTGCGACAATGTAACCATGCTAAAAATTATTCAATAAAGAGAAGAGATAATTGAGACTAGTTGCAATCTCTTTTCTGTTCAATCATGTTAAAATCACCTCCAAGGATCCAATCTATAGGAGGAATATTGGAGTTCATCTGGTTCCAAAGATTAATGCACTTTATTGTTATATTTGGAGCATAAATTGAGAAAAAACTAATGTTTTGCTTCTCATCATAAATTGTATCCCAAACACATCTATGAGTAGGATCTTCATCGGTAGAAATAACATTGGAAGAAAGGGAAGTTGGTAAGAGTAGAAGTGCACCTCCTCATCCATATTCATGAGAGGTATAATAGGGTGAGAGGTGTTTATCAATGCACTATAGACTCAATAATAGAGTCGGGCCCCAACATTAACCTCCTGGAGGATAATAAATTCATAACACCGACCTTATAATATGATTTTGATATGGAATTTCCATTTAGGGAAGGTGAGCCCTTGAACATTCCTTGAGATAAGGGAGAGCTTCATGGGACATTGCTAGAGGGAGGTTACTCGAACTCATTATTAGCAAGTAAGGTGAAATGGTTGGAATTAGGATTGGGGATATTGGATAGAAATGCATTTCTTCTAATAGGTTTTCTTGATCAAGATCTCTCCTCACCATCATATCTTCCCTTAGTCACTTTGAGTGAATCTCCAACATTAGATCCAATTCTTTTATTATTAGGGCCCCGTGTGGGGATTTTGATTTTTGAGGAAGATCTAGTTCTTTTTCCAACAACCTTTTAGTTGTTAGGGAGGTGAATATCATTGACTTGAGTTTATGGAAAAAAGTCAAGGGTTGGGTTAACATAAATAAGTTGATTGTCATTATTCTACGGGTTAAGGTTGGTATCAAAAGAGCTAGGGTTATTCAAGGGCAGAGAGGGTATTTTTTTGGAACCAAGGGGTGGGTGACAAAAGTCCTGACATAAATCTCATTTATCCTCTATTATTTGACCTTGTGTTTAGGGCAGTCTCAGATTAAATGACCATCTTCCCAACACTAAAAACATGTGTCAGTTTTGTTGAGGTAAACAACAAATTGGAGTTAGGTAAACCTTGGGCCAAAATGCTGAATTAAAGTAGTAGCGGTTATGAAAGGTCTATTTCAATGCAGACTCTAGGATGATTTTAGAAGCTTGGAAATTTATCTTTATTATTTTTACACCAAATTAGATGTTACCCAATTAACTGGCTAACTCACAAAGAAAGGGTCTAATGGCTCCAAGTTAAGAAAAGGGAATTCAACCCACTTGGGATATTGTGAGCAGAAAGGCCCTTTAGGGTGAAAGTTGAGCTTCTAGCCCTGAAAATAACATATGTGGCCACAACTAACCCATGTGTCATATTGAAGCTCTGCCTAGGCAAAATCAGAGGAAAATAATAACATAGATATATCCTTTGCCTAACCCCCTTACAGAGTTGAATTTCCACCCTTGGTATCCTCCCAAACCTAACATGTCCATCTATAAAAGTCACTTTCAGAAGGAATGTCTCTAAGTAAAAAAACATAATTGTACGGTGGGAAATATCTGCAAAGACCTCAACAAACTTATCAAGCAATTGGAATTGAAAAGCCTTACCTCTCTAATGATATCCAAGGTTGTTGGGTCCATTAGTGATCACCCTGGCACTGTTGACTTTATAATATTCATGACATTCTAGATACGTTGCATTCCTAGAGGGAGGATGGATGTCGACATCCATCCACCTATGTTAGATGAGTTAGGGTTTCAAGTTTTTTATGCTCTCAAAGTAAAAGTTGCTTGATGTCGATATTGCCTCCTTGTAAGAGAGTTATTCTCAAAAAAGTGAGTGGCTTCGGATCAATTTTTTTTGTTGTTGTTGAGGCTTTGGAAATGCATTTCTTTGTAGGGGAAAGGTCCCAATAACTGAACACATTCCAATTGCTGAACAGGGTTTTTGTTAACGTGTGTTTCATTAACGGAACATATTAGTGTGTATAAATATTGAAGTTTACCAAAAGCTAAACATGTAGTATCTAATACTTGTTCAACATTTATTCTATAAAACTAAAAGTAACCAATCACATCTTGACAAGTAAGACTCAAGTATTGATACTCTAATGTACAACTATTGGTACTCTAAAGGTTAAATTTTGGTCATAGGTTTAAAAAATGCAATTTATGACCTCTCTTGATAAAATCGATTATATCGTAAAATGTATAATATGTTAGACCTTGAAACCTTAGTTATAAATAAAGAAGACTACATATTAAAATGGGTAAAAATTTCAAAATTTAATGTGATGTTTTGGTACCTAAATTCGCTATCCAAAGTTGAAGTGTTCCAGCTAGTGAGACCTTTCCCCTATATGAGCTTAAGAGTATTTTTGTTATAGAAATATAATATAAAATAGGACGATAGGGGATTTAGTGTGAGATCTTCTCCGTCCATTTTCCCAAGAATTTGGAGTCGTGTTCTCCGGCATGGCCCGGTGATAGCAGTCGGACGATCAAAGATCTCAAGAGATATATGCCTTCTGTCCTTCACACAACATGGTCCTTCACGCAACATGAAGGATCGCCGCCCTTACAACACATTTATTTCTATTAAGTGTAATGTCCTTCAATGTTGGCAATTTCCCGTTTCATTATTCCCAAAGTTGGTCTTGAAACTCCTATAAAACCCATCAGAAGTGTCATTGTTTTCGCGCTACGTTTCATACATATTGACTTCTACCTATTCTGCTGTGCTGTTCCGTGCTTGCCTGGGTAATCTACCTTTTACTTATGTCCGATCTCGGTTCATTTTCAATGGATACAAAGAGAGAAATTGCCAAAGCCATGAAAGAGAAGCCATCCCTAAATGTGTGTAGTGGAGAGAGAGGAGGAGAGGGAGAGGCTTTCCCTATGCATGATGCACCCCTTTCTCCGAGTCTGTTTATGGTGATGCGTATTACCCCTGACAAGCAGGACTACACGTTTGTGGAAAAGGTGCAACTCCCCGAGGATGAAATTATAAGTCTCTGTAACAAGCTTGTGCCCTCTTCGGCCTCTGCGTTTTTAGGCGAGCCCCCACGGGTCCGTACGAACTTCAACGCATTAAATCAGTTACGCTTACCGGCGGTGGGGTTTTACGGCGATAAGAAGATGATGATGCGCATCTTCCGCAAAGAAAGTCTGGTGGATGAATCCGTTCTCGCTAAAATGGAGGGTGGACTGTTTGAACCCGGATTGTACGTCAGCCTTCCTGAAAATGCAGCCACCGTAGTCGTTTTCTACTGGCATGAAGGTAAGAATTTCAAGGAGGCCTCTAGAAAAGATGTGTCGTGTAATTTTATTCGATATCTAGTTGAGCTTTGTGGTAGTGTATATATTTGTGTGGAAGGGAGCTATCCTTTTGAAGCTCTGGCTGCCTCCGCAACAAATGCGAGCTCAAAAGCTAAGCGTACCCGAAGGATTCAGGTAACTAATGTGAAGAACTCTGAGAATGATGTAGAGCTCTTGTCTGGGTTTAATGTAAGAATTGATGGAGGAATGAAGAATCAGAAAGCTTGTCTAACATCCAGTACAAGTATTGCTAATAGACTGCCAGTGGTATTCTGCGAAGGGTATCATCATTGTTGTTTCCTGACAAGAGAGGACAGAGCTCCAAGAACATCTACGAAAACAGAAGATGTGTCTGTGAAAGCTTCTGAGTTTGGCAATACGCTTAAAAGCTGGTCGTCAGTGTCTAATATTGATTACACTAGACTGAGTAATGAGCAATTCATAAATCTCCTTGAATGCTGTCAGCCACGGGAATTTGAGAGCTACCGTGTGTTCAAGGAATCTTTAAAGACGAGCGAGTCAGCCACGAAGTGTGCACCGCAAGAGGAGTTTGAGAGATGTTTTCTCAAAGTTCTTCCAGAGTTCTGCAGTCACGTTCTCCTTTTCGTGAGCGGCAAAACGAGTGAGACAAAAGATAAAGACATACGTACATGCTGTGACATGGACATCGATTCTGACAGGTTTGAACAACTGCATGCAGAACTTTCAACGATTTTAGCAGGGGAGGATGACTTTTGCTATGGAGATCAGAGGTTGTTGTTGGTTGAATCGGACATCAAGTTGATTTGTGGCGATGCCGAGCACACGATTATCATTGAAAGCCCGGGCAAAAGAAAGCTAACACCGCCATTTATTCGTTATCAACAAGAAGTAAATGTCAAGTGCTCGAGTCAGTGCTCCTGCTCTTCAAAGATCAATGGAAAAGCGAAGTTTCTACGGCCTAACAACGGAACTAAATACTTCCCGCTTTCAGGCGAGAAAGTTAAAATTTCACTCTTTTCTAATCTGGGTGGTTATGGGTCGAAAATGGAAGTGGATGGGGTTGTTGAAGTTCTTAATAAGACTGCCTCTCTCTCTGTAATCCGTAGTTGGGTAGAAGACTTGGTTCCCATTGAGCTAAAGAGTCTTGAAAGAAATATCACTTTCACTGCCTTCTTGTTGAGCTGTGACGAGCATATGGCCCTTAGATTTATGGAAGAGCATTTGAAAACAAACAACATACAAAGCCTGCCACCCGAGATTCAATGTTTGTTCGAACAGTTTCATAGTTTCCAGGATACTAGTCGATCCGTAATCAGTCGAGAAGCGCTCTTATCTCATGACAGCCTGAAAACGCTGTGTTGTCAAGTCTATAAAGAACAAGAACACAAGTTTTTGCAGAACATAAAGGAGTTGGCTTCTCGTGTGCTTAAAAAGGTGGTGGGTATGGACAGGGCGGAGCAGAAGCGGTACAGAGAAGCCGAAGATAGATTTATACAAGACTTGAAGAAGGAGATGTCAACGATAAAGAACGAAAACTTAGTGACCAGATATATTGAAGAAATTGCAACTAAACGTCTGTCGCGTCTACATCCTTGGACCTGGTGGTCATATCCCGAACAAGGGGAGCTGAAGGTGAAGGTGTTAATTGTGGAGGAACATCAGTTAGCCGTTGTATGGAAAGCATGCGAGCTAACTCCAATGAAAAAGGATTTGAATGTATTGAACAACAATTCTGACCGTCCAATTGTCCCAGCATGTAGGGAGTCAGTTGAATTGGTATCCATAAATCCCGACCATGAAAGTTTATTTAAAGTTGTGGTTTTCAAGTCCGGAGAGTTGATGGTTTTTATTCAAAACTTCAAAGATTCATGCCTGCATGTGTACCGTTGTCCAAAGATTGGTTTCAACATAAATAACATGAGTTATCCTATTCATACATTTAGGAGGGGATTCGATTTGTTGGCTGTAGATGAATCCACCCGTTCTATGGCCCTCTATGAAAAAGAGAGGAGAAGATAGTGATATATAAGTTTGAAGAATCATTTAGAAAGGTCTATTGGACAGGTGTAGAGATTAATCTGGAATCATATAAAGGGAGCAAGATCATCACATGGATGCATTTTATTCCAGGGAAGATGGAGCTGCTCTTGGTTGATGACACAAACAGGGTGAGGGTGGCAGAAATCCATGAGAAGCCAATGATGAAGGCAAAGCATATATCTCTTACTTTGCAGCAGCCACCTTTTAAAGCATGCATCTCTGCTGACGGCTTTTTCCTCATCATCTCCAGTCAAATATTATGTTCAGGTGATGTTGATGTCGATGTTGATGTTGGAGGAAGAAGACATGCAAGTCGCAGGGTCGTGATAGAAATTTATGTTTTGGCTGATAGCATGAGCTACTTGAAAACTATCCATTTGAATGCAAAAGGGAACACCATATCTGACATGGAACAACTGGAGGCGAAATTTACAAGCTTCGGATCACAAAGTCAACTTTTACTATATGATCCTGTAGGTGCTTCTGGTTTTTTCTCTTCTTATGTGTTGAAAACTACTTTAGCCAGGGAAGTTGTGCAGGTGCAACAGATTCGCCACAATAAAGCTCTTGAACTGGAAAGGGAAGAAACAGAAATTGTTGGTTCGTGCCCCTATTTAGGATACATATACCACATTTTTGACAAGTTTGCAACACATCCGGCGTTGTTCCCAGATTATAAGAAATGCATTACATTCAAAGTGTTACTAAAAAGCAGCAGCTCAGATCCCTGCTATGGAGAGGCATGCATCAAGTATCTAGAAGCACTAATTATACAACTGAAGGCAGGAAAAGATAAAGATTTCTCACATATGAAGATTCAATTTCAAGTCGATAATGTAGAGAATTATAAGATTTCAGCAGAGGAAATGACTCTTGTGAAAATGGGAATGTGGGTTCGCAAGCTTGTATGCCTCGTTCCCATTCAAATAGCTCGGGCAGAAAACAATGGAATGGTGGCTGTCAAGAATGGACTTCAAATACCCCCTGATGTTAGCTACGTCGACAGCGTGTCACTTGCAAATTCTATACGCTTTGGGTTGTATGATACTGTTCTCAACAGTTGGAAGGGTAAAATTAAAGTTATCTCATCCATGGGAAAGCAGAGCAGCGGAAAGTCGTATTTGTTGAACCATCTATCGGGGTCTCTTCTGGATGTTGCAGGGGGCAGGTGCACCGATGGTGTGTGGATGACTATCGCAACAGGCGAAGACGGAGATGGCCATGGGGACAGTGATTTACTTGTATGTTCTCTTAGACTTTGAGGGACTCGGCAGCTTTGAGAGAAGTGAACAAGAGGATATGCTCCTCTCTGTTCTGAATGCTGCTGTCAGCAACCTCACAATCTTCAACAAAAAGGTATGCAAGTTCCTAACACAATTATTTTCTGCTTTCCATTTAAATCGTGGTTACTTTGAATGCAGATTATAGAAAAAATATATATATATATATGATTTAACCTCTCACCTTATACTTTCTTTCTTCGCGGTATACAATAGGATTTTCATTTGGATAAAGACACGGAATTAGCTTTCAGCCGGTTTCAGAGCGGTATTCATCTACTCAAGCAGGACAAAAAGTTGTTTAAAGGTTTATTTTACATTGCCGTCAAGGATGTGGATACATCTGATATAGAAGACCTTATGCAAGAATTTCATGAAAAAATTTCTCAGATATGTGGCAAATCACAAGAGAATTTTATTATAAAAATGTATGATGGAAAGGTTGAGATTGCAGCAATGGCTCCTTATAATCGATCTGAATACTATAAGGAGAGTTTGAGTGAACTAGCAGAAACAGTGAATGATAGAATTGATTCTTGCTATGACAATGGATCCACTTTCTTGAGGGATCTGAAGCTTATTATAGCGCAAATTGCAGCGAAAGACTGGACTTCAATTGACAATAAGCGTGTCGCTGTTATTGTTGATATTCTTAGGAGAAATCTTTTGAATGCTGTACATATGGGGTGTCTTTCTGCAAATCCGAATGAAGAAATGCAGTTGTTTGTTAATTTTGACACACAAGAAGAAATTCCAGATTTGCCTGTTGTTGTCAGGGATTTCTCATGCAACGTTAAAGATTCAGGTTTCTATCTCACACCTAGGAAGGAATCATCAATCTCTGTTACCATAAGAGATGTTCTATCTCAAATCAGGTCAAGGCTAGAGATGGTTCTGCCTAGGAAAGGTAGCAACGGTGAATTGTGGCACTCTATGTTTGAAAACTTTATTGAGGCTATGGCAGATAGAAGACATGACAGAGTTCAAAAGTGGATAAGAGCAAACACAGCAGATTTTAGTGATAATGACGAGGTTCGACGGTTGCAATTGGAGGCCAATGTAGCTCTTGGTGAAGTAAAACAGGGTCTCTCTGTTTGTGGATGTAAATGTTCAGTGTGCTTTTGGAGATGTGTGCTCGAGAAAGGCCACGGTGACGACCATTCTTGCATGGGTAGTCATTCATGTGCAGAAAGTTGCAGTTATTGTGCAAGAGAAGGAGACATGTTAAACGTATGCGGGGATTTGGCAGGGCATGAAGGCTCTCATGACTGCAAAGAGAAAAATCACACATGCCGAGAGACCTGTTACTTATTTGAAATGTCTTCAAATTGTAACGAGTTGTGTGCTCTGAGGCCTCAACACCTCGGCCAGCACAAGTGCAATTCCCCGCAACATATGTGCAACACAAAATGCTCTCTTCCAAGCTGCAGCAATCCCTGTGCGGTGGCAATCGAGTCTAATCATAAAAAGCATCAGTGCCATGAGAGATATTGCCAGAGCAAATGCAGTATATATGGTTGTAGCAGGACATGTGGAGTTAGAGACCATTTCCATGATTTGGATCCATATGCAGAGCATTTGTGTGGAAATGAACATGCCTGCCCTAAGGAATGTGAAATGCCGGGAATATGTCAAATCTTTACGGAGTTAGTCAGACAAACCAGAGTTTTCCAGGGTCAACGGGGATCATTCGAGTATGAACTTGTGTCGGAGCAAAATGGCCTGCGCAAAGGATGTTGCATTGCCATTCCTCCCTTTGAAACAGATCATCCAGGCCCGCATGTTCACACAAAAAATGAAGATTCAGTGCATTATTGCGATACAAAATGCAAGGCTTGTGGTTACTTTTGTCAGCTTCCAATAAATCACCCTAGCCTGCATGATACGGTCCATGGGAATATGAGAAATTCGACATTTATTTCAGAGGAGGAAGATATTGACATTCAAGATCGAAAGTACAAAAGGGGAGAGAAGGGTGATGCGGAGATGTGCAACATGTATTGTAAGAAACAGGGTCGAGGCCATATCCATTTGGTTCCATGTCCAAATTCAAAGAGCACCAGCTATCTCTACGATGGTTCTAGGCACGAAACTGTCAAATATGGGCCTGACGTGGATGTTCCAAAAGATGAGATGACTCACGACATTTATTGGCAATATGTTAGGTTTGTTGATCCTTGCACAGATGAAGAGCGGGAAGAGTTTGGCCGCTGTAATCACTATTGCAAATCCGAGGAGCACGAGGCAGAGGCGGGTGGCTCTGATAAATCTTACTGCACTGAGAAACTTTGGCACCATCCTATTAAGAGCACTGGGCAGAATTTATGTTCTGCAGGGTACATAACTGATGATGGCCATCATTTTGGCTGCGATCATTCAAAAAATGTCCCTCACCATGTCATTTTTGTAATTGACAGATCAGGTTCAATGGACTCCCGAGATATTAGCCCCACTTTGGCAAAGTTTAGTAACCATAATTTCAGGCTGGGATGTGTATATGAGTCCATTCTGAGATTTATACAAACTCGCCTTAGAACAGTTTCGGATGACTCTGTATCCGTGGTTCTATTTGATACTAGTGCAACTGTAGCTGTAGAGATGGAAGATATGGAAGAAGGTGTTGTTGATCGCCTTCTTCAGTATCGTCCAGGTGGAGGAACTACATATTCAGCAGGCTTGGATGGAGCAGAGAAAATATTGATGAAAGGAGCCCGACATCACATTGTTGACGTGAAAAAACCAATAATTATCTTCTTGAGCGATGGAGGAAACAATAGTGGTGGGGATCCCCTCTACTATGTGGACAAAATGAAAAAACAGGAGCCTAGGATGACCCTTCATACAATTATGTTTGGTAGAGATCCAACAATGCACATCCTGATTGAAATGGCAAAGAAGGGAGGCGGAACGTTCGAGCAAACACTGGATGAAATTCAGTTGGCTCGTAGCTTTGAGAATCTGGCTAACAGTCTCAAACCCCAAGTTGCAGCATTGATGTAGAGCATCCGCAGCGCATTTCCTTTTTGTCTGGGTCTATGTAATTGGCTGTTGAGTTCCCGAGTTAGTAATATGTTGTGTTTTTCTTTCCAATTCCCATGCATACCGTAAACCCAACTATGTTTTTAATATCTCCTATCGATAATATCTCTAGCTCTACCTCTGCTTTTTGGGCACTTCACAGGCTATGTGGTGGAAATTTTCCGATTATAATAGTTGCAGCCTGTAGGCTGCATATTTTTTCTGTTAATAAATTTTGGACTTGGAATGGTTGCAGGCTGTAGGTCTGCATGTTATGCTGTTAGAATGTTTTTGTATGATGCTTTTGTACTGTGCTTATCTGCAAATACAAGGAGTGACAACGCTTTCTACATAGAATTTTACTGTGTGTAAACAATTCTTTTCTTGTTTAGTTATATAAATTGTAATTTCCATTTATTTCAACTTCCTCAAACTCGTTTTAACGCGCATTTGAAATTGTCTGAATAAAATGTAGACAGAGATCTCGGCATTTAGTTTATTTTTCCAACACGCTAAAAAATAATTTGAAAAATCAGCCTATGTGGGAAACCACAAACGTTTGGGGATGTCACAGCTTTTATATACACAGTTCATAACGACCATTTCTTCTATAAGTCGAGGAATGATAAGTTTGAAAGTAGATTTTGTAATACTGCCTTATAATGCATTTTAAGAGCATTTTGGGGTGCTAAGTTTTTTGGGTCGCCTCTAGAGCTTTTTAAATTAAATAGTGTTAAAAATTTGGATTTAAATCTTAAATACCAAGATATCAGGTTATTTGTCAACTTATGTAGAGCTCTATGTTCAACTTTCTTGATATTACCATGAGCAGCTTTCACATATCTTAAAGATTATTAGAATGATCTTCTCTGATTTCTGTAGCGATGTCTTTTGGAAGTTCAACCTATAACTACACACACAATTTCTAGAGGGATATGCCATATAGTGACCGCAAAGCCAAAACATTTCATTAACATGTTTAATGTTTTTGATGTTAGAAATTCAAATTAATTGGAGATAATTTCTCCCACCTCTCTCTTTTTGTCATGCAAGCAGTTAAAAATTCAGTTGAGCAATCAATTAATAAACTAATAGTAAGCAATCAATTAGTTAGCAAACAATTAGTTAGTTAGAGAGTTAATTTGCATGTAAAGACTAATTTTAATTTTGAGTTAGTCTTGAATTTATTTTTTAATTATTGTATGAATTCAAATCTATTTAAAGACGCATTGGGTGCACATTGTAACCAAGAAAAATTAAAGATCAATAAAATCTCTTTTCTTCAAGAATTTGCAGTAGCAATTATGTTTTTTGTTATTTATTTGAGTTTTTTTTTGCATGCTCTCTTGGATTTTGACAAATTGGTATTAGACCCTGGTTAGAATTCGTGCAGTAAAAGCACAAGGAGAAGTCGAGATTGAAGAAGCGCGCAGCAGCCACAGTCAGAGAAAAAAGGAAGAGCCAGCAGGGAGCACAGAGACCGATTTCGACTGACTCTCAGAGGCAGCGTAATCGACGTCGACAGTATTAGTTACCGTCGTCGGCAGTTTAACCGATGTCGACAGTATTAGTGACCGACCACAACGATTTTACCATCGTCGGTGACTGTGTCAGAACAACAATCAAAAAGTCATTTCAGTGTGAAAAATGACAGCGAACAACAGTATTTCACAGCCTCAAATTCTCGTTTTCGATGGTAAGAATTACGATTTTTGGGCAATTAAGATGAGAACTTTATTTTGCTTACAAGATGTATGTGATTTGGTAGAAAGTGATTTTGTATAACCGCAGGACGAGGCAGTGCATCTGGGATTAAATCAAGCACAAAAAGCCCAGCTTAAGGAGAACAAAAAGAAAGATGCAAAAGCTTTATTTATAATCCAACAAGGATTGGATGAATCAATTTTTTCTAGAGTAGCAGCAGCAATGAGATCTAGAGGCATAAAAAATCTTGGAAACTACCTATAGAGGTAATACAAAGGTAAAAATTGCTAAATTGCAATCCCTTAGAAGAAGCTTTGAAAATTTGCAAATGAATGAATTAGAATCTATAGCCAAGTTTATAGGTCAAATTTTGAATATAGTGAATCAAATTAGATCTAATGGAGAATCTATCACGGATCAGAAGATTATAAAAAAAGTACTCAGGGGTTTACCTAGTAAATTTGATGCTATAGTTGTAGCTATTGAAAAAACAAATGATTTGGAACAATTATTTGTAGATGAATAAATGGGTTCTTTGTTAACACATGAATCCAGAATGAATAGGAATAATACTTCTCTTGAGAATGCCTTCAAGTCACAGGAATCAGTTGGCAGAGGAAGAGGAAGAGTCAGGGCAAGCTTTAGAGGAAGAGGCAGATGCCGATATGGAAGAAACAATTCAGATGAAGGTGAGAACAGTAATCAAAATTACAACAATAGAAGACGTGACAACAACCACTTTCAGCAAGGTTCACAGAGGTTTGATAAATCTAATGTTCAATGTTATTACTGCAAGAAATATGGTCATTATGCAAGTGACTACAGAAGTAAACAAGGATATGTGTACAAGCAGAATGCTAATTACACAGGGGAATCTAGTTTTAATCTAGGGGAATCTAGTTCTAATTTTGGAAGCATGTTTCTTACTTTTAATGTTACTCAAGAAAACGCTAAAGATATTTGATTTTTAGACAGTGGATTCAGTTATCATATGACAAGAAATAAATTTTTTTGCTAGTCTTGATGATTCTATAAAATCAGAAGTGAAATTAGGAAATGATATCACAGTAGTTGCCATGGGTAAAGGTGTCATAAATATTTTGGCCAAGAATGGTGAAAGAAGGTTTATACCTGATGTTTATTTTGTACCTAAATTAAAACATAATTTTTTGAGTATTGGACAGTTAGTTTAGAAAGTTTACAGAGTGTCTTTTATGGATAATGTTTGCACAATTTTGGACAAGTTTTCAAGTGACAGGGTAATAGGAAAAGTGGAGATGACCAAGAATCAGATGTTCCCTCTTCATATTCAGTGCATAAAAGGAAAAGAGGAAGCCAATTACAAATCCATGCAGCGAGACCAATCATGGATATGGCACTTAAGGTATGGACACTTACATTTTGGAGGTTTAAATTTATTACAGAAGAAAAATATGGCGAAGGGTTTACCACCAATAGAAAACCCAGAAAGGTCATGTGACAGTTGTATTCTGGCAAAACAGCATAGAGAGAGTTTTTCAGTAGGAGGCTCATATAGAGCTAAGGTAATATTGGAGTTAGTCTATAATGATTTATGTGGACCAATGCAAACTACATCATTTGGAGGTAGTACTTATTTTCTAACCTTCATTGATGACTTTAGCAGAAAGACATGGATATACTTTCTCAAAAATAAGTTTGAAGCCTTTGGAAAGTTTATAGAATTCAAGGCAATGGTTGAAAAACAGAGTGGTCGTTATATCAAGGTACTCAGAGCAGATAGAGGAGGTGAATATATGTCTAATTAATTTCAAGATTTTTGCAGATATCATGGAATCAAAAGACAGTTGACTACAAGGTACACACCGCAGCAAAATGGTGTAGCAGAAAGAAAGAATAGAACAATTATGGAGATGGCAAGAAGCATGTTGAAAGCCAAACACTTGTCAAATGAATATTGGGCATAACCAGTAGCATGCGCAGTGTATATTCTGAACAGAAGCCCAACAAAGAACGTCAAAGATCGAATTCCACAAGAAGCATGGACTGGTAAGAAATATAGTGTATATCACTTCAAAATTTTTGGTTGTGTTGCATATTCTCTTATACCATCTAAATTGAGAAACAAACTTGATGATAGAGGTGAAAAATGCATTTTTATTGGCTATAGTGAAGAGTCAAAAGCTTATAAGCTGTATAACCCAATTTCAAAGCAAGTGATTATTAGCAGGGATGTTGAATTTAAGGAAGAAGAAGCATGGGATGGTAGCACCATCACAGTTGGGGCACCAATTCCACAAGATGAAGTTTTTGAAGAACAAAATTTGCAAGGTGGACAATCCTCTCCACAAGCAAGAACAAGCACACCAATAAGAACACCTAGAAGGTTTGAACAAGGGGAATCATCTAGTCATGCATGTCACCCTACTCCAAATTCACAAGTGATGATTCAGATCCAACTCTTGCTACTTTGAGATAAAAAATTAAAGGTAAGAAAATGAGAAGTTTGAGTGAGATTTATAATCAAGAAGAAGAGAAATTAGATTTGGTTTCAAATTTTATTATTTTCACTCATGACCTTATGTATTATGAAGAAGCAGTTAATGAGGAACATTGGCTAAAAGCAATGGATGAAGAGATAAATGCTATTAAAAGGAATCAAACATGGGATCTAACTACTCTACCTGAAGGTAAAGATTGTATTGGAGTTAAATGGGTTTATAAGACTAAATTTGATGCAGATGGAAACGTTGAAAAGCACAAGGCAAGGTTAGTAGCAAAAGTTTTTGCACAAGAACATGGAGTTGACTATAATGAAACATTTGCACCAGTTGATAGATTGGATACTGTAAGAATGGTTTTATCAATTGCTGCTCAAAATAATTGGTATGTATATCAAATGGATGTAAAATCAGCGTTTTTGAATGGATTTCTAGATGAAGAAGTATATGTGAAACAACCCACAGGGTATGAAGTGGAAGGACATGAAGAAAAAGTTTACAGATTGAAGAAGGCTCTTTATGGTCTTAAGCAAGCACCAAGAACATGGTATAGCAGGATTGATTCTTATATATTGAACAATGGATTCAGCAGAAGCGATAGTGAACCTACTTTGTACACAAAAATCAACAAAGAAGGTCAGATTTTGATTGTGTGTTTATCTGTTGATGATTTAATTTTTACTAAAAATTTGTTTGTAGACACTTTTAAATCAGCAATGAAGAAATAGTTTGAAATGACAGATTTGAGATTAATGAAGTATTTTTTGGGAATAGAAGTACAATCAGAGAAAAAAAATTATCTGTCAAACTAAATATGCAAATGATGTGTTAAAGAGATTTAGGATGTTGAATTGTAAACCAGCGCCTACACCAGTTGCTACAGGGACTGAACTTAGCAAAGAAGACCAAGAGTCTAATGTTGATTCTACAATATTCAAAAAACTAGTTGACAGTTTGATGTATCTTACAACGACTAGACCAGAGATCAGTTATGGGGTTAGTTTAATCTCAAGAGTCATGGAGTCACCAAAAGACTCACATTGGCAAGTTGGAAAAAGGACATTATGATATGTGGTAGGAACTACAGATTATTGAATTTTATATTTCACAACTAACAATTTTAGTTTGATTGGTTTTACAGATAGTGATTTTGCAGGAAGCGTTGATGATAGGAAGAATACTTCTGGATATGCCTTTTTTTAAGCACAGGGGTGGTCACATGGGCATCCAAAAAACAACCTATAGTAACACTTTCATCAACTGAAGCAGAGTATGTTGCAGCCACATCAGCAGCATGTCAAGCAACATGGATGAGAAGAATACTGAAAGATTTATTACAAGCATAGAAAGAGTCAACACAAATTTTCTGTGATAACAAATCAACAATCGCTTTATTAAAAAATCATGTGTTTCACAAGAGGAGCAAGCACATTGATACAAGATTTCAATTTATCAGAGAGTTAGTGAACAATGGAGAAATCTCTCTGGACTTCTACAAATCTGAAGATCAAGTAACAAATATATTTACAAAGGCATTACCAAAAGAGACCTTTGATTATTTGAGACAAAATTTAGGCATTGTAAATGCTAAAATTGAAAGTGATAGAAATTAAGGGGGAGTGTTAGAAATTCAAATCAATTGGAGATAATTTCTTTCACGTCCGTCTTTTTGTCATGCAAGCAGTTAAACATTCAGTTGAGCAATCAGTTAGTAAACTGATAGTAAGCAATCAATTAGTTAGCAAACAGTTACTTAGTTAGAGAGTTAGTTTGCATGTAAAGACTAATTTTAGTCTTGAGTTAGTTTTGAGTTTATTTTCTAATTATTGTATGGATTCAAATCTATTTAAAGACGCATTGGGCACACATTGTAAGCAAGGAAAATTGAAGATCAATAAAATCTCTTTTCTTCAAGAATTTGCAGTAGCAATTATGTTCTTTCTTATTTATTTATTTGAGTTCTTTTTTGCATGTTCTCTTGGATTCTGACATTTGATGGATCAAGATGTATATCATTCTGAAATGTTTAATGTTGAATCTTGATGGATTAAGATGTATATCATTCTTTTCCGTGAAATAAGTCGTATATATATTTATTTATCGATGAAGCCCTGGGAGCATAAATGAAGGGAGCTCAAAGTGCAGATGAGATGCTTATGGGATAATCACGAAAGCTAAAATGTTTAATCTTAATGGTTTAAGATGTATGTCATTCTTTTCTATGAAACAGATCATGTAATCTATTCTTTTTATTGATGAGGCCCTCGTAATAAAGATGAAGGAACTCAGTGCAGACGAGACGCTTATGGGATAATCATGAAAGTGGGATTCTCAGGAAAACTTATGCAAATAAATAAATGAAGTCAGTAGTTATATGAATGTTGTTCGAAGAATGTTAAAGTTTTTTTAATATTGATTTGGCTGTATCTTGTCATGTGCGGCCCCAGATTATGTGCAAGGTTGTGTGCAATTTTTTTGATTAGGTGTTATAGTTAGTTTTATTTTGCTAATAATTTTGTTACTGGTTATCTGATGATTTTCACCCATTGTGGATTTTGAAGAAATAAAGAGAGCAAAAAACAAGAACTTAAACAAGAAAACAAGAATAAAACTCAATTGCTACTGCAATTTCTTCTAAATTTTTTTTATTGATCTTCATTTTTCCTTGCTTACAATGTTGCGCCCAAGGGATCTTTAAATAGATTTTGAATTCAAAAATATCTGAGAATAAACTAATTGTTTAACTTCAACTAACTAATCTTCTAACTGCTTAACTAACTGATTGTTAACTACTTGAACTAACTGATCTCTAATTGTCAGTTAACTAATTGATTCCTAACTGGGAGTTAACTACTTGCATGTGAAAAAATTATCTTGAGTTTCTAACACTCCCCCTTAATTTCTACCACTAACAACTTCAGCATTTACAATGCCTAAATTTTGTCTTAAATAATCAAAGGTCTCATTTGCTAATGCCTTTGTCAATATATCTGCGAGTTGATTTTCAGATCTGCAAAATTTTAGATGAATTTCTCCATTATTCACTAACTCTCTGATAAAGTGAAATCTTGTATCAATGTGCTTGTTTCTCTTGTGAAAAACATGATTTTTTGATAATGCGATTGCTGATTTGTTGTCACAAAAGATTGGTGTTGACTCCTTCTGTGCTCGTAATAAATCTTTCAATATTTTTTTCATCCAAGTTGCTTGACATGCTGTTGATGTGGCTGTTACATACTCTACTTCTACTGATGAAAGTGTCACTATAGGTTACTTTTTGGATGCCCATGTGACCACCCCTATGCTTAAAAGAAAGACATGTCCAGAGGTACTCTTCCTATCATCAACGCTACCTGCAAAATCACTATCAGTAAAACCAATCAAACTAAAATTATTAGTTGTGGAATATAAAATTCCATATTCTGTAGTTCCTACCACCTATCTCAATATCCTTTTTCCAATTTGCCAATGTGAGTCTTTTGGTGACTCCATGAATCTTGAGATTAAACTAACTCCATACATGATATCTGGTCTAGTAGCTGTAAGATACATCAAACTACCAACTAGTCTTTTGAATGTTGTAGAATCAACATTAGACCCTTTGTCTTCTTTGCTAAGTTTGGTCCCTGTAGCAACTAGTGTAGGTGTTGGTTTACAATTCAGCATCTTAACTCTCCTTAACACATCTTTTGCATATTTAGTTTGATAAATAAATATTTCTTTCTCTGATTGTACAATTTTTATTGCCAAAAAATACTTCATTAGTCCCAAATCTGTCATTTCAAATTCTTTTTTCATTGCTGATTTAAATGTGTCTACAAACAAATTTTCTATGAAAATCAAATCAACATATAAACACAATCAAAATCTGACCTTCTTTGTTGATTTTTGTGTACAAATTAGGCTCACTATTGATTCTGATGAATCCATTATTTATCATATATGAATCAATCCTGCTATACCATGCCCTTGGTGCTTGCTTGAGACCATAAAGGGCCTTCTTCAATTTGTAGACTTTTTCTTCATGTCCTTGCACTTCATAACCTGTGCGTTGTTTCACATACACTTCTTCATCTAGAAAACCATTCAAGAATGTTGATTTTACATCCATTTGATATACATACCAATTATTTTGAGCAGCTATTGATAAAACCATTCTAACAGTATCCAATCTAACAACTGGAGCAAATGTTTCATTATAGTCAATCCCATGTTCTTGTGCAAAACCTTTTGCTACTAACCTTGCCCTGTGCTTTTCAACATTTCCATCTGCATCAAATTTAGTCTTATAAACCCATTTGACTCCTATACAATCTTTACCTTCAGGTAGATTAGTTAGATCCCACGTTTGATTTCTTTCAATAGCATTCATCTCTTCATCCATTGCTTTTATCCAATGTTTCTCATTAACTGCTTCTTCATAATACATAAGATCATGAGTGAAAAGAGCAAAATTTAAAACCAAATCTAATTTCTCTTCTTCTTGATTATAAATCTCATTCAAATTTCTCATTTTCTTACCTTTCAATCTTGATCTTAAAGTAGCAAGAGTTGGATCTGATTCATCACTTGTGAATTTGGAGTAGGGTGACATGCTGGATTAGATGATTCACCTTGTTCAAACCTCCTAGGTGTTCTTATTGGAGTGCTTGTTCTTGCTTGTGGAGAGGATTGATCTCCTTGCAAATTTTGTTCTTCAGATTCTTCTTCATTTTGTGGAATTGGTGCTCTAATTGTGATGGCGCTACCATCCCATGCTTCTTCTTTCTTAAATTCAACATCTCTGATAATAATCACTTGCTTTGAAATAGGGTTGTACAATTTATAAGTATTTGATTCTTCACTATAGCCAATAAAAATGCATTTATCACCTCTGTCATCAAGTTTTATTCTCAATTTAGATGGTATAAGAGAATATGCAATACAACCAAAAACTCTGAAATGATGTACACTGTGTTTCTTACCACTCCACGCTTCTTGTGGAATTCGATCTCTGACACTCTTTGTTGGACTTCTATTCAGAATATACACTGCACATGCTACTGCTTCTACCCAATATTCATTTGACAAGTGTTTGGCTTTCAACATGCTTCTAGCCATCTCCATGATTGTTCTATTCTTTCTTTCTGCTACACCATTCTGCTGTGGTGTGTACCTTGTAGCCAATTGCCTTTTGATGCCATGATATCTGCAATTTTTTTGAAATGCATTAGACATATATTCACCTCCTTTATCTGATCTAAGTACCTTTATGTAACGGCCACTCTGATTTTCAACCATTGCCTTGAATTTTTTGAACTTTCCAAAGGCTTCAGACTTATTTTTGAGAAAGTATATCCAAGTCTTTTTGCTAAAGTCATCAATCAAGGTTAGAAAATAAGTACTACCTCCAAGTGATGGAGTTTGCATTGGTCCACATAAATCACTATGGACTAGCTCCAATATTACCTTTGCTCTATATGAGGCTCCTACTGGAAAGCTCTCAGTGTGCTGTTTTGCCAAAATACAACTGTCACATGAACTTTCTGGGTTTTCTATTGGTGGTAAACCCTTCACCATATTTTTCTTCTGTAACAAATTCAAACCTCCAAAATGTAAATGTCCATACCTTAAGTGCCATAGCCATGATTGGTCTAGCTGCATGGTTTTGAAATGGGCTTCCTCTTCTCCTTGGATGCACTGAATTCGAAGAGGGAACATCCGATTCTTGGTCATCTCCACTTTTCCTATCAACTTGTCACTTGGAAACTTGTCCAGTATTGTGCAAACATTATCCATAAAAGATACTCTGTAACCTTACTGTACTAACTATCCAATACTCATAATAAACATCAGGTATAAACCTTCTTTCACCATTTTTAGCCAAAACATTTATTACACCTTTACCCATTACATCCACTTTGATATCATTTCCTAATTTCACTTCAGATTTTACAAAATCATCAAGACTAGCAAAAAATTCTTTATTTCCTGTCATATGATTACTGCATCCACTATCTAAAAACCAAATATCTCTAGCTTTTTCTTGAGTAACATTACAAGTAAGAAATGAGCTTCTAGGATTAGAACTAGATTCACCTGGATTAGAACTAGATTCACCTGTGTAATTAGCATTTTGCTTGTCCACATATCCTTGTTTCCTTCTGCAGTCACTTGCATAATGTCCATATTTTTTGCAATAATAACATTGAATATTAGATTTATCAAAACTTTGTGAACTTTGCTAGAAGTGATTGTTACCACGTCCTCTACTGCTGTAGTTTTGATTACTGTGTTCACTTTGATCTGGATTGTTTCTTCCAATTCTGCCTCTGCCTTTGCCTCTTTCTCTGAAGTTTGACCTTGCTCTTGCTCTTCCTCTGCCAAATGATACCTGTGACTTGAAAACATTCTCAAGAGAAGTGTTGTTATTCCTATTCATTCTAGATTCATGTGTTAACAAAGAACCCATTAATTCATCTACAGATAACTATTCCAAATCCTTTGTTTCCTCAATAGCTACAACTATTGCATCAAATTTACTAGGTAAAATCTTGAGTATTTTTACTATGATCTTCTGATCCGTTATAGTTTCTCCATTAGATCTAATTTAATTCACTATATTCAACACTTGACCCATAAACTGGTCTATAGATTATGATTCATTCATTTGTAAATTTTCAAAACTTCTCCTAAGAGATTGCAATTTAGCAATTTTTACGTTTGTATTACCTTTATAGGTAGTCTCCAAGATTTTCCATGCCTCTCTGGATCTCGTTGCTGCTGCAACTCTGGAAAAAATTGATTCATCCAATCCCTGTTGGATTATAAATAAAACTTTTGCATCTTTTTTCCTGTTCTCCTTAATCTCGTCTTTTTGTGCTCGAGTTAATGCCAAATGAGCTGCCTCGTCCTGCGGTTCTACAAAACCACTCTCTACCAAATCCCAAACTTCTTGTGAGCAAAACAAAGTTTTCATCTTAATTGCTCAAAAATCGTAATTCTTACCATTAAAAATAAGAATTTGATGCTGAAAAATATTGTTATTCATTGCCATGTCTGACTAAATCCTCCTTTTTTGACTTTATCTGCTGGCTGGAGGTTCTGTTTGGTCTGTTGTTTTAGAACACAGTCATCGACGTCGGTGGGTCTGCCGAGGTCGGTCAGGTAAATGGTGCCGATGTTGGTTTGGTTGCTGATGTTGATAGGAGTTATCAATGTCGATCGACTGGCTCACTCCTGCGCTCTCTGTCGACGTTAGTTGAGTTGCCGATGTCAGTCGCGCTCTTCCTTCATGCGTTGGACTGCGACTGCTGTGCTTCACTCCTTCGCCAAATTTTTGTTCTTTGAATGTTGCGCTCTAACACCTGCGCGTTTCTTCTTTGACTGTGCCCTGCCTGAGCGCTTCCTTATTGACTGCTGACTCTTCTCTTCTGCTAACACGTGCGCTCTCACAGCTGCACTTCTAACCCAATGATCTCCCTGGGTGATTTTCTTCTGCTAAGCGCACCATTCCTGAGAGCTCCCTGCTGGCTCTGATACCAATTTGAAGAAATAAAGAGAGCAAAAACCAAGAACTTAGACAAGAAAACAAGAACATAACCCAATTGCTACTGCAATTTCTTTCAAATTTTTTTTATTGATCTTCTTTTTTCCTGGCTTACAATGCTGTGCCCAAGGCGTCTTTAAATAGATTTTGAATCAAAAAATAACTGAAAATAAACTAATTGCTTAACTGCAGCTAACTAATCTTCTAACTGCTTAACTAACTGATTGTTAACTACTTGAACTAACTGATCTCTAACTGTCAATTAACTAATTGATTCCTAACTGGTAGTTAATTGCTTGCATGTGGAGAAATTATCTTGAGTTTCTAACAGATCTGAGCGCTTTGACTTGTTTTGTATTCTTCAATTTGAAGCATCCTTCAATATAAAAAGAAGTGGGGCATACTAACTACTAAATTATCTTCCCACGTGTTTAACAATCATAACATGACTGAAGAGATCAAATAGAGTTGCTAACTTCCATGAGATTCAGAGCCCTAGACCCATGAGCATTAGCAATGACGTTCAGCTGGGAGCTCTGTAGTTAACCATCCCAGAGTCAGCACTACCTTCTACACCAAAAGAAGTACCGTAGTCTATCACCAGGTTGGAATCCCTCTTAATAATGTTGACATGATGATAGTGAGAAGGGTTTTTTTCTTTAAAGAAATGCTCATAGAAGGTACAATCACTCTATTTGTAAAAAATCCCTTATTTACCACCAATATACTTATTTTCATTGTTATACTGGTTTAAAATGATTAAATTTTATTTAATCAAATTACACACTAGACAACTCAACTCAAACCTTTAAGCATATCGATGGAAGATGATCTAGTTGACCTTTAGAATGTGGTCATATCTGTCACTTAAGATGATTATCAAAAATAAGGTCACACTTTAAAAAATCAATCAAGACAACTTTCCATTTCCATATAAGCGTGCTTTATTAACGAGAGAGTTGTGAAACTTAAAGCGGTGGGCATGTACTGTCAATTGACGCTCATACCAGATGGGGAAAGAATACAATTAACAAGAGCCTTGATGTGGCTTTAATATCTATTTTTAAAAGAATGTTTAAAGTTTATCTGTGTTAAGTTTTTGATTAGATTATTAATAGTTAATACACAAATAAATATTAATGATAAGACTTAATCATGAGCAGAGGTTTTTTTAAATTGTGATAAAGCTATTAATTTCATTCTAATTATCATAATAAGTGTTGTGAATTTATCTGAATTTGTTTGCTATTTTTTCTTTTTTAAAAATTGATTTATATTTTAGTTCTTTTCATTTATTTTTAAAGGTACATCTATAATTTTAAATATGCATGAGAAGTATTTAGTTTTTTTTTTTTTAATGATTTTTTTTTAATATTATTTCTCTGCGTTAAATTTTGGAATTTTAAAAATTCTTTAAGTTTTTTTTTTAATATTATTTCTCTGTGTTAAATTTTAGAATTTTTTAAATTCTTAAAACATTGATTTAAAATGTGATGAAACCCTAACCAAGTCAAGGCTTTAGAATATGGAAAATACATGTTATATAAATTTTGTATTATAGTGCATTATTTACATGCACCAGTTTGTTGAAGTGCTTTAGAACTGTGCCCCATAATTGTCAATGCTAAGTCTTTGATAATAATCAAGAGATTAATAGTTAGTTTTATTTTATCTTGAAACCTTGTTAGTTGATCACCCATCTAAAATTTAACTTAAAAATTAATGTTTTTATATTTATTTGTTACGAAAAGTTTTGTTACATTAACTAACAAAATTTATTGGAAGAAGATTCCATTTAAAAAAAAAAAAAAAAAAAAAAATTCCTAAATACCTTTGCTACACTAGACCTTACAAATTACTTCTTAAAACTTGATTTATATTTATCTCAATGAATCCCCTGAAAATATTTATATGAACTTTATAAATTTCTCGAATAAAAATGATCTTATTTTAAAATTGATTATTACAATATCAATCTAGTCAAAAATAAAATTTGTGAAATATGTTTCACTCTTGAAAAGGTATTAGCACTTCTTTATGTTTATTGTTCAAAGTATTATTTTAATGGTACCATATCATAGAAGTTGATTAAGTCCAATATAACATTTTTTTTGTGATAAATTTTATAGTTGATTCCTAAATATCGCAATTGTATTTTATACTCTTGTGGTGATTTTACTTGTTTTAAAAAATTATCATGCTTTGTTATTGGGCATAAAAAACATCTAAAGCTAATCGCTGCTACATATTTAAAGCCCCCATCCAACTCCGCATTGAAACTATTGCCATCATTGACAGCTACTATAAGTCAAACTAGAAGTTACAATAATACAGGGCAGTTATTATCATCACCTAATGTAATTTATGTTATTCATGGTTGGGTCTTTATGGGTATGAAGTGACAAGGCGCCCCAACTCGAGAGGGTCGAGTATCTGCTAGTAGCCCTCTGGGATCTTCCACCATTATGTATTGTTCTCCTTCATCTGATCTTTCATCCTACCATTCAGAGTCTAGATTATAGTCCTTGCTACTCACTGTGAAAATATTTTGGTTATGGTAATACATTTAGTAGCACTGTTAAGGTGTTAGGTTAAGTATTTGTAAGACTCCAAAGAGAAATCTAATAAAAATATTAGATTTTTTAATAAATATAATGATATTTATTTTATTTTTGTCCATGAGACCATATCAGTCTACAAGACTAGTAAATAAATAAGCCCAAATTATCATGTTATCATTTCAAATAAAGTATTAATTGGTAAACATGCACCTCATGCAACTTTATATATAAACCCCATAATCTTTGCTTCTAGAACTAATAACCTTTCACTTTATTTAAATATTGTAAGATAAAAATTGAGGGACAAAAATTTGAATACACAAATATAAAATAACGAGTTATCGAATAGATGAGTAAAAAAAATATCACCACCAAAATAATTGATCCGAAAAGATCAAGTACTCAGGTTCCGATGGGTCATAAAAATCTTAAAATCAAAACCATTAATTGTAACCATTAATCTTATTTGCATATGGTGGATTTTCACCCTCTTCATTTCTTTTTTTGTTTGTACACTCTACAAATGAAAAGATTTAGTGATATCGATGTTATAAATATTTAAAAATATCAAAAATAGATGTCAAGAAAATTGGAATAAAAAAATAAAGTTAATTGATATAATTTAATTAACAACAAAATTTATTTAAGACTTGATATAAGTTATGGCCCCAATTCACAACTAAGGAAAAGGATAAAAGACAAGCTCAATAGATGACACTTTATTATAAAGTGTCATGATCAAGCTCTAAATAGATAGTGATAAATAACCCTATGAAGCTTCAGTTACATGGTCCCCTTGTTCTTTTATTATTTATCATGGTCTTCAAGGACTTAACAACTCATCCATGATGGTTTCCTTTAACGCATGTAATCCACTCATCATCCTAGCCTATGCATCCTTAATAGCTATTAGGGCAATGTACAAGCCATGATAGTGATAATTTTTTAAAGAAGAAATATTTAAATAGTTATGCTTTAATTCCTTAAAATTTGTTTTAAACACTCATTATACCCTGTAATTTTCTATTTTCATTTATATATCTCATCAACAAATAAATGGTGATCTACAAAATATGATAAAAATCATTAAACCAATGGACAATTGAGAAGAATTTTTGGAGAAGGTAGATTTTACGATCCAATATGCAAGCAAAGAAGCCAAAGAAGTAGTGTATAGTGATTTAGGCCCTTCTCTTATAAAACAAAACAAGCATAAGTGTTTCTCTGTCCAATTTTTTTTTATTTTAAAAGAATAATGATTATCACATATGCGATGATTAAATTATTATGTCTCTAGATTACAATGAGTTTAAGTTTGTGATCAAGATAATACATTCATAGGGATCTTATAATAATGGTGTATTGGTCTTGGTAACAGGGTCGCGTAGCTTTCAAAGCATTAGAACACACATGTCCATCTACCTAGAAGTTCCTTTATGCTCCCCTTCTGGTCATCTAAAATCAAGCCGGATGAAATTTAGGAAAAATTAGCAAAGTTTAACAAAAACTATTGAGTCAACATAAACTTGTGATTTTATTTTGTGGATTAAGATAAGGGGCAAGGCTAATAGTGATTTGATGAATGGATGACATTCAACAAAGGATAAGAAGAGATAGATGAATAAAAAGGATAATTGGTGAATCAAATACTAAGAACAATTGATGCTGATCTAGTTATGGTGAACCTAGGTAATGGTAAAGGTGGGGCTCGACACCAACAGTTTACGTCTCTTCCATATGTTCCTACTTTACCTAGATTGGCATGTTCATTTTCTTGATTAGATTTAAATATAAGTTAGTTTTTAAAATTTTAATAATTATATAGAGCATGATGCAAAAGCATTCCAGTTAGTGTGATGCACTACACAAATCTATCCTGAAGTACACTTTCAATGATTCTTCATTTTTGAAATAGTTTTATAGGGCCAAAAAAATAGGTTCTTACAATCACAATTTAAGATTCAATTCTTTTTCTTACTAGTGTGGCCTAGATATTTTTCTGGTATGCCACCTGTTATAGTGTAATATATTGTTTTGCAGTGAATGTATTTGATAAGGTAACCTATTATGTCATTTAACTTCTAAAAGAGTTTTGTAGCTTTATTTGAGGTGCTTAGACATAGGTCATATGTGATTCTTCTGGTTTATTGTATTATGAAGTCTCCTCATCTACACAAAGATCCTTATGAGCATTTTGAGAATAGGACTCGCAAAATGCTCATTGATGTGGAGAATCCAAGAGCAACAAGAATATGTGTATTATATTCTTCTTGTTGTCAGTTAAATCTAGTTTTAGATTTGTGCTCAATTGTTTTGAAATAATTGACGTAAAGGCTAAAACCACAAAGATGCTTGTAAGCATTTTGAGTTCGAGAAAAGGACTTGTTAATTGCTCATTGACGTGGAGAATCCAAGAGCAACAAGAATAAGTGCATTATATTCTTCTTGTTGTCAATTAAATCTAGTTTCATATTTGTGTTCAATTATTTTGAAATAACTGACCCAAAGGCTAAAACCAATAACTAAATAGAAATAACACTTTTAATTGGTGGTCTCATTATTATTTAAGTTTGAAGCATTTTTGTAAATAACAATTTTTAAGTTTTAATACCAACCTTTATATATATATATATATATATATATATATATATAACTTTTAATTGTAAAATGTTTCATTTACAAGTGCCAAAAATGAGGAGCGTGATAAAATTTAGCAAATACACATGAACTGGCCCCAAATTTTAACATGATACTAATTTAGATATATTTTATTTTAATTAAAAAAATAACTTTACAATTAGAAAGTAACATATAGAGAGAAACAATAATAATATTGTATTAACAATATTATAATATATATGTTTAATAATTATATTAATTATAATATATAATTAATAGTGTATATAATTTAAAATATATATTATTATAATAAAAACATTATATATAAAATGTGATATATTATATGATATTATATTAAATATATATATATATATATATATATATATATATTATATTATAAATTTAATTTTATATATATATATATATATATGTGTGTGTATATAACTTTTAATTGTAAAATGTTTCATTTACAAGTGCCAAACATGAGGAGCGTGATAAAATTTAGCAAATACACATGAACTTGGCCCCAAATTTTAACATGGATACTAATTTAGATATATTTTATTTTAATTAAAAAAAAACTTTACAATTAGAAAGTAATATATAGAGAGAAACAATAATAATATTGTATTAACAATATTATAATATATATGTTTAATAATTATATTAATTATAATATATAATTAATAGTGTATATAATTTAAAATATATATTATTATAATAAAAATATTATATATAAAATGTGATATATTATTATATGATATTATATTAAGTTTTATATATATATATAATGTAATATAATTTTTATACTATTTATATAAAATATATATATATATATATATATATATATATATATATATATATATATATATATAACTTTTAATTGTAAAATGTTTCATTTACAAGTGCCAAAAATAAGGAGCGTGATAAAATTTAGCAAATACACATGAACTTGGCCCCAAATTTTAACATGGATACTAATTTAGATATATTTTATTTTAATTAAAAAAAAAACTTTACAATTAGAAAGTAATATATAGAGAGAAACAATAATAATATTGTATTAACAATATTATAATATATATGTTTAATAATTATATTAATTATAATATATAATTAATAGTGTATATAATTTAAAATATATATAGTTATAATAAAAATACTATATATAAAATGTGATATATTATTATATGATATTATATTAAGTTTTATATATATATATATATATATATATATATATATATATTATAAATTTAATTATATATAAATAATTATATTTATATATATATATATATATATATATATATATATATATATATATATATAAATTTATAATATATAAATAGTATAATATTTATATTACATAATACATTTTATTTTAGTTAAGTAAACTATAATAATAGTTATAAATAATTATATATTTTTATATTTATATTATTATGATATAAATATTATAATAATTATACTACAATCATATTATATAAATAAATAAATATAATATTAATATGTTGTAACATAACATATCAATATATTTTAATAATATAATATATTTTTTATATATTATAATATATATTAATAATAAACATATTATAATTTTAAATATAATAACTGAATGTCCCAATGAGAAGCGGATGACATTTTATGACATGAAGTTGTGGACACTTGGAATAAATAGAGACAAGTATACCTATTTCTTTGTTTTCACATTCATCTTACCTTGTGATATGAAGTTCAGTGAATAAACTCTCTGAGGATTCTAAGAGGTTACTCAAATTTTCTAGAGACAGGCTTATGTATAGTTAACGCCATTGTGCCACAAAGGAGTTGTTGAAATTCTTTATACCAACATCCACAAGATATAAAAATCCATTCCCATGGCTGAACAGTGGAGATTTTGCTTAGTTTGTAGGGTATGCATATGATGGTTTCCTTGATGACGCTTTAAGGCTTTTGAATGAAATGTGTCAAACAGATGTCATCTCTTGGAGTGCCAAGGTTGCAGGGTATGTGAAAAATAGGTTCTCTAAAAAGGCATCGAAGGCATTTAAGAAAATGCAATTTGCAGAAGTGGTTTCATGAAATTATATGGTTACAAGTCTAATGCAATTTTGACATAAGTATTTAGGCTCAGTTTTGTAAATTATCAAGGGATTGGTGGTGGTTGTGCAATTTTATTTCCTTTTTTTTAATTGTTGCAGCTAACCCACAACTATTTTTTTGATTTGTTGTTGAATAGCCAAAATACAATACAACAGTTGATATGCTAGTAATTATCTGTCATGCCTATCTCCACCATGCCTTCTCAGATTACCATAGATGACTTTGATTACAAACAAGTACCTGTCATTGATCTTTCCATGTTAAGAGATCATCATGACTCAAAAAGCATCTTTACTAAACTCAAAAAAGCTTACAAATATTGGGGAAGTTTTATGGTTGTCAACCATGGAATTCATGAGGAGATTATTCATCAAAAGGATTTAGTTGCTCGAGGTAGTTTTGCACTTCTTAATAATATCAATCACACAAATAATTATGTTTTAGGATGGCATGTAGGCTACATGACTGACATTCCATCTCTTCCTTTTTATGAGAGCATCCATGTACCTGAAGCCATAGATCAAGATACAATTCAGAAGTTTTCTGATCATCTATGGCCTCAAGGAAACCCCAACATCTAGTACCTCAATATATTTTGTGCAATTTTTTTTTTAGATTTTTTATTTTTTACAACCAATTCCATTTTGTTTAATTTAGGTTTTATGAGTTCATCACCATCGATGTAAAAATGTCTCTAGAAAATAATGACATATTTAAAATATATATTTATGTTTAAATGTTTGTCAAATTTTATTAGAAATTTTGATAATAATATAATATGATTATATTATTTTGTTTGACAGTGAAATCATAGAGGCTTATGCTTGCACTATTGAAAAGCTTACAAAAAATGTCATCAAAGTAATTATGAGGATTCTTGGTGTTGAAGAATATTATTCTGGATATCAGTTTATAGGGTTTCTTTGTATGTGGTGCTATAATACACCTCCACAAGAAAAAGGAGGTTGTTTAGCCTATACATATTCTAATTTTTATGCATTAATATGCAAGACAAAAAAAATAAAGACGATTAGACATGAAACATCCAAAGTCCCAAGACTTTGAGTCATCAAGATCATGCCACATGGCACAATCTCAGGGCCTCAGGGTCTCAGGGCTTTGGATTTTATGCTTTGGGCTGTTAATGTTTTGATCACCCAAGATCATGCCACATGGCATGATCCCTAGGACTTAGTGTCCTTAGGAGCTTGATATTCGGCCTCTATCTTTTCAAGATCCTACCATGTGGTAGGATGCCAAAAAACTTGAGGCCGGAGGGTTTAATGCAGGGAAGTCAAACTCTTGAGGTCTCCAAGTCCCTGGGATTATGCCACATGACAAGCTCTCAAAACTTGGGGGCCTTTGGTAAGATCAATGCTTGAAATAGCTTGGCAATTGTAGTGGGTGTGCCATATTTCATTAAATAGTCAAATGAAAAAAGAATACTTAATGTATGCATTCAAAATCATGAAAATATTAAAATGTTCACTTGACAAGACAAATGTTGTTGAGGTATTGTATTATAATAGTGTTGAATTCTATGCTAGTTGTTTTTTCTCAAAACTTCTAAGATCCTTCTATTTTACTTTGCTAATTTTATGCTCTATTGTTTGTAGGGCATTGTATCAATACTTAAATTAAATTTTAAGGATGTAAATTCTTTGAGAGATTACTATTATGTTGTTGAAAATCTGGTCTCACCAATATTCAAAAATAACCTATCCTCACTTATTATCTATAGTATTTTAAATAGAATCGGTATTCGGTAAATAAATATTTAAAAATAAATAACTTGAAGTAGCATAATTATCACAAAGGTGGGAAGAATTTCTTTATGCAAATTTGTGTATACTAAGTAAAGGTTTTCATTTTTGAAAGTTGTACTAAACAAGCAACTTACATGCTCTCCTATGATCTTTTAAAAACTCTTATATAATTTACTTTGCATTAAATCTCAAATTCCGTTATTTAGGCCTTTAGTCCTTCCTTTTCTGATAGAATTAGGAGTGGATTTATGAAAGTAGCACAATTTGGGGAGATGCTAGCTCACTCCATCAAGGTTTAAATTCTCTGCCCTATGCACAAATTGCATTTGAAGGATAGAAACAACTGCTAATTAATCATGCCAGTGATAAAATTTATGGATATCTAGAATATAATACATCATCAACAACATTTTCTAGGGTTAGTTTTCCATTATGATGAAGTGATTTGTGTCGGTGCAATTTGCATGCAACTATTCAAATGGATTTTGACTACAAATTATGTAGTGCAATGTTGTTTGCTTGCCAGAGAGCATACATATGGATGCCAATGGGACCCATGTATTTATTACATTTAGTTTTTTGGGAGAAGAACATGTCACATACTAAAAAAATGGATTATAATTTATGTTTAATTTTGTGAACTATTACAATTTTATTGGACAGTGCAAGTTTTTTTTCTTTTATTAATCTAAAATACAACAATTTCCCTAGAAAATCAGTCCCATCACTCTATTTTAACCAATATAAATACAACAAATTATTTTATTTTGTATTGATTAATTTACAAATATTTCTGATCAAATGTTAAAATGAAAATGTACTCAACTTTCATTTGCTACAAATTGCCCTATGCAAATTATTAGGTTCAACTAATTACAATTGATACTTGTTATGCAAGCACTAATAATTGAAAAACATTATCCTCGTATTTTGAATGAAATTGGTTGTCCTAGATGGTGTACAAATGAATAATACCTATAAGTAAGGGATAAGTAGTATGTGCTTAGAAATAAGAGTGTAAGGCTTTATGTATATATGAGTGAATAATATTCTATAGTATAGAGTTAGTTTGTAGAATATTTGATGGTATAGTGTCAGTTTGTATGGTGCATTGAAGAATTTGTAATACACTAAGCAAGGAAGAGAAATAGATAATAAAAAGTCTATAATGATGCTACATTAAAATTTTTGTAGGCTTTTCTTTTTGACAAAGGTGGTAATTAATAGACATTACTAAATTGAGCTTTCTCACATTAATATTTGTATAATAAATTTTTTATTTGTGTAGGGTTTACTTCTATATTTTTAGTTATTTTTTTTATTATAAATAAACATTTTTGACTAAAATTATGAAACAACTGTAGAATACAAATAAAGGGCCAGTTCTCACAACTAAATGAAACACTAAAAAAAAACTAAAAAATAACAATGATTAGCATTACCAACAGTGCACCTCCAACTAGAGAGACACTTCTATTAAAGAGAGGTTACGAACTTCATCAAACCATAAGTCATCCACTAAAAAACAACTAAAGAACCTAAGACAACTAAACAACTAGATTAGCTAAAAAAAACATTAGTGTGTGGTTTGCTTCTATGTTTCTAGTTATGTATTTTATATTATTTATTCAATTCAACGATTCACATTCTCCTACTCTAATTAACTACCATTTTACGTATTAGTAACAAACATTATTTAAAACACACATTTAATTTCCAGCAAATTAATTTTTAAAGGACATTAAATATACTACCTGATATTAGAGTAGCAAATTTTAGTGAAGTATAGAGGATTTTGTTAATACATAGGAAGTTTTCATGTAGTATCAAGATGACATACAAATTATGTATTTTTATATTGAATTTTTTCAGATATTATATTATTAATAATTTTATTTATTTCTTTTATATTTTTGTATTGATGGTGACAATGATATTTATTTAGTTACATAAATGTATTGGGTTCTACATTTTTTTTTTTTTGAGAAAAAAAGATCTCTAAACTCCATTGTATGGCAATATATTGTAAATTTTAAATTGATTTTTACAAATAAAAAAAGAAAAAACTTTTAAGTAACAGTCAAATGAATACTAAATTTAAAATTAAAATTAACACATGATAATCAAATAAACATCAATTTAAAGTGAAATATAAAAATTAACATCTCACTCTAATATATTTCACCCCACTTTTATAATTATAAGATATCTATAAACATAATTATAAAAAAAACTTTGTATATAAATAAATTGAAACAAATATAAACATGAAAATTAATATTAATTATTAAAATCTAAATAAAAAAAGAAAAAATAAAAAATAAAAACAAAAACTAAAAAGTCTAATACTTCTTTATAATTTTCATTCGGAATCTCCGGATCAACTTTTTCTTCATTCTTTCCCTTGGAAGATCTAAATGTGGTTCTTTAAAAGGATGGATAGAAATTGAATTTGCTTGGTAAATATTTAGGTGGTATTAGATGACTCAGAGGATGGAGTTGGTGGTCAAGTATATAATCTATGGATTATGCCAAAATTTATGGAAGGAAAGAAATAATTTAGTTTGTAGAGAGTTCAGGTTATGTGAGGAGAGGTATTGATAGAAATGAAAGTAGTTTTTTTTTTTTTTCGCTTACAATTTCATTTTGTAGGAAGAGAAAGACATATTCTTGAAGCAAGACCTTCTCTGATAAGATGTGACTAGTATATTTGAAACAGGACCTTCTCTGGAAGGATGTGACATGTACTGAAAATTTTGATAATGATAGAAAGAAAGGAAAAAAGAAAAAAAATGGAAAGAAAGAAAGGAGGGAGAGATTTTTTTTCCTATCTTCTTAAATCATTAAATTATAATTTATAAGAAAAAATAGTGTGTGTGTGTGTGTATATATATATATATATATATATATATATATATATATATATATATATATATATATATATATATATATATAACATATTTGATATGAAGAGTTAAATAGTTAGATTCAAGATTTTTTTTGGATGAATTTTACTGATTGAATGTTCTTAATCATAATTGTTTAGTCGCAAAACACTTAAATTTAAGTGTGCACGTACACATAAATATAATCAATGATATATAATCTAAAATATAAATATAAATATTTATATAATTCTAAACTTTTCAATCAAAAATAAATTTATAAAAACAATAAAAAAAATTAAAAAGAAAAGTAAAAAAAAAATTATACAACCAAGATTTGTATGCACATATAATAAATTTTGAAGTCTATCAAAATTATATTTCAATATTTTGTTGGTTTATTATTCAATTATAATGATTTTCTTTATATTGACAAAAAGACATTAATTACAACGTATCGCAGAGATTTTTGGTTGCATAAACAAGATATGAACATTTTTCGAAGGAGAATGCTTGAAGAGATATAAGTTAACCTTTTGCAAGTATAAGAGTAGAATTAATATTTGAGAATAGGGATTAAATTTGATGGTTGTATGATCATATTTATATTTTTAGTTATAAAATATAATTAATTTTAATTAGAGATCGTATCAAATGAAAAGTAAAAAATTTAGATTTGATGTATATTTTCTCTAATATATCCTCCTCCTAATATAAATTATATTAATATTTCATGGATAATATTAAATAGATAACATCACAAAAAAATCATGACATAGAGTACCCTATCAAATTTAGGTCATGATTGAGAATGATGATGTTCCTCTTGGGAAATAAAAAATAGAGTAAATAGGCACTACCATGTATTTTGATTTGGTTAGTTGTGGAGACCTACATGGATGATGCGAATATATTTTGAGAGACTTTAGTGTGAATATTTTTTATGTGTGTGAAATGTTTATGATTGGAACTAATATAAGAATGGTGTGCAGGAGTGATTTTATGATAGTATGAATGTATATCACATGTCGACATAAAGATCTTTACTAAAGGCATGTGTTATTTCATGAACAATCCCATGCTTACAATCTAGCATCTTCTCCTCCCCCACCACCTCCATTAGTTTCTATCGATCTAGACACACATTATGAATTTTATTTTGAAGAACAAGCCAGTTTGGATGACTTTTATTTTAAACATCATTATGGTTTAGATGATGAGTCATAGACATGACAACTAGCTAATCCATTGTTACTAGAACACCTTATCCCAATAATAGTGCCACAATTTATTCAATATATACCTACACAACTAGAACAAACTTAACCATTTTGGGCCCACACATTTTAAAAATAAATTATCGATGTATGATCAAGGGATTATAATGATTTATGCAACATTAATCAAAACATTAGTTTTGTGTTGCACACTTGGAAATGAATCATGATGGATAGACTTACCATGAGGGGAGTAAGCATCCTGGATGGAAGGCATCTATGGCAGAAAAATTGCATTCTCTTAGAATAATAATACTTGGGAATTAATTCTAATTTAAAAAATATATAATAGTGAGTTTCAAACGGGTGTATCATACTAAATATGCAATAAATGAGTCTATTGAGAGGTACAAATATAAGATTATAAAAAATGTTTTTTATAAGTTGAAGGTGTTGATTATCACAAAAAGTTTTCTCAAGTTTCCAAGTTGAATTCCATTAGGATTGTACTCTATTTGGTTGCAACATATAGATGGTAAATCTACTGGATGCACTTCAAGAGTTCCTTCTTGCATGGTGATTGTAGGAAGAAATATGCATGTCCTAACCTTCCGAGTCTATTAGCAACAAGAACACCAATTATGTATTCACACTGAATATTTTCACATATGGTTTCAAATATTATTCTCAAGCATGGTATGGGAAGATTGACAGGTTCCTAATTAACTTTGGTCTTACATGGAGTTACTACCCCACAATCTACAAAAAGAAACAAGACAAGAAACTCTTGATTTTGGTCCTTAATGTAGATGACCTAATCATTACAAGGAGTTCCATGAAACAAATCCATGATGTCAAATCATGGTTGATGAAATGCTTTGAAATAGTTGAATTTGGCTTGTTACACTTTCTTCTCTCCCTTAAGATCTCATAGTCTATAAAAGGAGTATTATTAAATTAGTTCAATTATGTTTAAGACATGTTCTATCAATTCAACATGGAAAACTATATGTTTTCCCTGATTGCTTTTCAAACTGGAGTCAATATTTCTACCAAGTGTTCTTATCTTTCAATGGATGACACACTTCTTCTCTCCCTTAAGATCTCATAGTCTATAAAAGGAATATTATTAAATTAGTTCAAGTATGTTTAAGACATGTTCTATCGATTCAACATGAAAACTATATGTTTGCCTTGATTGCTTTTCAATCTAGAGTCAATATTTGTACCAAGTGTTCTTATCTTTCAATGGATGACACACACTATACGAATTTGGTAAAAAAACAACTCTATTGGACTCATATTGATCCTGATATATCTTTTGGTGTTGGCCTAGTGCCATTATTTTATTTGGATCCCCATGATAGTTGTTGGCAAGCTATCAAAAACATTTTAAGTTATCTTCATAAAAATATTAATAATTGAAGTATGTGTTTGTTAGGAGACACATCCTCAATTATCGATTACACTTGTGGTGGAAATACCTTTGTTGTAGGTTACACCAATAGTGATTGTGTAGGTGATCTAGATGATTGCAAGTTGACCACATTATATATCTATCATCTTATAGAAGCTCTTGTGACTTGGTCTTGTAAGAAGTAGTCTACTATTTCATTGTCTTCTATGGAAGGTGAGTATGTTGGAGCTCTTATTGTTGGCCATTAGTCTATTTGGATTTGGAAAATGTTTTATGATTTCATATTTTTGTAGACACAACCCATAACACTTTGGTTCTATAATTAGAAGTTCTTCCACATCGCTCGCAACCCAAAAGACCACCGACACTAAAATCACAATGTGATACATATGCATTATATTTTACAGTTGATTCAAAACAACGTCATTGATCTTAAATATTGTTGAATAGAAGATAAAGATGTAGACATCTTCACAAAGTCCTAGCTCAAGGTTCAATTTGTTCAACTTAAGAAACTTTTTGGAGTGAAGGAAGGTGCTGTCAAGTAGGGACAATATAATCCTTCCCTTTCTCAAAGTACATCTTAAGAAGAGATAGTAGTGTATTTTAAAATCAATATACTCTTGTATAGTTTAAGATGGACTTGCATTATTCATTTCTAATATAGTTAATACATAAGTACTAATCAGTCACATTTATCTATTATTCATTCTTAGAAAATATTATCAATTATGTATTTACTTCATTGATTTTTGTCAATAAAAAGAAAAAATTATTTTTACAAAGATTTGTTCTACAAATAATCTACTCTCCAAACTTTAAACATAATATATTTAATATAATATCATCTAAAAGATTAATATGTGAAATATTTTTATGGATGAGAATTACTTTTATTATGTTGACAACTTTATTTTAAATCTTTTAATCTAAAGAGGTAGCAATTCTGCTTAGGTAACTTTGAGTGTTATCTTTTCTAAAATTTCATGCATTCCTTTATTGCAGGCATAAAGTGTTTGTCTTCGGATAGTTATAGCGATTTTGAAATTTGAACAGAAATTTAACAATTTATGGGTGGTTTAGGAAAAAAATTCCTTCATGGTTATATTTTTTACATCGCAATTTGAATTTATTTAATGTCCTTTATTTCATGCACACAAGACTAAACTACCCATAAGTATTAAAATGTAATCATTAAAAAATTATTGCAGCAGGTTTCCACGGCATCGACTGTTCTACGCACAGTGTTTGACGATTGACTCTTGGAATATTTGAGATGAATATCATGCCACTAGGGATCGAATCTAGGAAAATGGAAACCTTCGATTGCTTAACAAACATACTGTAATATAAGTAATCCAGAGGTGTCTGATACGACAAAATGTGGGTGTGGGTCTCGTTTTAACCTGTCTAAAAGCATGTTTTTCTGAACTGGTCACATTCTCCATGGTCGTTTCACATTTATTTTGAATTTAAAATTATATTTTATTATTATTCGTCGGGTATGTGCATGGACATGTGAGGGGCACCAGATCGGAAATGGAATGGTGTTTGCAGGGGCCTATGAGGAGCCACATTAATTATTTTGATGTATATTTTTTGTTAGTTGTATATTTGGGTGTGGCTGTAGTACAATCGATAATCAGTTGAGTGTTCTCTTGTTAGAGGTTGATGGTTCGAAACTTACATCTTGACAGTTTTTCTTTCGTCGACTAAACTTTAATGAGACAAATATGAGTTATAACGAATATTAATAAGATTTAAAAATCTAATATAACTGAATTTTACATATATTATTACATACTCATTGGGTGTTGTTTTTATCTATAGGTGTTGTTTTGTGTGTGTGTATATGTATATATATATATATATATATATATATATATATATATATATATATATATATATATATTCATTGGATAACTGGATGACAATAGGTAATGTCTGGTTTACATGAAAAAAATCATATGATTATTATGTATTAAAACATTCTCTTTACATTAAAAGGGTTGTAGTTTGATTGGTGAGGATGATGGTTGTTTATATCCATTCATCAATGTACAAATTTTTCTAAATATTTGACACAGAAAGTTCAAAAGTTAAGGTCATAATCATATCTTGGGTGATTTTGATGGCGTGGATGTGTAGCCAAAAGAGCTCACTTATTTAGATGTATGCTTACTCTGCATTGTAAATATGCTATTTATTTATTTCCGAATAGGTAAAAGATGCCAACATTCTATGTAATTCAGTTCAGGGATATCAAAAAAAAAAAAAAAAATCTCCCTACATGTTAGGATTATACTTTGTGATTTAAGAAACAATTTAATAAATATCATAAAGGAAATGTTTATTAATATTAAGTTATGGAATGGTTATACACAAGCAGTGCGTAAGGGTAATGACTATTTAGGTAGGTCATTTTTAGATGATTTAAACATATGAGTAAAATTGAATTCATTTTAAAATAATAATTTATTAATTATATTTTCGATAATATATTAAAAATGTTCCTAATTATTTTAATGATGTAATTCTAAGGCACATAAATCAGATGTATTTTAATTGACATAGTAATTAATTTTTAAAATTTTACTGTGCATCAATTTTTTTTGGAATTTTAATTCACATAAGAGAAAATATGACACTGAGCAAGTAAACATATCCATTCATAATCAATCAACTATTACATTAGTAGAAATCCCACTTTCATTTTGCATCACTCTTATTGGCATAGTATTTATATGGTGTTATAGATCAAGCCTTTTAAGAAATGTGAGATTGAGTTTTTAAGTAGATATGAATTTTACAGTTGTAGACACAATTTTAAAATATATAGATTAGTTGAATTTTCCATGAGATAGTAAATAATTCTAAGAAGTTTGTTGCAAGAGATTTGTTTCAGATTTTTAAACTACATAAAAGGAGAGGGAAGGCTAAGAAAGATAAATAGACTCATATGCAATCAATCAACCATTATATTAGTAGGAAAACTACTTATGTTGTGTTATTTCCTAAATTGATATAAGGATCATGGTATAATGGTTTTATATATTATTGTGGATCAAACCTTCCATTAAATGTATGATTAATATTTTAAATGGGTGTGTGTGTGTTTATATATATATATATATATATATATATATATATATATATATATATATATATATATATATATATATATATATATATATATATATATATATATATAGACACACACACACACACACATTGAAATATATCTTATTATATAAATTAATATAATAAATATAAGACTATTCATAAAAAAAAAAAAGGTGACAAGAGAGCAGGCCCCAAAGTCACCACACTATGCAAAGCCTAAGAATAAAAAAATAAAAGACTAGGCCGAGCCTAAAAAAGATCTCTTACCTAAATATAACAACCACTAAAATACTATTCAGCCATGACAAAGACCAACAAAAGGGGGATCTTTATCATGGAGATCACACTACCCTAAACTTGACATGTCATCTCCCCTAGAATGGGTTCTTAACTAGAACCAATAATGGTATGATTAACCTCATCTTGAAATTATTCTTTTTTATCAGAGGTGGGGAGAGATCACTAGTGCAAGACTTAGAAACTTGTTATTAGGTGACGGTTGATGACCACCTTGTGAGATCCCTAGTGTATAATCCCATTTTTACTACTTTGCAGAAGGTGGAGAGCCCCGTACTCTATGTGGAACAGGGGGAGGAGAATTGTGGCATTGAGGAGATCTCTAGGCCTGGTGGGAAGAGTGATGAGGAGAATGACTACAAAAATATCCTCCTTGTGGAGTGTCATTGTGGCCTCTTGGTAGAGCATTCTTAGGAGGGGAAGGCACAATATGAGCCACATTGCATGGGTCATCACCCCAATGTCTAATAAATATCTTAAGGTATTCAATCTCCATAGTAATTTTATTTTTATAAACTTGAATTTATAAGGGAACATTAGATACAACCATAAAATTGTTATAAATAGAGAAGTGATGGTAAAAAAAAAATAGAAAATAAAGTTGTATTTCTTTATTTCCATATCCAAAATAATTTTTCCACTCTAAAAGTATGCCAAACATGGGTGTAATTTAATGACATCCTAATATTTTCATAGAGGAGATATGATGCCAAGTGAAAGGCTCTAGATGAAAAGGGTTGATAAATCATGAATCCAATTTGATGCATTGTGGGCCTTAAATCAAAACTAAGATAAGTGCAAAAGAGTATCTAAGTGTCCACAAAACAAGAAAGATGGTTGAACCACTAGTAATAACATCATATGTCTCCCAAGTAATAAACGTTGATGGAGAAAACACTAAGCAAAGTGAGTTGGCTTTGGTTTAATACAAGCATACCAAATAATTTGGAAGCATATACCCCAAGTAGATAGCGAGGACCAAACATCCTATTTGGAATTGAGCTTGTTAACCATCGATAGATGAGAGGACAACCATGCATAGACCTTGTAAGTTGTGTAATTTTGGAAATGGGTATCAACATACTATTTTTAGTTCTTCCACCAAGTATGAGAATAGGTCATTGTGATTTTGTGAAGTATATCTTCTAGAACAACAACAATTATCTCCTCATAAGATTCTTTATCCAAAATATACAATTTATATGTATATTTCACATCCACCTAAGGGGAGCCAAATACAAGTTTGCTTGAAAAATAACTCTTGCACATTAATAATTCATTGTCTACAAATTTTAGGGAATGAATCCAATGAGCTTCTGCAAGAGGAAAAATATGAAAATTTATAATAGGGGACCACCAAAAGGAGTGTCGGTTAATAGATAGACCATCTTTAAATCCACTATCATTACATGATAACCAAGGATTATTCTTTTCCCAAGATTTCTAAATTATTTTAAACACAATGTACTTAATAATTTTCACAAGGTAAAGAGAGTGAGAATGTTAGTAAATCATATACCTTTCTAAGTGGAACATCCATGAGGAGTACATTAAGAGATACAATGTAAGAGTAAGAATTTATATGCCTCATTGCCCTGAATGACACATATAATTCATTTGACATAGAGAGATGAAATTTGCCCATAAATGTCAATCAACCCCATATTGCTAGCCTCCATAGGGAGACAAAAATATTCCTAGGCTACTATATGAAAACTTTTTCTAGTGGAAGTAATCACCCAAAAAAATTCTAGGAAACTTTTCAGGATTTTGAATAGAGTTTTTGTAAGGGACCCAATAAGAAGAATAAGAAACATGAGTAGCCACAAGAACCTTACAAAAAAGTAAAAATTTCCTAGCTAGGGAAATGGGCTTATTTATATAATAAGACATATATTTCACAAATTGACCCACCACATATTTATATAATACAAAAGGGGAAGCCTTGAAAAAGAATTGAATGCCCAAAAATTAAAAAATGTCATCATTTTAAAGCCAAGACCAATCATACTTGCTTACCCAGGGAGGCAAAGGGAAGAAGAATTGTTTGTAGCACTGTGTCTTTCACCATTAAATAGAATACCAATAGGCAAGATAGGACTTATCAAGACATTACATAGTGTTTTAACCTTTTAGGACTTAACAAGTGTAAATCATATGTTTGTTAAAGAGCTGAGTGGACTAAATTAGGGAAATAATATGTAATAAATACATATAGTGATTTATTAAAAAAATGACAAGCTTTGAATTTTCTTAAAATAGAAATAAATAGTGCAAGTAGGAGTTTAGATAGAAAATAATTGCGATGGTTAATCTGAGTGCTAAAAACTAAGGTGTATGTTGGTCTGAGTGTCAGAACCTAGATACCAATGTAATAACCCCTCGTAGATAATAGTGCCACAATTGGATAATAGTTTCATTACTTTAAATGTGATGGTAGTGTCCTGATATTGGTGGTAGTGTCCTTTATGCAGGGTTGTCCTGAGCTTTTGGGTGTAAATTTGTCTAGATCTTTAAGGTCTGTTCCAACGTGCATGAGTTTCAAAACCCTATATTTTGCCTATAATGACTGATTTAGTGAGTAAAACTTAATCCTCCATGTAGGTAGGGCATCTAATTAACATGAGCTAGAAAATTTGTTTGTTAGTAGGGTAGGTTGGACATCCTTAACACTCCACTGTGAAGAGAGTTGCCTACATAGCAATACTCCAAGGAGGGATCAAACTTGATGTAGTTCTCCCCACCTAAGTAATAGTGAAAGTTCAAGTGTAGCTAGTATGATATTGGCCTTGAGTTCCTTGAATTTGTTTGAGACAAGAAATTTGGGTAATCTTAGCTGAGGACTATTATAGATGGTATTATGTAGAAGTAGGGTAGAATAGGGATTGCTAACCTTAATTGTGCACAAATTATTATGAGTTTGAATGTGTATTTTGTATATGATTTCTACTTAGTGGTTAAAGGGATAAAATTCATGTATTTATATTATTTTTATGCTTGTGCAAGTGATAAAAGAGGTCTAAGATGATCTTAGGAGGTTCTAAATTTGAAAATATATCTATTTGGGGAAAAGAAAGGTAAAGGGCAATAGGCCATTCTAGGACACTAACACCATGTGGTGCTAGTGTCCTTATTATGAAACTAGTGTCCAAGTGGTAAAATACTAGGCATGAAGGGACATGATCAATAAATTTAGGTCTAAGATAGCTTTATGGATGATTAGGGATGCATGTGGCCTGCATGAAGGTTAGATAAGTGTGACAACAGGATATAAGACTAAGCTAGGGATAGGTAGTCTCAAGTATCACTTTTAACACTCAAATACTAATTTTAGTGATTACATTTACTCCCCTCTTTATTTTATAAATTCAGCAAAGCAAAATTACTAATATAAAGGAAAAAGAAACATTCCTTGAATTACCTAGGAGGTGAAGCCTGTGAAGCTAGTTTTGAGTACGTGAAGTTATGTCTAAGTATGTGAAACATTCTCCAATGTGTGTCCTAAACTTGAAACATGCATAAATTAGTCCTTACTTAAGAGATATCAAAAACAAAACACTAATCTAATTAAAGAAATAAAACTAAGTAAAATTGTGTGAATAGATAGGAAAAAGGGAAAATAATGAATACACCTTACTAGGTACATGAACCAATGCATAAACCTAGTGACAACCTCTGTGTGTGTATGCATATAGTGATCAATCAGTGAATAACTTGGACTAAGCTAATGACCTCCTCAATCCTCATATGTGGGTGGCTAAAGAACTCAATTTGATTTTAACTCCATCATTAGCCATGTCTGTTTGGTGGATCATGACATGTGAATAGCTTGGATTAGATTGATGACATGTTTAACCCTCTCATATAAGTGGTGAAAGAACTCAAGTAGGATATGAATCCATCATTACCCACCCATGTCTATTAGATGCATCAAAAATTAAATTGTGTGAAGTGACTCTAAATATCTAATTAGGTATGTTAGCTCTGTGGCCATTTGAGTACATTATGTGACTCTAGGCCATTCGAGAATACCAACCAATACCAATGGAGTAAGGCATGAAACTAATGTGAAACCTAGAATATGATGTTGGGTTTGTACAATGTAGAAAATGACATGGAATTTATCATTCCATCTGATCAACCAGTGTGTAAGTGAGCATACAAAAAAATGTACCATGCACATGCCTCCAAATCCAATCTCTGAGCATATAGATTCTAGACTAAGTTAGAATAATATGTGTATGAGTATTTTAAATAAATATGAGAATGGTCATACCATGTATGATGCTCCCAATCTAAGTAAACTAATATGAATCTGAGTTGAGATAGTATGAATCTGAGCAAAACTGAGTATAATTGATAAATCTGTAACTGAACCTGTGCAAACCTATATTGTACATTTTATAATTTTTTGGATAATCTTGATTCTTTTTAAATTGAGGTACTGGACAATAGATCCATGTCTTAGATAGTATCACCATTCTTGGAAATGTGGCACTAGTGTCCTTTTGTTCTAATTTTTGTGCAACTATACTACTTTTTGGGTCATTATTTTCCCACTATGTATACCCAAGTCTAATTTTATATAATCTGACTCTATGTGTTAAAAATGTAATGTGAGTGCAATATAGGACCTGGTCTTTGTGATAAACCCTTGTGAATTCACCCTCTTTTGAGGAGAGTCGTTAAACTCATGCAAGAACTATCCTCAAAATAAAAATCTCTACAAGATGTGTGTTATGTGAAGCATATATGATAAGTATGTAATAATCCAATATAATGTGCATGCATAGCATTGTAATGTAAGCTAATCTAAGCATATGTAATGTAATATGTATGTGTAGAATAAGATTACGAGACAAGGTTAGTTCATGCATTAGTCAATAAATATCTAAAATAAACGTAAGCACCTAACTTATCAGGCCTACTCTCTCAAGGGGCATTGTTAATGAATTAAAACAACTAATTATGATAGTAAAATGATGTTATAACTTCCAAGTAGTTATTTACCCTCAGAATCATCTAAGAAGCATGATTTTCCCTAGATTTGGTGCTCCAAATTTTTTTTAATGAAGTGTAACTAGAGCCTCCATCATCTCATAGTTCACCAATGGCTTAGGTTCACAAGATTTGTCAATTAGGTGAATATATGAATATTTTCTATAGGAATTTTTGCATAGTAAGTTTATATAACTGAAGCTTAAAGGAATCAATAATGACCCTTGTATTTATAAATTATCAAAAGTGAAGGAATCAATTTATGACCATCTATATTAAGATCAAGATGTGTGGCCATAAATCCATTTAATTTTTGAGGCTCAATGCATTAAATGTCATAATTAATAAGCATGGCTTACAAATTAATATATTTGTCTGATATTTGTAATTTGAGTACTTGAAAACTTTCAGAGTGATGTCATGAATGATGTCACCATTTCAAATATTTGTTGTGATGTCATGATGATGTCATCAATATGAATTTTATGAATTTATAGAAATAAAAATTTAGTAATTTAACTATGGGCATTTTGAATATGCATTTAAATGGGTTTAACCAATTAAAAATGTATGATCAAGTTAATTTCCATTTATATAATATGGACAAGGTTGTTTTATACAAGTGGTCTAAAAATTTTAGTTTCTAGGTTGTAACTTGACTGGAGAAGAATTATAATAAGATGATGATTGCATATAGGAAAATGCTATATTTAGGAACATATTGACACAAATCAAGAATGGCACATGATGTGTGTAGATGAATCACAATGTTTGAATGGTTTCTAAGCTTAATTTCATTGTTTGTAAGAATTCATTCTGAAAACCATTTAGACATGGTACAAAAGTGGTAAAAATGGGGTGTATATATATTTCCCATGTTTGAAAAGGCATTACAAGACACTCGATGAAGCAATTACTTTTCAAAGAATGAAAAATTTGTTAAGAAGATGTTGGAAGGTAATGATGGAAGAAATAATTAGTGATCCATGATGCCCCCTCGAGAGGGTATGTGGGGATGAAAGATAGAGATGGACTCTCTAAAAAGAGATAAATAGTAAAATTGACCCATGGTTGAGATTAAATTCATATGAGCAAAATGCTTGGACACATTGATTCTTAATGTAAAAATAAAATAGAATATAATGAGCCTTAAGGCAAGGGGAAATGGGAAAATTGCATCCCAAAATAGAAGCAACACACTTTAACATAACCAAAAGAAGGCAAAATTTGTGGACTTAGGGAATGATCGATCCTGAAACAAGTTTCATACTATGAATTACCAAAATGAGGATAGAAGGCATAGATCTTAAAATTAAAAGAATAAATAATGAGAGCATTACTTCAGAGAAAGGAGGTCAATGAATTAATAATGTGGACCAATAGAGCATATTTAATTGGTTAATAAATTTATTTTACCCCATGAGGGTTGATTTGACCACTAATAATTGATTTTTCACTAGTATGGCTAATTGGATTGGTGATTGGTCTAAATATTATGCCCCAATAGGGAAAATTGGCAAGCATAGCTCAAGGATATAACCTATTATATATATTAAAAATGAGTGGGTGCAAATGTAGATATGATGGTCTAATGACTGAAGAAGCCACAAAAAACCAGGCATATGAGGATGCACAAAGTGATGAAAGAGATGATTGGAAGTATAATGGTGGTTGAGTTGACCCAAGATGCATCATGTATCCAAGTGTTGCCTACATAGTCTAGATGAACCTTGAGCCATTGTAGTTCTCCCAAAAGTGGGAGAAAATAGAATGAGAAACAAAGAATAGAAGAAATATGGACCAATATTCAATTGTGTTTATGATATCTTGTTTAGGTAGTAGATATGTAGGATAGTTCTTTCAGAGAAGTTATTCGGTACCGTGTTGAATTCTAGACTTGGGGCACTTGGTGCTTAATTTAGCAAAAAAAATTATGCATCATGAGTATAAATAACTTATAATAACATTATATTTTGTTTTTAATTGACCGGTTTGAATGTGAATATTTATAACTAAGGATAATGATAAAAATCACCAAAACTAAAGTTACAATTATTAACATTTAAACAAAAAATAAGGTAAAAATAAGAAGATAAAAAAGAAGGTAAAATACAAAAATTTAACCAACTTGAAATATAGATATAAACTACCAGGACTTAAGTAGGAACAAAAAAGTATGGAAAACACAAAAAAATAATAAAACAAAGCAAGAACAAACTATTAAACAATCTGGAATCAAGATATGAATAACCAAGGCCCAGGTATGAACATAGTGTACTTAAAAACAAGCACATAATAAAATAATTTAAATACAAATGTAAACAAGTCAAGCCCAAGGTAAGGCCAAACTCAAAATGTTTATGAAATGTATTCAAGTAAAATAGGAAAAATAAATAAAGAACATGATAAATAAAACAAACACACAAAAAAATAGCAATAAACAAAAGTAAATACTCAACAAAACATGAATATAAACTAATGAACAAACAACAAAACACCAATAAAAATAAATGAAGAGACATCAAATCACAATAAAACACCAAGAAAAATAAAATAGAGAGTAAAAACAATTAAACAATACAAAGCAAAGAAAAATTCCATAAGAAAACTATTCTAATCACATAAAAACAAATAAACACAAAAAATAGTTAATCAATGATGTTAGTGTAGATAGAAAACAAATTGTTTGTGCATGTGTAATATAGGCATTACGCTCTATGATAGGGTGACCCATAAACTAAGTGACAACAACACTGGTATAACAACATACAAATAAAGGATACAAAGTTGCCCCTAGGTGATAGGGAAACAACAACATAAAACAAATAGAAATTACCCCTAGGCTATAGGAGTAAATAAAATAAACAAACATGGGGGAATAGAAGAAAATAAATGGGTAGCCGAGCTAACTCCAAATGCACAAGGCAAGTAGACACTACTTACATTATTCCATGGATGTGAGATCCAACATGAACTTTAGGCCAAATGTAGTTCTCCTGGGATATCGGATAGAAGAAAATTGATGATAAGAGAAGATGATTCATGTGTAGAGGAATATGGGAATGGTCTCACAAAATATCAAGTATGTAATAAAATCCAAAGGTGTAGTATTGGATCTACTTAAAATAAACAATACACACAGTGGTGACTCACAAAATGGCAAGAGCATAAGGCTTAGGTTGTTCACAAAATGGAAAGAGTATGGCTTAGGTTACTCTCAAAATGGTGATTTCATGGATTAGGGGTGATCGAGTTGACCTCAATATAAATTGAGAACTACCTACATAGTCCCAAATGACCTCAAGTCAATGTAGTACGAATGTATGGAAAAATAAAAAGGATGGTAAAGTGAGACAAATGAAAAGGCAAATGGTAAGACAAGGTATATGGAAAGTCAAGGTAAATGGCAAGGGAAATGGAAAATAGAAAAGGTGAGGTAAGAGTTTCTATTGTTCCAACTAATGTGGATATGCACATCTTGATCAACATATGATAAAATAAAAAGAGTCAATCATTAAAGTTATTAGCCCACACCCCTTCTAAATAGATGCTCTATCAAGATCATATTGCTGATTTGGATTATAATAATGCTATTGTGACCTTCGGTGGTCATTGATTCTATTTCCTCTGAACTTTGAGACAAGATGTCTCTGCAGCCTCTATAAAGGAAAGTGCAACTAATAGGGGTAAATAATAATAGGCAAAGGATAAATGGTATGAGTTGGTAATGAAATATTGGTTCATAATATAATGTATAATGATTGGGTAATAAATGAAGATAGATACTTTCAGTTACACACACATCTGTTGATTCCATATTCAACATAATTTTGGTTATGGTAGGACCCAAGACTTCTAAATATGCTCTCGATAGGACCACCAGATTTTTTTATTATTTGGACCTAAGATTAGTTGTAATATGATTATGCTATAGATTGGAAGATGTACTGATGTTATCTTTGATAATTCCTTCACCAAGAAGTGAATAACTATTGTGCTCAACCACTGTCACCTCAAGGAGATTTTCACCAATAAAATTGTCAGGATTGTCTCATAGCGCCTCTGAGAAGGTTTCACTAAGGAATGTTGACTTTTAACTTTAATTATTTTCTAGTGCCTCTAACAAGGTTTCATTAGAAGATGCTGAGTGCAAACTTTGATTGTCTTGTATCACCTATAAAAAGGTTTAGTATGAGATTCTTCTTCTTCTATATGAATGTGGTCTTAGTCCCCCTGATATTCTGCACCTGATATGTCACTGTGGATGCAATTTAACAAAGTGTGATTTTATTAGTCCAAATTTATGATTGTAAGAGGTGAAACATCAATATAATAGCTATGTTAGTTGGTGGTAATTATATGTGGAAGGGTAATGGAATGATGAAAGGAAGCACAATCCTCATAGAAGATACTATGATGACTTATATCGATGCTAAATTAATCATCCTCAAAAATCATAGAAGGATCACAAATGTATTCAAATTGATCTACAAGGCAAGTGTAACAAATGTTGTAATAACCAAAATTGTATTTTGATTCTGAAGTTTATTCTAACTCATAGGACTCTATATCCAATGTTTAGACTGACATTGATTCTAGTTTTGCTGTTGAATTTGATATCAATTCAATAATAGAACCCAACTCTAATTCTAATTCTTCTTTGAATATGGATTTTACTATAATGATGTCTTGTTGAATGTGTAGTATTGGAAAATTAATGACCTATGATGTCACAATGGGATCTTTGAAAATGGATTCATCTAATAAGGGTTCAACACAAACTAGCTTGTCTAGGTGAAGCCCCTCAAAGAGAGACAACAACTCAAGGGGTGACTCCATAGAGACTAGTTTGTCAAAGTGAGACTCCTCAATGAGGGGGAAAAGGTCTAGAAAAAACTCCACAAATATTTTCTTATCAAAGTGAGGTGTTTCATAAAAAGGATAAGGGTTTACATGAAATTCCACTAAGATTGGCTTGTCAAAGTAAGGTTCTTCGAAAACAAGGAAAGGATCAAAAGGTGATTCATCATAGGTTAACTCATCACAAATGAGTGTTTTAACAATAACATCGAAAATTGATTGATTTTTTGGCCTTGGTTTACACTTGGTTACAAAATATCAATTTTAAACATATTTTGGTCCTTAAAATACAAATCTTAGAGAGGTAATGTCTGGCTCTATTATGGCTCAAATATTGGATTTGAATTTCTAAAGTGGGGAATAGTTGGCACTGGATGAGGGCTTGAAATGGTAATCCTTAGGAGTTGTGAGGTTTGGTTGCTAACACAAGCCAAAGGATGAAGGATTAAAATGGTAATTTTTAGGCATTATATAACTTTGTTGCTTGCATAAACCAAAGCAGAAGGGCCTAGAATAGTGACCCTTAGGTACTGTAGAGATTTTTTATTCATGCAAGTTGAAGGAGGCAAACCTTGAATGGTGACCTTTAGGTGTTTTGGAGCTTGGTTTTTAACACAAGCCAATGGAAGAGGACTTATAATGGTAACCTCTGAGTGTTGTGGAGCTTGGTTGCTAATGCAAGCCAAAGGAGGAGAATGAGGCGGGCATCTAAAAATAAACATAGATCGGTTTAAAATATAATAACTAGCCCAAAATATGGTGATATGAGCCCATAAAAGATTCCATGACAAAGGGTGGTATTGGTCTAGAAAATATACCCCTAGAAAGGGCAGTATTGGTTCAGAAAAGATGCCATAGTTTGAAGATGGGTTTATATGTTTTTTAAGATATGAAATGTGATTCAAAAATGTTAAAAAGGTGTTTTAGACTCTTAAATCAAACAAATACTAGGTAAAACAAGACTATAATAAAAGGAAATGGCATAGTGCCACACAACTACAAGAAAGAGGTTACGAAATTACTCAACCTTGGTTGGTTGAAATCATCAATTTAAAGAAAATAAAATAATATTGGAATCTAGAGTGTAGGCTAACATAATAAAACTTAGGATCAAAGTATGTCAACACCATATAAATCTAAGCATAATTGTGGTGAGTTATGGCTATAGAATCTAGAAAAAGACCTTTTGAATCAAGAAGATTAAGACATGAACTAAGAAGCTCAAGATGTGAACTAACACAAGAACTCCTAAAGCATAAAGCCAAAACTAAATGGGTAGCATAATGGCACCACATGGAAAATAAGGTATAATGGTCTAGGAACTTACAACATGAGTGAACACAATATAATCTAAGTCCAAAATAAGAATAGAATGAGACAAGGGTCTAGGTAACAATCTTCAATCCAAACTGAATATCTCACCCAAGTTACTCAAACCAAGTGCTGCACTGATGAACCAATAGCATTTTGGCTTAGAACTTAAAAATAAAAGATTTCAAATTTAGATTAAAAAATAAGGAATTTTAGATTTACAAAGTGATGAATAGTTCTAGAGTCAAATTAACAACATAACAACGTTATTTAGAATACAAACACAATGATTTGATTTGGACTTTGAATAAGGTAAAAAGCGATTTGGATTTGACCAGTGTAATGCCTTTTTATTCAAAATAAATGATGTGCAACAAGTATTTGGTTTTTGATGTGTTTTTGTTTCACAAAAATAGTTTTTAGACTCAAAATACTATGTAAATAAATAAGAACAACAAAAAACACCAAAGCAAACGTCTTATCCTTTAAAACTAATAAGGTGGATTTGTACTCTTAGATTCTATAAATGTATTTCTTCTTGAGAAGAAATAAGTTGTAAATCTAATAAAATTATATGTACATGAAAATTAGGGGTTTTTAGGCCCCCTCTTCTCTCAAGAGATCGTACAATGACTTAGAAGTTCGGGCTACTTACCCTGCACCAATAATAATTTATATTAAGTGGGGTTTATCTAAAAACTATCAAGTTTTGTACATTCTAAATGGTCTCATATGTGTGATTAAAAATAGGGAACAACACATCATTTAGATGCATGTTAACTGGCTTGTTCTGAAAAGGTCTTGTCCTTTTCACAACCATTACATCCATCAATTACTCAATGTAGTGTGACGTCTGGGTTAAACCTATGTTATGAGGTAGTCTATTGCTAATGAAGGTTGTTTAACTACTCAAACAAGCATCCCAGTAAGTTGACCTTGACTTATATACCATTATCATGTAGTGGGGTTGAAATAATGTTAGGAGATGAATTCTCGGGTCAACGATTCCTTAAACAACCCTTGGGGAGGATATGAACTCCTACACACAAGCCAAGATGCAAGAAATAAAAATTGTAGGACTTTAGTGTTGTTTTGGGATCACCCAAATCACTCATATTTTGAGAAGATTTTGGGAAGTGCCTTAGCAACTTTCCTTTTACAATTTGGATAAAGTGACAAAAGTAATTAGTGAAGCATTTTTTGATCACCCAGGTTCCCTAAATGGGATGGGGGGATAGCATACACACTAGATTTGGTTTGAAAAACAAACATACAACAACAATAAAAAATCAAAAGCTCTTATGAGCACTTAACTAAAGTTTGAGTTTTTTGTAGAACACCAAATGAGATATGAAACAAAATTTTCCTTTGATTATTGTAAAATGGAAACTAAGTGTATTAGAAGTTTAAATAGGGGTGTATGGAAACTTGCAAAATAGAGTATTAGAAGTTTAAATAGGGGTGTATGATTGTCAAATGAATTTGTAACTTGATATCTTAGCTCTTTATTTTTTGACACAGGTCGATTCCACCATTATGTAGAGTATTTTTTTCATTTAATATGGAATTGTGTTGTTCCTTAGGATGATTATGCTGAAAGGTAGAGACATAAAGGACACTATTTTGTGATCCTCATGATTATAGGGTGATATTGTTGATTAATAGGGCATTTTCATCGATGAGTAGGGGAAACTTACCTAAGTGATAAAAATGGTAGAAATGAAAAACACAACAATTACCTATAGGTTTTGGTTTAGGATGATCTCATTGATATGTTGTCAAACCTGTCATTCCACAAGTCTAACTTACCAATTTATAGGTCAATTTTGTCATTCTTGTAAAAAATATAGACATATAGAAAATAGAAAAGTTAATTTTTCCATTTTCTAGGGTGATTTTACTATTGCATAGGTCAATTACACCACTCTATAGGGTGTTTTCACTAATGTTTAGGTTGAAGTCACCATTTTAAAGGTCAATTTTATTGTTCGACATAGAAGTCATAAAACACAATAATTAAACAAAAAGAGGAGAAAATAAATCTCAAAAGAGGGTCTAAGTGCTTAATTAGAAGGGATACAATTGATGTGTGAGATGTGCATTTCCATCAGGTGCACCATAATGTGGAATAGGATTATAAGACAAGGTTAGATCCTGTGTTACTCAATAAATTTCTAAAACAAGCATAAAGAACTAACCTATCAAGCCTAATCCCTCAATGGGTGTTGATAATGAATTAAAATAACTAATTATGAAAGCAAGACAATGTTATACCTTCCAAGTAACTACTTTCCCTCACAAGCGGCCAAGAATCATGCTTTTCCTTGGATTTGGTGCTCCAAATCTTTATCAATGAAGTGTAACAAGATCCCCCATCATTTCCTAGTTCACCAATGGATTAGGTTAAGAATATTTTTCAATTGGGTGAATACATGAAGCTTTTCTATAGCAATTTATACATAGTAAGTTTGTATAACTGAAGCTTAAAGGAATGAGTGAGGACCCTTGTATTTATAGATTTAAAAAAATGAGGTAATAGATTTGTGATAATCCATATTGATATCAAGATGTGTGGCCACAAATCCATTAAATTTTTGAGGATCAAGGCATTAAATATTGTAAGTAATAAGCATGGCTTATAAATTCATATATTTGTTTGATATTTACAATTTGATTGCTTGACAACTTTTAGGGTGATGTCATGCATGAGGTCACCATTTTAGATATTTATTATAATGTCATGATGATGTCATCAATATGGATTTTATCAATTTATAAGAATAGAGATTCACTAATTAGTTATGGACATTTTGACTATGTATTTAAATTGGTTTAAGAAATTAAGCACCTTTGATTAGGGTAATTGCTATTTCTAGAATTTTGACAAGGTTATCTTATACAAATGGTCAAAAAATGTCAATTTCTAGGTCATAACTTGAATGGAGAAGAATTAGAAGAAAATGATGATTGCATACATGATAATGCCATATTTAGAAACATATTGATGCAAATTAGGAATTGCACATGATGTGTATAGATGAATCAAAGTGTTTTAATGGTTTCTAGGCTTAATTTGCATTGTTTATAAAAAGGCATTCTAAAAACAATTTAGACATAAAAGTGGTAAAAATGGGGTGTCTATATTATGTTGTGTAGAGAATTCACAAGGGTGATAATATAGATATAATAATTTATGTAACAATAAATCTAGGTAAAACTAGGTAGCTACCTGGGGGGATGGGACATGATGTCCATCATGACACCCTAGTATGAAGGGGAGATGCATGAGGTCCCTTATGGTATAAAAAACTAGTGTGTGTAAAAAGAAAAAGACAAGTGTCATGCACATGTCATATACAATAAATCATACATAAAAAACACATGAGGCACACAAAGTAGGATAAAGGGCCATAATACAAAGGACATGGGCACATGTCACTAAATCTAAGAAAAAAAAGACATACAAGTACATGTTCAAATGTCCACATATGCAAGAAAAAAGAAAGCTGGATTAGAGTGACATAGAAGGACATGTTTAAATGCACACATACACAATTAAGAAGGCACACACAAAGACATGGTCACATGTCCAAAGCATACATACTATGAATAGAAGTGGTGTAGAGCCAAAGAGCAATGGTATATTCAAAACCCCTCAAATATAAAAAGTATATAGATACAATCAAGTTTAAACTAGGAAATCTACAAATGGAAGTATGCATGAATATGTAATACAAATCCATGTAAGAGCTAGGATGTACATATGTTGAGTCTAAAGTATGAAAAACTAACAAAAAAGAATCTAGGTAAGTGTAGCATGATCAATATCAAGATATAACAATGCAAAATTATGATGTAGAGTATACAAATATAGAACCTGGGAATCAAAACTATGTATAGGATTCCTCCAAGTGGGTGAATGTGTCATGTGAAGACCCATGTATTAGTGTATATCCCCTAGTGGGTAGATAATAGGAAATCTAGATCAGTGTAGTAGACATGAGTCCTATAAGAATCTTAAAGCATTTGAAAAGAACAAGTGAAGCATGTATGTATGATAAAACTAACTATAATAATATGTCTAGAATTTGTAGTATATGTAAAATATAATAAATGTAAACATAATAATGTATACAATCTAATTATTTCTGTTTCTGAGTAATTATTTGAATGTTCTTGTGTTTTTTGGGATAATATATTTTATTTTTATTTTTTGGGTGTAATCTATGTACAAACAACATGAAAATGAACTATGTACAAGGATCAAGAGAGAATAAAAGTACACATAAGAAGGGAGGAACAATACTAACTTATGAGTCTCATGGGAGACTCACTATCAATGTGGCCGATGTCAAAAATAGGAATTGTAATCTCTCGTGCAATGTGATTATTATGCTAGATTTGAATGGTGTTGTAGTATGAATCTGAGTATTATTCATCATCAGAATCATAATAACCTAGAATTCTAGAGGGAATTAAATCATACTATGGAATTGACCTTTCAAAAAAATTCTTTGGCATATTAATTGTGAATTTTCCCTTTGAAATGGTGTTTATTGTATGGATATGGTGTTTTGTAAGTTATTTTGTCATAAATACTCTTCTTGGAATGATTATTGGATTAGAATTATTTTGACTTTACAACTAAATTTATTACTCTTTTTATAACATGTATAGTGTATACGGATATTCTGCCTTGATAAATTGTATCTATGAATGATTTGCCTTAGGATTTTAAATAAATCCCAATTTTTTTTTTACCAACATTATCAACTACTAGAATAGGAGTAGTGATGCCTTGGGCCTACTTTCCCAAACTCTAACCATGATAATCAAACTATTGTAGATATTTTTGACCAAAACCATACTACTTTGAAAGTTGAGCCTCATTTTGTACAGGCAATTTTCACCATGTTTAGGAACTTCATAATTTTCATGGATTCAAAGGGTTGTGACAAGTCCCTCACCATGTATTAAATTTATTCTTGGTCCCCCCCTCTTTCAATCTCATTCTATAAGGCAAATTCTCCATGAAGGTGCAATCATGTGCAACTTGCAAGTCAGACAACCATTAATGAACATGTATAGGTGTCATAAAGGAGGAAAATTAGGTTGAAATGGATGTTTTGAAGTTGTTTCAAAGACCATATTAATTATGAGAAAACATTTGGGTAATTGGTAAATATTTTTGGTTTGTTTAAGAGGCCTAAACAATTCACATTATTCTAATCTTGCTCACTTCTTACCTACAACTCACATTCATCTACAGGTGCCTTCATAGGGAATTTCAAGTTGAAAAAGATGTGTTGACATTTGCTTCAAATCCTTAGGAGTGTGAATATTTCATTAGAAGGAATTGAGACATGCCTAATACCATTTTAAATTAAAATACAGTACACACTGCCAATACTCACATTGCTACCTGTGTATGATAGTGGTCACCTACAGGAAACCTTGATAGAGAGCTAAAGATTCCTTGTAAAGTATTTAAATAAGCAATAGAACTATTAATAAAGTCCTAGTGTGTTTAATGGATTCTATCAGACATGTTTGGAAGATATAAATACTATGCAAAGTTGAAATTCAATTCTAAGTAGATGACTATAAACTTAGGGACCTTTTTCCCAAAATTGCCAAAATAAAGCACCTATTTTTTAGAGTGATTTTATAACAATGTCATGTTGACCTTTGATCACTTACAGTGCATTAATATTATGGATATATCATAGGATAATGACTTGGAAAATTACATAGGGAAGTTAAGCAATGGATATTGGTTATTGAGAGACTCAAACTTGTTTATATATGCACTGATTCCATGTAATAAAATCTATAGGGTTTGAAGATATAAAATGACCTTAACAGTTAAAGATGTTTTAAGGCATATTATTATGTATTGAATGACCTAATGAAGTGTAAAAGATACTAAATTTACATGGATAATATGATCAATGATGTCTCAAGGACTAAATATGCACCTAAAGGCCTCTTAGATCATAAATATGCCCCTATAGGCTGGTTGTAGGGTCACCTTGAGGACTAAGATTGATAACCTTGATAGCAAAATTCTTTCCAAGCATGAAAGGAAAATATGATGATATAATATTTTTTAGAGAGATTAAAGGGAGGTTTAATTCTTTTATACAATTCTTACACCATAAATAACACCTACATGATCTCTCATAGTCAACTCTAGTTGATTATGAGAGGCAGAGAACAAAAGAGAGTATGTTTAATGAGGCCTAGTCTAAAAGGTAGACACAAATGATAAAAAAAAGTGTAATATGATTATAGGAGAGTTATAGGAGGTTATTAAAATTTTTATAAAACCAAAACATACATTCATACCTACAAGTTACCCTCTTCTAAGGTAAAAAGGCTCAGTCTGTTGTAACTAGGCAGAGAGTGAGCAAATTTAGTAATTGAGAGTGTGAAAGGCCTAAAGTATGAAATAAAGGGTATATAACATGATATAATGACCATAGGGGATATGGGAAGTCATACAAGTTTTTTAAAATCCTAAATAGGTAGTGAGAACATATAGGTGCAGTATAAAAAGCAGAGACAAAACCAGGGGCTTGTTCACTCAACCCTGACCAGTCAATGTATGAGAAGAGTATGAGAAAGGATGTATTGATAAATAAGGGATAAGATAAATTTAATAATAATAATAAAAACCTAAAAACACCCTCATAACTAATTAAAATTCAAAGGGAAGGTACTTCCAAGTGCAAAACATAGTCCTCATGAAGAACCCTGCACAGTCTGTCATACGAGTTTGTCTTGGGTCTTTGATGATTTGAAATGGAAAATGATGTCACAAAGGGATAAATTTGGGTATATAACATGTTTTAAACATAATTAATATTATTTAATCTTTATTTTTAATGATGAAATTGGGGAATAACCCTCTATTTTGTCTCAGATAGAGGGTACTTTCCCTTAAGCTTAAACTAGTAGATTTGGAGGTTTAGGTAAGAAGAGTAAACTAGAAGATAAGGAGATACTTAAAATGGGTTTGGAAATATAAGGTAACATATTTAAATTATGGAAACTGAACACAAAGCGAGGAAATTCAAAAAAGTGGTCTAGGTGGCCAGAGTTGCATGCAAGCCTACTAGGCAGGTTTTGGCCTAGTGCCCAAATGAGAGGTCAAAACCATTTTTAGCACAATTTAATCTCTATAATAATTTTAAAATTTTTTTGGGTGTAATTTTTTATTTTAATAATCTTTTTTAATATATAGGAAGCATAAGGAGGTCATGTTTTGAGCTAAAAGCCAACTCAGACCTGTTAAACAAGGTTTAGGCCAAGGCCAAATGAAGAGTCATTCACACTTATAGCATTAGGTAGGACTTATAAATAATTTATAAATGTTTTTAGGGTGAATTAAGAAATTTTAAAGATACTAATATTCAAATGAAACCCTAAGAAAACCATTTTTATCCTGAAAGCAACATCAGGCCTATGCAAGTTGGAGAAAAGAGCTTGATAGGTTAAGTTTTGATACTCATATCTTTTTGGAGTTGTGCATGGAATATAAAAGAGTTTATAGGTGTTATCTGTGTCATTTAATATCATCCTTATGGAATTTTTTTTCAATTTATACGTTATATCTTTATGAACAAAGCTTAAGAGTCAAAACAAGCCTAAAACCCTTGTTAAACCCTTATAAAGACTAGTTTGAGGAAATGAGAGAGATAATGCACAAAAATGTATAAAAATAGAATTAATGATGATTTAATTTTAAATATGACTCATTCATACTCCCTACCATCAAAATTAGCCATCAAAATTAGTTGTATATAATTATATGAATAGGATGCAAAATAGGGTATTTTTGACCATTTTTTATGTTTTGTAGGTTCTAAATGGATTATGAGGATGAAATAAAGTTTGGGAGGAATATATAGACTTCATATAACACCAAATATACATTTAATGATTTTAAAATTCTCCTAATTATTCAAACAAATAGATTCATCTTAGCCAGTCAAAACTGGCATATTGGACAAGCTATTGAAAATGGTGGAAAACTTTAAGTGAACTAAATTTAAAGTGTCCGTAATTATTATAAGACCATGGAATGTCTTCACACTTGTCATCCACTCACTCTCATGGATTTTCATAGGAAAATAAATCCATATTTGAGTCTAACTGTGTAGAGTGCATGAAAGAAGAGCTTTTTAGACTGCAGATGATGATGGCTCATTTCCAGATGATTCTAGAGGACCAAGCCTACAACTAATACATGGAGAGGTATAGATGAAAACCTTACCCTTATTTAAAATATTTAGATATATCCTTAGTAAATTTTGGGACATTCAAGTAGGGATAATCATGAAGGTAGTTTTTTTGAGCCAGTTAAGGGAATTTCATGCCACTTTACAAGAGTTTGAAGCCTTGGATGGACACTTGGGTTTCCTAAAATTGCATGGTTCATCCCAAATCATATTCTAATGTATAAGTAACTATTTTTATTAGTTTTACAAGTGTCCTTATGATCTTTGGACTTATCTTTTATTCTCTCTCTCTCAAGTTATATAAGAACTAACCATTTTGGCTATTGTAACTGATGCTTCACCTCAGCATGGCCAAGCCCTGCTCATTTGCATACCATTTGATCAATAAAAATTATAATTTTTTACCTATTCATGACTATTGTTAGTTTGTTTTACTTGAATGTTAGATCTTGTTTAGTGAAGACTATGGATTCCTTAACATGTTGTCTTATTCTTACATCCTATTTGTAGTTGGAAAGCTTCTTCTTACAGGGCATGTGAAGTGTTCTAGGAAATGTCAAGGATTGAGTGAGTTAGCATATTCACTAGTGCCATTAAAGTCCTCTTGTCTAGTCCTCCTAGATTTTCACATTCATCCATAACCTCATAATGTAACATTGATGTGAGAAGATGTAGATTGAAGGAGTGTATGTTTGGTTAGTCCTTTGATCTCATGTGTAACATGTTGTTGGTTGGAATTCATCATCTTATTTGGTGTATCACCTCCTTTAGAATAGTTTGTTTTTGGTTATCTCTCTCATTTTTCCCCCACAAAGTTTAGGTGTAGTTTCAATCCAGATTGGTACATCAAGGGATCCATCTCTATCTAGAGATTCATCTCATCCTTAGGCTACCCATAAGCCTAGAGGTGTTTCCATTGTGCCACTTGGATGAGGAGAGCTTTGCCATAGCCTAAAAGGGTAAAAATTAAAGTGACAACAAGTACCTCACTTAAAATCTTATTTTATCTTTGAATGTTTTTTGAATCACTAGTTTTAGTTATACTTTATTGTGATTTATGATTTGGTTATGAAAGAGTGCTAGGCACAAATTTTCTAGGTGTAGATACATATACATGGTTTATGCTGGCATATTCTGAGAAATATGTAAATATAATTTGATTTTATCATAATGTGACATGTTCACTTAATATCTAATTTTTATTTTATAAATCTGATAATAGCTTGTGTTAGATTATGTATTTCATGTTTGCTACTATATTAGCTTGTTATTTTGTATTTTAGTGAGTTTGTCTTATGTGAGGATTTATCCCAGATTGGATAGTTAGGATAGTTCTATATTTTGTATTTATGCAAGATATTTATTTTGTACTAGCATATCATATTTTTGAATAACACTTGATTCACTTTACTTTGGAATCAATTATCTATAGCTTCATGTGTGATGTTTTGAAGTTATCACTTCTAAATCTTGGGTTGGAATGATTGTTCACCATTCCTAACATGGTACCAGAGCTTTGAAGTGTTTCTCCCATCCACATTTCTACTTCAAAAATTTCCCTTGCCGTTGCTTCTTATCTTGTCATATACTTCCCTTATCATTGCTTCTTCTCTTGTCACAGAGAGGAAGAATAAAAGAGAGGCATGCAAGGAGATCTTGGTGCCATTTTTCAAGACTTTTCAAAGATTTTGTTGCCTTTTGAATATTTTCCATTACTTTTGAATATTTAAAAATTTTACTTGAAGAGATTTGAAGAGCATTAAAGTTAGAATGTGGCGTTAAAAATATTTCAAGCTCGATACCTTTTAAGGAATTTTTAGATCTAAGCTAGGCACTTTAATATTTTACCTTAGCATCATTGTTTAAGATTTGTTAAGTATTAACTAAGTCATCTTTAGAAAGAGGTGTTGGAATGCTTGTACATAATAGTAAGACATTTTCTACTAGAAATTCTGCATTCTATTCTGAGTTACTCTTTGTTGCATTGATTTAGGCATCAATTTTTACTTGCAAGGAATTAGAATTCTAAGATTGATGCTTGTTCTATTTTTTTTTTTACAAATATCACTAGTAGTGGCATTGGATTTGCTTCTACAAGAAGTTTTCAGTTATGAGTTTCCTTTTTTGTTGCATTTTTACTTTGGCTGGGCATTACAAGGCTTATGAGTGTAGAGGCATTGGAAGAGAAGATCAGTTTGGAAACTTTAGCATTGAAATTCTCGACCTCCAAGATGGAATATAAGGCTTTGGCTTATCTGCTAAGAGATATGTAGTTTATTGAGGTGCCCTTTTTAATAGTTGGGCTTAGAATGGTTCTTCTCTATTGAGAAAGAAGAGATCTTGGAAGGTGGTGTTGACATCTAAATATGTCTACTTCTATTATCTACCTCCACACAAGTTGTATTGAAATTTTTATCTTTGTTATGGAAAGGAAGAGATGTGCTTAATATTGATGTTTGTCTAAGAGAGGATAGGTGTTAGAGAATAATCTTGTTACTTTTGTGATCAAGGCATTAGTTTATTTCAAATCTATAAGATTTTTTTTCTTTCTCCTTGCTACATAAAGACTGTGGTGTTCTTTTGGATCTAAAGATTAAAAAAAACAATATTTTTTCCTTTTTCTCTCATCAAAACAACATCATAATTCATTTTTTTGATTGCATAAGCTAAAATTTTTCCATAAGAGGAAGTATAATTCACTTGCACAAGCATATCGATAATTAGGAAGATCACTTTTAACATTGGTTGGCATTTATAAATCCATGGTTTAATTCTAGTTCCAACTAGTGGTTGGATGACTGTGTTCTTTTCTGATTTGGTCATAAAAACTAGTTTGTAGTGTTTTGTTAAATGTTTTGTTCCATTTTACAAGAAATCATAACACCAATAATTTTTTAACCATAACTCAAATTTGAGTTCTATTTTTTTGAAAAGTGCATAATTTTTCATTCCCTATCTATTAGTGTCATTAATTTGTAAAAATTCACTAATTTTATAAAGTGCCAAAATTGGGAGGGGGGGGGGTCCTATAATACAAACCTTTGGGGGGTTATCTCAGTACTAATTTTATCTACCCATTTGCATTCTTTCTGATCTTTGGTGATTATTAACATGGATTCTACTTTTGGAAATTGACAATTTTGACCCCTTGAATACACATAATTACCATACATGGATACCCCGAATGGAAATAATCATAAAGTGCAAAGGATTATGGTCCCTAATAAATGAAATACAACCAAAGTTTACATGTGAATTAAAAAAAAAGTAGCATTAATGTAAGTTTTAAGAATGTATGGGCTTGATTGAGGGATATATGAGTGACAGTCTTTTGTTTCATTTCGATGGGTGTGATTCTCCATTTAAAATGTGGATTAAGTTAAAGGGTTTGTTTGGGAGATTAGATCACTTAAGATATATTCATCTTGAAGTGGAGCTTACATCACTAAATCTAGATGACTTTGCCTCCATTGTAGACTACCTCACTAAGTTTAAACATTTGTTGATATAGTTGAAGGGGAGTGGAAGAGATAAAAAGGATGAAGAGTGTGTGTGCTTGATCTTGTCTAAATTGAGTGGCCTATTCCAAATCTTTTCCTCTAAATTTTTCTCTAGTATGGATGCCTTAAGTGTCGCATTCAAAATTCTAGATCTAGAGTTGTTTTATGAGAGACTTACTAGGGAGGAATCCAAATTATCTCACCTTGACTCTTCTACCACTCAAAAATCATTAGTTGCATCAAATATTAATACTAAGGGTAAAAAGAAGAACACTCCTCCTCCACCTCAAAATTCACCTAATCCCAACACTAATACATATAAACCCAAACCATCTTTCAAATCCAAGAATAAGTCTAACCTATCTTGGTCCTCTAATGGGGGGACTGGTCTTGAAGAGTCTAGGTGTTTCAAAATAATTAAATCCCTAGAGGATGTCGTTAAGAAACACAATATTTATATGCCCACTCCTTCATCTTATGAGCATGGGAAAACACTTAATGTTTTCAGGAGATCACAATTACTTATTTTAGATAGTTGGGTTCTAGACTCTAGTGCTTCACACCATATGACTTCTAAGGAGTCTTTTGTATCTCTTGGTCTAAGTTATACTTCCAACATCAAGGTTGAAGATTCTTCCTTCATTTAATTTAAGGAGAATGGTGACATACAAATAGATGGTGGTTACATCAATGATGCATTTAATGTTCTAGACATCACCACCAATATACTTTTAGTTTATCATATTTTCAATTCTAATCAGGGCAAGATAGTGACATTCACACCATAGGGTGTAGAAGTTTGAGCTTTGTTAGATCCACACACACTTATTACAAATGGTGTTATTGATCAGAGTTATCAACTTTACTATTTGGAGGGTTTAGATGATACTCATCTTTTAGGGACATGTTTAGTTTCTCATGCAGATTCTAATAGTCAGCTTTTGAATGAGAGATATGGACACCTAAACTATAAATATTTGAAGGAGTTGAACACTCATGGTATGGTAAAGGGTCTTTCTATATTTTCATGTCTTGATAGATTTTTCTTAGGTTGTACATTATGTTTGTTAAGGGTATGTCTATGAGCGGTTCTTCACCACTTGAGCTTGTGCATAATGATTTGATGGTCTTTCCTATTCCTTCTTTCAATGGAGTTAAGTATGCACTTAAATTAATTGATAATTTATTGAGGCATACTTGGGTCTATTTACTCAAGTACAAGAGTGATGTCTTTGCTCACTTTAGAGTCTTTAAGGCTTTGGTTGAGAAATAGTCTTTAATTTCCATCAAGAAGCTTCATACATATAATGGAGGAAATACTTCAGTTGAGAGTTATCTAATTTTTTGGTAGTTCATGGTATTGTTCACTAGCATTCTGTTATACACACTCCTAGCTAGAATAACTTAGCAAAAAGAAAGAACCAAACTTTAAAAGAGATGGCTAACTGCATGATGCATTCATAATATCTACTTCCTATCTATTGGGCATAGACAATTAATTGTGCAAACTACATTTAGAGCCACACACTACACCAAACACTTGAGAATATGACTCTAGAGGAGGCTTGGTCTTCATCCAAGTTTGATGTCTCATTTTTTTGAGTCTTTGTGAGCCTTGCTTGGGTGTTTGTACCAAATAAGGAAAGGAAAGAATTAGATAAGAAGAAAAAAATGTTAATATTTTAGGGTATTATAAGGACATGAGAGCTTATCATATTTTAGATCTTAATACTCATGATGTTCATTTTTGAACTCATGTATAGTTTGATGAGCATTTCACATCTCATGACTCTTCATTTTCTTTCATATCTTCTTCTTCTTTTGATGATTCACCTCCTCTTGAGGTTTTATTCTTTGAGGAGCTAGTTTAGGAGATTCTTGAGGAGGTTATAGAAGATGTGGATCTTGTTCACACTGATGTTAATAGTATGCCTAACTAGGATTGTCCTATAGATTTTGAGGTAACACCTTTCATACATGATCTTCTATATACTTGACATCATCATACACATTCTATAGGTACTAGAATTTTATTTAAGGCATTCTTTGGATATTTATAGTGTTTTTCAAATGATCATAGAATACACGTGTGGGATGATGCAGTGGTAGATGAGTATTATTCATTGATGAAGAATCAAACTTGGGATTTGGTCACTCTTATTAAGGGAAGAAATTTGGTTAGGTGCAAGTGGATTTATCACACCAAGTATGCAACTAATGGGTCCATTTATAAGTATAAGGCACATCTTGTTGCAAAGGGATTCTCACAGGTCAAAGGTACTGACTACTCTAAGACTTTTATGCCCATTACCAAGATGGATTATGTTCAACTTATACTTTCTCTTGCTACATCATAGGGTTAGATAGTATATTAGATATATGTTAAAAGTGCTTTCTTGCATGGAGACTTGCATGAAGAAATCTATATGGAGCAACATGTTGGGATTATTCATGATTCTTCTCTTGTTTTTTCACTTAAGAGGTCTCTTTATGATCTCAAATAGGCCCCTTGAGCTTGGTATGACAATATGGATTCATTTCTTATCTCCACTAGCTTTGTTCATTTCCACTTTGATCCTATAGTGTATATTCAACATATTGGGGAGAACATTGTTATTTTGGTATTATATGTTGACAATCTGCCTCTCACAAGTAGCTATTCATCTCAGATTCAAACTATTTAGTAGGCAATTTTAGCATAGTTCGACATTATAGATCTTGGTATTTTGCATTTCTTCCTTGGTTTATAGATTTCAAAGTTAGATATAAAGATCTATTTGAGTTAGTATAAATACAAACTTGATCTTCTTCATCATTTTAGTATGGATGATTTCAAGTAAAGTCCTCCTTTTCAATTTGGCATGACTCTCACTACCTCTTACACTACTCCACTTTGTGATCCTACATTATATAGGTAGATGGTTTTGAGTCTTATGTATTTAACCCATACTCACCTTGAAATTTCATTTATAGTTGGGCTTGTATATAGGTTTTCACATGATCCTCATGATAGTCATTGGAAGGTTGGCAAGAGTATTCTACAATATTTGTGAGGCACTACTCATTTTGGATTACACTACACCAGTGGTTCTGCTTAGTTGGTTGGATATAGTGACTCAGATTGGGTAGGTTATTTTGATGATAGATGTTCCACTTATGGCTACATATTATTTCTTGGTTCTTTACATATTGTTTTGTTATGAAAGAATCAATAAGTTATTGCACTTTCATCTATAAAGGCTGAGTATAGGGTAATAGTTATAGTGAGTCAAAATATTCTCTAGCTTCATCAGTTGTTGATAGAGTTTGGATTCACATAGGATTCACCCACTATACTTTGGTGTGATAACTAGAGTGAAATTCATATATCTCATAACCCAATTGAGCATCAATGGACCAAAAAAATTGAGTTATAAATGTTAATCATTCATCTTCACATTTAGGATGGAGTTCTTAACTTAGACTATATTCTAACTCAACAAGTTGTATACATCTTCACGAACCATTTTGCATCACCTCATTTCCTTAAGTTATTTGGCCTACTTGGGGTTTTAGCAGTTGTCCTTAGGGGGTGTTATGAAGACATCTTCCTTCTTCATTTCATGGATACATATTGTACATGAGTACTTTATCAAGCCTAATTATTGAGACTCATACTTTGGATATGCCACTATTTCTTTTTTTTCTCTTATTAGCCCTTAACTACCTAAAGGGGTGTTAAAGTATGTATTTCATGCATTTTCTCAATTTTTTTAGTGTACTAGATAGATATTTTATGTTTTAGTGAGTTTATCCTATGTGAATATTTATCCCACATTGGCCACTTAGATTAGTTCCATATTTTGCCTTGCCTATTTATTCAAGAGCTTTCCTTTGTACTAGCATATCATATTTCTAAATAACACTTGATTCACATTGATTTACAATCAATTATCTACATATTCATGTGTAATGTTTTAGATTTATTGTAGATATGGATTACAAATATTTTTAGATCAATAATTAGTAATGAAAAATACAATAAATGAATAAGAACATAACAAGTGAGGCCAACCTATTCAATAGGGTTTGAAAGTGATAATTAAGATCTAATGAAAGAAAGCACACATACATTACCATCTCAAGAACATCCCACCATCCAAATGTGGCTCAAAATGTGTTTTTCCCCTTGATTTGGTGCTCAAATCTTCATCAATGATGAATGCAAATCTCCTCCATCATCTCAAGAACACCGAATAAGCTAGGCTCATGATATGAAAATTGATGCTATGCCTATCAAATGAATCCATCCTATTGAAAATAAAGTATTATCACACTATACAAAAATGACTTATGGAGAGAATATTGCATTATAAGTTTATATAGATGAAGCTTAAAAATGGTGGTCTTGGCCCTTCTATTTATAGATTTTAAATTTGATCAGGATCAACCATGACTGCCCATTTTGAGATCAAGATGTGTGGCCATGAATTAATATAATATTTCATAATTAATCCATAAATATATTCATAAATATATGGGAGGAAGAGGCATTAAAAAGGCATGGGAGGCCATAAACTTGATATTTGTTGGATTTATGGCTTATGGATGCCAACCCATAGATGATGTAATTAAGTGATGTAGATATTAGGAATCAATTTCTAATAAAAGAATATTCAATAACTTCCATGGAATTCTTACATAAGCTCTTAATTTGGATTAATTTTCCTAAGTGAGATTAATTAATTTTGATGTAATTCTTTAGAAATTAGTTACACACTTAATCAAACTAGTCAGAATGTCATATTACTAGGTTGTAATTTGATTGGAAAGAAATTAGAAGGTGATGTTAGATACGTATGAACCAATATCCCATTTAGTATTTTGTTGACATAAAATAACACATGAATGTGTCGTGTGCTTCCAAATTAGAAGAAAAGAGTGATCCATAGTACCAAAATACATTTTCACTATTTTGACTTGAAATGATTTGAGAAAAGTTAATAATCACAAAAAATGCATTTCCCCATTTATGGATACATTATCCTAAATCAGCACTTGTATATGACAAGATCAAACCATTTAGTGCATTTAAGTGATTTTGGCTTAAATTGTACACTATTGCAAATTTTGAGTAAGATTGACAATTTAAACACAATGGTGTTAGGAATTGGATGTCTACATTTTCCCCATGTTTAAGAAGGTGTAGTGAGACATTCAGGTGAAGGAACATCTTTTCAAAGAAAATAGTTGTCCTTAAGAATTTGGAAATGACCCATTATTCCCCCTTGAGAGGATATACTAGGATGAAAGAGAAGGATGGACTCTCAAAAAGGGAGAGAAAGTAGAGATTAACCCATGGGGCAAATTATATCCATATGAGCTAATTATTACATTTGTTGCTTCCATCAATGATCTAAATATAATTAGAACTATAGTGGGCTACAAGAATGGGGGAATGGGAAGGATATAATCCAAAAATATAAGTAACACACTTTGAAGACACCCAAAACTAGGGTGCAAGTTATTCACTTATAGAATGACCAATCTCGTAACAAGTTGCACACTAAAATATTAAAAACATAATGTCAAAAGTCTATAGAATTTGGAATTAAAAGAAATAGGGGAGCATCGCTCTATAGAAAGGAAACACTAATGCACCTTAGTAGAGTATATGTGATCGATTCATAAAACAATTTTTCCCTAGTAGGGCTAATTTTGATCATTGATAAGATAATTAATTGTGCACCAATAGGGAAGATTTAGATTTGTGATTGGTTCAAATGTTATGCCCTTGGATGGGTAAATTGGCAAGAAATAGATCAAAAATATAAACTAATGTATAGATTAAAGATGAGAGGGAAAAAACATAGAGGTGATGGTGTAATGGCTGTAAAAGGCACCAAAAACCAAGCATACAAGGATGCACAAAGTGATGAAAGAGATGAAAATAAGAATGAAGGTGGCTGAGCTGACTTGAGATACGTCATGTATCCAAACACTACTTACATAGTCTAGATGGACCTAAAGCTAATGTATTTCAGCCATAAATAGGAGAAAATGGTATGATGAATGAAGAGTAGAATAAAATGGACCACTATTTGATTAGACTCATAATGTATGCCAAGAGATGCACATCTTGCATAGAGTCAGGTGTGTAAGCCATCAGTACCTAGTTTCATTGGTGTAATTGAGAGCTAATCATTAGAGATGTATTAAAGTTGAAACTTGAATCCAAATCACATAGTGCTTGCTATAACAAAATGAAATTAGGCATCATAAGTATCAATAACCTATAATGACATTGCATTTCAATTTCACTAAGCTAGTTTAAATGTGAATGCTTATAACTAAGGATAATGGTAAAGAATGACCAAAACTAGAGTTAAAACTATTTAAATTTAAACCAAAATAAAGGGAAACAAAACATAAACATAACTTAGCTTAAAATCAAGATATGAAGAATCAGTTCTTGGGTAGGAACAAGTATGTATAAAATAAAATTAAGAATAACTTAATAAGCAACATGAAATCAAGATATGAATAATCAAGAGCCATGTGTATAATCAAGAGACACTCAAAAAATGAAACAAAAGAACAAAACCAAACAACAATTCAAAATGCCAGAACAACAAGAAGAAATAATAAAGGAAAGTGAAAGAAAATAAAATAAGAGACAAGACTGCACAACAAAACACCAATAAAGATCAAATAAACACACACAAACATGAGTTAATCATATTTTAGTGAAATAAATAACAAATTTTTTCTCACTTGTGATAGAGCTGTTACTCTCTACAATAGGAAGAGAAGACAATAGGATGGAGGAAAAATAAGAAAAGGAAGGGGTTGGTCAAGTTGACTTTATATGCTAGAGGCAAGCAGAAGTTGCCTATGTAGTTCTATAGGTGTGAGTTCCAACATGAACTTTAAGCCAAATGTATTTCTCCTAGAAAATGGGATAGAAGAAAAGTGATGACCAAAAAATTATGATTGATATTGTAGAGGAAAAAGGAAAGATGGGATGGTATTGAAAAATGGTAAGCCAGTAGGATAATTACATGTAAAATGGCAAGAGCATGGGACGAGAGAATAAAAAGAAGTGTAAGATAATGTTTTTGTGTTTTGATTAGTTTTTAATGTTTTTAGTGTTTTGGGAATAAGAAATATAAATGAAATATTCACAAAATAATATGGTTCTTGTAAGAACGGTCCAAATAACTACCTACTTGAGGAGATGCACATCCACAAGTAAGAGTTCAAATAACAGATAAACCAGTTGAAATGGCCCATACTCATAAATTGATGAGAGTGAGGTAATCCTGCTAAGGAAATAGTGTCTATAAACAACAATGAATAATAATAGAATAATGTGTAGTGTGATATCCATCTAAAGAACCATGCAACAGGAAATAACCATACATGACAATTTCCATGTTTATTTGTCTATAAAAGCAAGTTGCAAAACACTGTCTAGGTTGAAATGCTTTGTATAATTGGTGTTGAATGTATCCATAGTGCCTATAAATCATAATCAAGATCATAATTGGTCAAGGGATAAATTATGTTTAGGTTACAACATCCCAAGGCATAAAAATAATATGGTTCTCAAAGACAAAGTTCCAGAATGAATAAGGTCAAAAATAGGTTGGTCCAAGGTGGTATAAAATGAGTCTAGAGTGCCAAAAATCCAAAGTTTCCACTATTCAAAGTCATTAAAATAATATGGTTCTCATAAGAATGGTACAAATTAGGTAAAAAGAATATGGTCCTTGAGAGGATGGTCTAGGATAAAATAGTATGATAAAATACTTCAACCCAAGTTTCCCCCAAGTAATGGGTTTTGTAGATAATGGTTTAGTTGGTTTTCAAGCATAGAACCTCTTAAGATGCATAATGTTCATGGGCTCTAGAAGTTCTTCACCATTTGGAATAGCCAGTCGATATGCCCTTGATCCATAGTTTACCGTGATAACATATGGTCCCAACTAATTAGGTTGGAACTTACCTTTTTATTGCATTCAAAATTTGTGTTCTTCTGGTTATCTTTCAAGACCAAATCACCAATCTCAAAATCTTGATGGAGAATGCGCTTGTTGTATCTTCTCATCAATCTGTTCTGATAAACTTGCAAGTTTTCTAGGGTAACCAAATGCTTACCATCAAGAAGTTCTAGTCATTGCAACCTTGAGACTCTTCAATATGATCCAAATAAAATCAAAATGATGGTAACTCAATATCAATTAAGATAATAAATTTTGTGCCATAAACAAGGGAGAATGTAGTGTCTCTTGTAGGTGTTTGATGACTAGTTCTATAAGCCCAAAGGGAATGAAATATTTGCAAGTGCCAATTATGGTCAACGTCATTGACAATATTTTTTAATATGGATACAATCATCTTATTTGATGCCTCAGTTTGTCCATTGCCTTCAATTTATATGGAGTAGATTTATTGTGTTTTATTTTGAATTTTACACAAAGGTCTTTTAAATCTCTATTTACAAAGGATCTGCCATTATCAGTATAATATGAGTTAAGATGTCATATCGACAGATGATATGGTAATGAATGAATTTAGCTATCTTCTTCTTGATAACATAAGTGAAAAGAATGGCCTCAATACACTTAGTAAAATACTTGGTAGAAGTTAAAATGTGTTTATGGCCATCTAAAGATGTGGGGTTTATTTTACCGATGAGATCGAGACCCCAAGTTGAAAACAACCATTGTGTTGTGATCATTATAGTGGTAAAGAAGGTGTGTGTATCAAATTTCTAAGTTGTTGACATGTGATGCACTTACTCGCATAATTACAAGCATATGTCTCCATTTTTGGCCAATAATAGCCTATCTTGAGGAGATTTTTTGCTAAGACTACACTATTAGTGTGGGCCCCACACATTCCTTCATGAACCTCCCTCAACGCTACCTTGGATTATAACAAAGATAAACAATGAAGAATCATTTCATCATATCCTTTATGATAAAGTGTGTTTCCAAGGAGGGTATAATGAGATAGACAATGAAGGAAAAGTTTCTATCAGTTATTAGATAAGTTAAGCAGAAAGACATGATCATGGAAATAATTATAAAAATCTTGAAACCATGGAAATTCAGGGGGGGTGATTGGGACTAGCAATGACGCATACCCTTTATGAATCTATCAAGACATGTGTAGGCTGAAGAAGGTTTTCAATAAGAAATTGATACTCTTTAATATTTCCATCAATCTATATCATGGATCCAATCATTACCATTGCATTGATAGATCTATTATTATCCCTTAACACTTGTTCAAAATGTGTTTTGAGATTGTCTACAATGTGATTGTAAGGAACAAGTTTTTCATCTCTCATCTGATAATGATTTATGGTTTTATTGATACTCCATTATGAATCACCATAGACCATTAAATGTTAGATATCCCATTGTATAGAAAGATGAATCACTACAATCAGTGCTTCATACTTGGTCATATTATTGGTACAATTAAAATGTATATGAATGCTCTAGGAATTAGACCCCCTTGTATTGTAATCAACAATATGCTAGCTCTATATCCATGGGATGTAAAGGAGCCATCAAAATATATCTTTCATTGTTTAGGTTCCTGTGATCCTTGTTCTATTTCCATAATAGAATCATTTGGAAAGTTGAATTTGAGTGGTTTACTACCTTTAATAGTGGCTTATGTAAGTTGAACATCAATAAACTACCCCTTGATAGCTTTCTAATTCTGATACTCAATATTAAATTTCCTTAGGAGCATGACCCATTTGGCCATACATCCTATGAGAGCTACTTTGGATAATAAAAAATTGAGAGGATCCACCTTAGAGATAATAATGGTTTTATTGTTTAACATATAATGTCATAACTTTTAGGAAGTGAAAACCATAGCTAAACATGCCTTCTCAATAGGTGTATAATTGTGTTTATAAGACACCAATGTGTATCTTAAATAATAGGCAACATGTTGTTTACCTTGATCATCATGTTGGATCAAAAGTGGCCCCTATGGATGCTTAGTCATTGAAATGTAAAGAAACAATAACTATCTAGGTGTTGGCAATCTTAAGACTAGTGTATTAGCCAAATATGTCTTGAGCTTCACAAATTATACTTGACAGTCTCATCCATTGAAATGTGACCCATTTCTTCAAGAGATGTGTAAATCGGTGGCACTTATCTGCCAATTGAGAAATGAACCTGTTTATAGATTGGATCTTTTCTTGCAAGCTTTGTAGTAATTTAAGATTTATAGGTGGAGGCATTTCCATAATGGCCGTAACCTAAGAATGGTTGACTTTGATCCCTTTTTGTGATACAATAAAACTTAGAAATTTCTTTGAATTGATACCAAAGACACACTTCTTAGGATTCTAGTAGACTTTATATTCATGAATCCTCTCAAATATTCTTCATAGAATGTCAAGATGTCCATCACATGTTCATGATTTTGTTAGTATATCATCATAATAGTAATCAACAATATCATGCATCATGTCATAGAAGATGACAGTCATGGCATGATGATAAATGGATCCAACGTTAATCAAGCCAAATGCCATGAGTTGATAACATAATGTTCCCCACAAAGAGGTGAATGCAATCTTATGTTGCTCTTATTGGGCTATCTTGATTTGATTGTATCTGAAATATCATTCATAAGGGACAACATCTCATACCAAGTAGTAGAATTGACAATCATGTCAATGTTGGGTAGAGGAAAATCATCTTTGGGGCACGCTTTGTTAATATCCATGAAATCATTATAAAGATGTATACCTTGTAGACTTTTGATGACTAGAAATATGATTGATATACATTCAGAATAATCTTATGGTCTAATGAATCCAACTCTTAATAACTTTTCCATCTCTATTTTTACCAAAAGGGCAATGCGTGGATGCATCTTCCTCAATTTATATTTGACTCACTTGGCATCAAGATGGATAAAAAGTTAATGCATAATAAAATCAGGGGTCTAAACCTAGCATGGTAGAGTATTCCCATGCAAATATGTCAATAAAATCCTTTAAAATGGATATAATGTGTTCACATTCTTCTTTAGTAAGGGAAGCTCCAAGATAAACAATTTTGGGATCATCATATGTTCCCAGGTTCACTTATGTTATGTTTTCCACAAGGAGTGTAAATACATCTACTAGAATTGTAGGCAAAGTGTGATCATGATCATCTTATTCTAATACATCTTTTTTCTTCCTCCCAAATCTCTAGATAATGTGATGAATCAAAATCCACCATCTCAGTTAGTGGCTAACTAGTAAATACCTCTAGAAACTCAAGAGCAAGATGCTAAAAAATTTGTTATTATTATGAAGAGATGCTTGTACTATATATAGAGCTAAAACTTGATGAACCTTGTGCATCTTTTGGAGATGAAAAAAATTTCCTATCCAGGAGTACCTGAAATAGGTTTTCACTCAAGGGTTTATCTTTTTCTTTACTTTTTCCTTGATCAATGGGTGACTAAAAGAGGTTTTCATTTGAAGATCTTGATGTTTTATATTTATTATGACCAATAAAGTTTGTCTTCTCTCTAAAGTAGGTAGAAGGATCTAATGAAAAATCAAAACCTTATTTGTGATCACCAATGGGCAATCCTTCTCTACAACCCATATACTCTACAATTGATTCTTCATTCTAAAAATCATCAAGACATATGACCAAATTTTATTGGTTCCAATCAATGAGCTCAAGATGGAAAAGTAATAGGGAAAAATGAGGTGTTAAGGTCATAATGACATTTAAATCAAATAAGTTTGTGTCATCAAGCTCATCAAAAAGGCTATAATGGGATGTTGTGTCACTGCCAGGAGTATCGTCACTAGTCGATATAGAAGAATCACTATCGATAGTCATGAGGTCACCTCTAGGTGGTATAAATATGAGACCATGATTCAAATTAGTTTTTTTATCTGATAAAGGTTCCATGATTCCTTATGCTCATGGGCTAAGGCCTTTTACTATATAATCAAAGCTATCCATAATCCAATTAGGGATGGGATACTTTGGATTCTAAAAGCAATCAACAATGCCATCAGAATATAACTTGTATCCTTCAATGAAAGCCTCTTAATCTTGTTTTGGAAAAGTCACAAGTACAAATACCATAAGTGGTTTTCATTTATCTTTCTTTTATTACCAAATCAAGTTGAGTCTATTAGGGATTTTGGAAGGTTTGTGTTTACCAAATGTTTTGGGAGACTTTAAAACAAATTATCAATATGGAAGTCACCCTTAAGATGGTATGTGTAAATGCCCACATATACTATAAGAACCTATTTTGCAAGAGCTATGGGAAATGGATCAACTAAAGTGGAAGCAAGGTCACTAGGGTTGATATATTAGATGAAGGTGGATGTGAAACTATTTCCTTGTTATTCTTCTCAACAAATTTATAACCAAGACAATAGTTATAATTTTGGAACTTAACCCTAGATGTTTGTAATACTAATAAGGTTGTTGATCGGCTAGAATAGTAACCTTGATCCCATCATGGGGAAACTTAAGGCACTAATGCAAGGTATGGCCTATAATTCATGTATCCAAGGATGACCAAGAAGTATGTTATAAGGCAACTCAATGTACACAATATGCAATAAATTGTGATGGAAAATAGGTCCAACAATGATCGGCAACCAAATAGTACCAAAATACTCCCTCTCGACATTGTCATAAGCCTTTATGGTGATCATCTCTGGTTCAATGTCCTTCATAGTGTATCCCAATCTCTGTACTAGTTTAAGAGATATTATGTTCAACCCTAAACCATTGTCTACAAGAACTCACTTAATCTTATGGTTTTCAATGATTACCTTAATATACAGTGGGTTTTTATGGTTGGGACCAAGGGTGGACATGTCTTTTTGATCAAACATGACCTGTCAAAAGGAAGATAAATATCCCACTAATGTTTGGAACTATTCAAGATTAATATTATTGGGAATAGTGGATGTTTTTACAAGGTTATTCAAGATAGTTCTGTGGACTTTAGATGTATGCAAGAGATCTAAAATGGAAATCTATGCAGAGGTTTTACTCAGTTGGTCTAATAGACTATAAGGTTTTTCAATATTAGGTCAAGATGGTTTAGCCTTATCTAGAATAGTATTTAGCTTTTGATCTAAAGGGATAATGTTCACATTGGGTTCTGCATTAGAAGAAGAGAGCAAATGGCCTTGAAGAGTAACTCGTGAGCATCTAGTTATGATTGTGCAACCTAGAGGTGGCAAGGAGCCATTATAATCAGAAGATGAAGGTGAAGGGCCTTAGAGTGTAACTCACAAGAGTCAAGTTACATTGGAGTAATTTTTAGTCGATGAGGAGCCATTATAATTAGAGGAAGGATGGGGTCTGGGAATCATAACCCATGTAAACAGAGTTGCAATAGAATTACATGAACTCGATGTAACATTACTAAAGGGAGAGGGTGCTAACCCTATAATAATGGGACCTATATTTCAAGGAGTATGAGATGGTTCACAGGATTTAATAGTAATAATAGAAATATGTTTCATATAAATTTAGCCCATAGTATTGTTATAGTTGTAAGGCATGTTATTATAACTTAAGTTGTTAGCATGGGTATTATGATCATGTTGGTTACAATTTTGACCCTGATTCTAGTTCTAATTCTGCCTCTAATTTTTTCCTTATTTTTAATTGATCCTTGGCTACTGTTGATTATGTCAATGAAATGGATCTTTGTAGATTCTCATATCCTAATTAGTGTCTTGTGAAGTAAGTTTAATCCCAAATTTTCCAATCTCAAATAAATTTTTAATAAGGTGTCATAATTAGATGCAATGATAAGCACCATGACTAGTGACATGATGGAAGTTTCACCATTCATTTTCCTTGTACTAATTTGGCTTCGGTTGATTTACAGGAAATGGCCTTGATATAGGCCATATAATTAGGGTAACTTCTATGATATTTTGGAACACTATTTCAATAGGCTCTTCAAATTTTATAAAGACTCTAAATTGATTATGATTTGTCCTCCATGGAGGATCTCTTTGCAAATTGGCTGGTGGATTAGGGGGAGCTAATTGTATATTTAGAGCTAGCAGATCATGCACCATTTATACATGTCTTGTTCTAGTTACTCTAATCCCTATCATGTTTTTGTTCTTGTTGAAACCCTTAAGTTTATCTTGCACAATCATTTGATATTTTGATTGGGTCTGATTTCATGTTTGTCCCTACACAAAAATATTGATAAGGCCCTTGGCAATAAATGCCTTATCAATTTGTACCCCTTTATCTATAATTTATTCAAATGAGTTTGTGAAAGCAAGCCATAAATTATGTGTGACCTCAGGGTGTAAGTTCTATACAAATATGTCTACCAATTGTTTGTATATAAAATTATGTTAAAAGCAACACGTTAAGGATCTCCACCACTATAGATATGTCATGAATCTCTATCCATCATGTTTTTTGGATTTGCACAAGTCAACAACAGTCAATTCATGTTCAATGTTATATGAGAAGTGCTTGAAAAAGTTGTTAGATAAGTCATTCCAATCTGTAACTAATCCCTTGGGAAACATAAGTAATCAATCTAAAGCTTGACCCACTAAACTCTATGAAAATAAACAAAGTAAATAAATGCTATTGTATGCTACATCTTAGCATAATACAAAGAATGTCTGAATGTGTTCACGAGGGTCTCCCTTCCCTTTATATTTATTGAATTTGGGTGCCTCAAAATGAGATAGAAAGGGGTCTTGGAAAATGCTTAAGTCAAATGGATATGGACATAGCTTAATGAATTTGTACTTTTTAACTCTATTACCTATCTCCAATGGTGACACAATCTCTTTCATGGAATTCCACTCTTGCATGTTTGGTGCATTTGTGGGTGGAACATAGTTTTGTTGGGGTGGTATGTGCCCCTACTATTGGGGTGGTATGCACCCCTATTGCATGGATTTATTAGGGATATGCACCCTACTATCTGTGACTTTGTTTTGGTTTGCACCTGATTCAAGTAAATGAGCTATTGATTCTTGGGTTGATAAACATTCCCTGAATTTGGTTGTCTTGAATTATATATGTTCTATTGATTTTGGAGAGTTCATGGTCTATTCACCAATGTATGTGTTGGTTGAGATGAACTAGTCAAATTATTTTGAAGGATCTCTTCAATAAGCATTGAATGCTTTGGTCCTTGATTTTGTAAAGGAATAAGAGGTTCTTGATGATTGAATAATGTATGTTCCATGTCTGGTGAAACATGTTATGGAACCTCTTATGTCTTAGGTTGTTTAATTTATACATTTTTATCCACCATCATTATGTTCTAAACTAAATTATGTTGCATTGGTTCAACCACATTCCCTTGTTCCTTGAAAGCATTGTTATGGATTGAAGTAGTAACTAAAGATTCCATTAAGTATGTAATAAGTTGGTATGCATATTGTTGACTTATCTTTTTAATCTTAGTGACAAGATCTGGTTCATTTGGTTTTGACTCTATGAGTATTTCCTTTCCTTTGTTAGAAGAATGTATGTTTGTTTTTATAATGTGTGTGAGGGATTGCTCTCGTTGTTGCTCTCCTTCTCTAATTAAGGTATGTAATTTCTCCATAGTAAATTACAAGGGTAATTTAGCACCATATTCGATCAACCTTAGGAGTGTTTCATCTTTGTATTCTTGGGCTTGGTATTTAATATAATCTTCCTTAGATCATACAGTCATGGAAATGTCCTCAAAGACCATGAAATTGTCTTGACCATCATAATAATTCTCCTCCTCATAGGTAGGTTCGTAAGAGACCCCACTATGAGTGTACCTTTGAGTCATGTCTAAAGGATTTGTTCTCTACGTTTGGAAATATGTTTAAAATGTTTAAACAAGGTATGGTTTTGATTCTTTCTAAACAAATGACAAGGTATCAAAGCGACTATAATAAAAGGATGTGGTATAGTACCACATAATTAAAATAATGTGTTCATGAAATTATTCAAACTTGGGTAGCATTTAAATCATATGAATTAGAAGGGGGTATGATAATTCAAAGACCTAAGTGTAAACTAGTACACCAAACATAGGTTGAGAGATATGTCAATACTGTAAAAAGCTAGTTCAACTTTGATGAGTTTTTACTAGGAAACTAGAAGAAATCCCTTTGGATTAGGAAGGTGACAATGTGAACCAAGAAACTCAATATGTTAAAACATGCAAGAATTCCTAAGTATAAAACTAAGACCAAACAGGCTACACAATGCCACTACATGGTAATATAAGGTAGAATAAAATGTGTTCTAGAACTTAGATCATAAGCAACATGCTAGATGACCTAAAATTATAATGATCAAATGATGATGAGTCTATAAATGGAATTAATCCAAATGGTAAAATGAACCCAAGTTAACTCAAGTCAAGTGTAAATGGTAAAACCAATTAGCATGTTGACCTAGAACTTAGAAAGGTGCAATTTTGAATTTGAATTATCAATGAAGGACTTAAAGCTTTTGGAAAATGATTTAGACTCAAATGGGTAATGTAATAATTCCAATTGGATAAAGACACAAAATGTTTAAGATGAGAATTTTAAGAAGGCAAAGATGATTTGGATTTGACCAATGTAACACCTCTTTGTTCAAGAAACGATGGATAACCAAAATGTGTTTAGTTGACATGTTTTGTTCACAAAAAAGTTTTAGACTCAAATCAAGACCAAGTAAATAAATGAAAAAGACCAAATAAAACTAAGTTAATCATCCTAAGCCCTAAACTGATAAGGCTGCATCATATTATTTAAATCCATCTATATAGTGCTTGTAGAGTAATTTCCTACTCTATTTCGTATTTAATTTATTTTTTGGTTTGAGCACTACAATTTTGGTTCTTGTACACCTTGGGCATCACAACAAAAGTTTTGGAGTAAAAGATGGGTTCATTTAGCCTAAGTGTTGAAATGCAGAGGAGGTTGCCAAGTGTCACCCTCCAGTCGTGTGGGTCTTTTCCCCTTTTTGTTTCTTTCATCCCATTTTTTCCCAAGTATCAAGTTCAAGCGGAAGCTGCCAAGTGTCACCTTCTAAAACACAAAGCCAGCCAGTTGGAGTCATTTGAGGCCCCTTTTGTAACTTTCTAGAGAATCACGGATCGCGCCACGTACCTAGTGGCAATTAAGCAGAATGCACCACGTGCCAGCATTTGCGTCTCAGAGAGGCACTCACGTTTCATTATACTTTTGACAAAGACTTTCAACAAGCTAAGCAGTAGAGAGAGTGAAAAGTGTCGAGTGTCAATTGTAAAAGCCCTAAACTACCATTTTTCAGAAGCAGCAGAAGTCACCATGTGTCGACATCTAAGAGATGTGGGTCCAGTGCTTTCATTCAATGCATAAGGGTGTCTTTTCGTTTTGCATAAGTGATAAAGTGTAGCGGAGGCTGCCAAGTCTCACTCTCTGAGTCCCTTTCTGCTCCATCCAAAGGAAAAGTGGAAGGTGCCACATACCCCTAGAAGGAGAAGTGAAAGATGCCATGTATCTTCACAGAAGCAGTGAAAGTCACCATGTGTCAACATCCGATAAACCATCTTGAGCCTAATTACCGAATAAGGATTGTGGTGGGTCCCAAATGATTTTTTAGAGAACCAAGGAAGTGCCGAGTGTCAACAAGTGAAGACTGCCATGTACATCCATTCTTTCTTAAAGGTTGCCCGAGCAAGGAATGCAGCAAGTTTTATTTTGATAAAACTACAAAGTACTGAGAAAGCAGAAGCAGCCAAGTGTCATCCTCTGGTGCCTTCTATACAAAAGGAGAGGAATTTCATAAAATGACCAAGTGTTCTCTTCCATTTCAATATAACAGGGTGCACATCTACTTGTTACAGTGAAATGGAGGGAAATTTGGTGAGAGTTATTTTGGGTAGATAGAACAATGCACCGGGTAGATTTTTGGGGCTTACAAGCATTGAAGATGCCGTCTATTTATCCCCTAGCAGCAGAGGTAGAGTAGATAGTTGAGCAGCCAAACAGGTGATGGAATGAAGAATTTTAGGCATGAAGAGAGGTATTAGACATAGATCACCATGCTGCAGTCAGGGCAGTTATTGATAAGACCAAGACGTATCCAAGGCATTGAATGCACTGTTTGTTTGTCCCCTGGGAATGAAGGATGAAGAAGAATTGCATGGGAAGTAGAGCAATGGAAGGAGACATCCAAGGCTATATAAGTAGGATTGTAAAATCTAGAAGAGGGGGGAATTTATATAGTATTAGACTTGCTAAAGTTCTTGACCAGTAACATCATTTGCTCTTGTCTCCATTTTCTTGAATTGTAAAGTTGATATAACCATGCATGTTTCTGTGCCCTTTATGTGGCTGAATGAATTAAGGAAATTTGAGCTCCATGCCTTGGTTGGTGTTGTCTGTGTCATTGGCAAAGTAGTCTATGTTATAGATTTGCTATAGTTGTGATTAAGAATGTCATTTGCTTTTGTCTCATTTTCTAGAATTAGAAGGTTTACATAACTGTACGTGACTTTTGTGCCTCTTATGTGATTGGAAAATTCTATTAAGAAGATTGAACACTATGCCTTGGTTGAGATTCTCTGTGTCTTAGTGAAACAATTCCCTGTTTTGAGCCTCTGTTTCTGTTATTTTGATCTCTTACATTGATCATGCACTTGTCTACTCTTAAATGTAATTGAATCCTATAATCATCTCACTGTGCTCAGGTTAAGATTAGGATTACATTCAGGCACATCACCATAGTTAGGTTTCATTCCTGCATTTGCATTTTTGTTTGATCTCCTATCCCTTTTCCCCAACACCCAATTCAAAAGAAGAGGCCAGCTTCTCTAAAATTTGGAGGTAGTTTCAAGCCACATCATCCCACATCTTGAAACTTCTTATTGTTGATTAGTTAAGATCTAGCACAATTTTATGCCATCAATAGCTTCTGGCATGCCTGGTGGAACCAATCTTTCAAGGAGTTGAATAATTTTGGTGTATTCTTTAGCCAATCAGCCTTTGGAGGTTTTTTATCAACACCAACAATGACCCCAAGTCAAATCAATAGATCAAGCAGTCCTGGTATCATCAAAAAATCCCTTTTGGTATGTATAATTCTATTACTCGTAGCTATGAGTCTTATTCTCCTTATGTATCTAATCAAGAGCAAGCTTCTCCTAGAATCATGTCAAATAACAAGGATTTAGATAGTCATGAGCTATACCAATCTTATGACCAGTCTCCCCAATATGCCACATTTCATGCTCAACCTAACCTCATTTTCAATTTCAAAAAGGCATTGCTTGGATTTAAAAAATATGTGTTAGAGCTTGACAGCAGGAGAGGATATGGCCAAGAAATTCCTTGTCATGTCATCCATCAAGTGAGGTAAGCAATAGACCTGATTAAAAGTGAGTGGGATCCCATTAAATGGGAAAATTGGAAAGAACTTACATATGAGATGCTAGATGTGTGTGGATTGATTGCATTTATAGAAGAGAGGCTAAGCGATCATGAGAACCAAACTTACCAAGTATACCAAACTCCATATTCACCACCACAAATTCTAGATCATTCATACGCCATCCCTATTCGTGAGCAAGGCCAAACCTATCAAGGTCACTTCCCCAATAATGTAGAGGCTATTGTAGCAGCAAGGGAAGAAGAACCCAAACCCTCACTATCTCCTCAAGCCCCTTCCATTCTTCCTCAAGAAGCTTCTCATTTTCCATTATAGCCTTCTTCTTCATCCCCTTCTAAAGAATAATATATTTTGAAGGAAGCAATTGAGTATGCAAAAGAGTACGCTCGATTCATGGCTAGTCAAGAGGATTCTATAAGTACAAATACGAAAGAAATCACCAAAGATTCCCCCTTTGATGAGCAAGAGGATAAGCCGCAAGCTTTTTCCTTCACTTCAGATGAGGAAGAGATCATTTCTGACTTTTTCCTCACCCTGCAAGAGGATATGGAGGAGTATGGAAACTCCCTTGATCAAGTCATTGAGACAGGTGACACTATCCTTCAAGAAGGATGTGGATTGGTTGAATATGGAGAAGATAGCTATGAGACTCTATCGAGTATGTAGAAGGAATGCCAGCTTTTAGATTTATCCTTTCAAGAGGATGAAGTCATCAAAGAACATGATGATGAAATAAAGCTAGAATTTTAAAGAGATGAGCCAAAAGGTGATGGATATCAAAAGGCACAGAGTAAAGAACCAATAGCCAATGATTTCTTGATGACACACGACAACATGAAGAACGATTATTCGATAGGCTTTCAAAAACAAGAAGAATTTATGGATGTAAAATACATGTTTTACTTAGACTTCCTTGAATGTAGGCAAATTCGTGTGGCCAGCACAGAGAACACCCCATTAAAGATATACCTGTTGCAATTACTGGTATGGTAACATGACTCGGCTCATCATCAAGAAAACATTGGAAAATTCATTTTTGATCTTGGAGGGAAATAAAATATTCAATTAATGTAGTTAGGTACGTTCCCATTTTTGTATTACTTTGTTTTTACTTATTGCTTTCCCACTTTTCTTTTAAAATAAGTGTTTTAAATGTGAATCGACATCTTAAGAATTCTTTAATTCTTTAAATTTTGTTGCAATAAATACTTCCCCAAATATTTGAGATCTCCAATGTACCTTGCACTACATAACATGTCCACCTCACTGTTTCCTAAAGATTGAGTAGGATTTGCTAACGGTCACCCAAAATTAATGCCATTTGGGACTTGATATGCCCATAAATACCCCCTTAGCAAATTTTAAAGTTTACAACTCTCAAGCACTCCTGCAAAAATATCTTGCTCATTATGATTGTTAGCGCATAGTGAAATTTGTTTTAGCAAGCATATTTTCTACCCTACACAAGACTCATATACCAGGTATCATACAAGAGATATAGAGATGGCAGGAACATCAGCTCTATCACAAGAACAAGGACACCTAGATATCTAGACAGGCTACTGGAAAGTAAATCATACATTGTAGCTCCTGTGTAACCACCAAGAAGCTACCTAAGAACAAAAGCCCTAGGAGTCAGTTAGACCAGTGACCCATCCAAGGTAAGGGACTATGTAGATGGGATCATGGACCCGATTCTATAAAGAGCCAATGGTAAGAACCTCAGAGAAGGGGCACACCAAAGGTGTCTGCAAAGAGCTAGGGTGAGGCAATATGAGACATTCGAGATGAGGATATGGACCTCACAACGAACTCAATTCATTGTCCTAGCTGTGCACCCATGTCTGGATATAATTGAGTTATGTGCAGACTTGCTCCATCCATAATCTCACACCATTTAGCAAGGCCCATTCATGCTTAGGTCACCCCACAAGCTATCAAGGACATGTTTGCCTTGTGATATGATGATACCGCCACCTTCCCCACCATTGATAGGATGCAGAGGATGTGGGAAAATGTCACCACTCAGACTAGGTTCTTGAGGTATGAGTTGTAAATAGCAGATGGTGACACAATGGTACCCACGCTCCCTACTTCAAGGACTCAGTTTGCACCTGCCAGTCAAGACGCATTATCGATGATGGCTCTCATCTTTGGCATGAAGGATGACGTAGTTGTATACATTGAGCAAATGGCCATCCTCTTCAGGCTAAAAATGGTTGACAAGATGTAGGAATATCGTCTTGACTTCTCGAAACACATCACCTTCTCAATGGTGGAGCAGCTGACCCAGTTTAGGGCACAAGGGATATTCAGGAATTCCTCCTTTCTGTTCCATCTCATACTGCACCAAAACCCTGACCTTTTCTCTCAATTTATAAATTTGAACATATATGACCCAACTTTTGACCCTCAAAGGACCATCCCTGTATCTACATGGACACATATTTTGTCAAAAACTAGTGACACGTATGATTTTTGGGAGCTATTTGTCACCCTATCCTCCATTGCCTTAGCCCTGAGCCTATGATAAACATGTTATTCCCAAGTGTTACAAACCTCCTGGTCAGCTGCCCAATTCCATGTGACTTTTATTTTGGGGCCCATCACACAATCATCAGGGTTCATGGATTCTGTGGGGAACCAGTGTTGTTGCCAAAGGTTTTAACTCTTCGGTTAGCATTCTTGGAAATCACTAGGTAGGTGTTGGTGGTTGATAATGAATATGGCTCTAAGAAGAAGAAAAGGAGAATGTACAATCTTCTGTGGATGGTAGGCAATGTAAGCCTGGAAGCTAAAGAAGCTAAAAATGTACTACTGAGAAATTTGGCCTCCCTTGCATTCCTGTTGATAGAGGACAAGTGGGTTTATGACCCATCCGATTACATAGCCTCTGTGGTGAGGACAAACATAATTGGAGCCAAGATTGCGCATCAAAGCCACCCCTTTTGGGAAACCAAAAAAAATCCCATGGAAGACGCCCCTGGTCTCTACGTCGAGCTGACAGACTTGCCCATGCCAATGAATAGGCCATGGGAGACCTTCTATGACAAATAGAGGGAATATGATCCCAAGGTCAGGATGACCTCTGGTTTGAGGAGGACACTGAGGAACAAAGGATGGGATGTAGAAAAAATTGAAGCCTATTGGAAATATAAGCAAAAATTTTCCCAAACCACCCATGCCTTCAGATGCATAGATTCAAATGAAAGGTGGGAGGAATTATGGGATGAATGCCATCCCTCCCCTGTTTCAAGCCCAAAAGTTAGCCAAGTGCCAACACTCGGGGTGGAACAAGTAGATAGAGTGAGGCTGAGCTAACAACTGTAGACTTTAGAGCAAGCTGTAGCTATCACAGAGCAACAAAGGAGGGTGGCATCTTCACCACCACAAGCCTCCCCATCATTGTGAGTGATTGAAGTCCCCAGTTCCTCACATATGATACCAATAATAGCAGAGGTAGAAGAAAGACAAACGTAGCCAGAGGTGGAGACACCTAGAAAAAGGAGGGTGCAGTTCCAATTAGATCTAAAGGAAGAAGAGGAGCCTTCACAGTGCCCAGTGTAGAGCACTACAACTTCCCCATAGGTAGGTATTTCTCCCCCTCCTCCCTCTCAATCCATTCCTCACCCTGCTAGCATGGTGCCTCTACCCAGTCAGATGACACCTCCCACCACTACTGCCATTCCCATTTCGTGAGCCACCCCATCATCAGTGCCTCAGGCCCTCACATTACCCCATTTCTCCCCCTCCATCCCTAGAAATATGCCCCTACAACTCACCCCTAGCCAGCCAATGGCTTCCAATATGGCCTACCACAAGGATTTCCCTTTGCAGGGGGACATATTGCATCGCCTTCCACCTTCCAGACGTAGGCTGATGCTGCTAGGAAGGCAAGAGAAGCCCGATTGGAGAAGAAGAGGATTAAGGAAACTAAAATGCTGGCTGTTCCACATTTGAGGTCACAATTTGACCCCATCAAATAGCAACTAATGGTGACCCATTTATTGCCCAATGTTGCTAGGATGAGCGAGCAAATACAACTAGAAGACTAAAACGCAGTGGCCATTGACATGTCCCTGTTCAGGCCTCAAGACAGAGTCAAGCTGCTGACTGAATCCACTTCTGTGGTCACAAAATATTATTTGAAGAAATCAAAAAGATTGTAGAAGATGGAGGCTAATTTGGCCCAAGAAAAGGCAAACTATAACAGTTTGGCCAAAGAGATAAACATGAAGGACAACGAAATAGCTAGTCTATAGAAACAGTTGCAAGATACTGTTTCCCTCCAGACTCAATGAGCAATTCAGGCCTAAAATGACTCATTGAAGATGAAGCTTGCACTTGCAAAAGATGCAGTTACAACTCTAAGACAGGAAAATGCAACATTACAGGGAAGAGTCGAAGGACTTCAACTGCAAGTTACCCAATCACAGCAAAGGATGTTGGAGGAGTAGAATACGGATATGGCTTTTCAAGCCCAGTTCTAAGTAGAGTAGTAGAGGATTACACAAATATCAATTGAGCTAGCCAATAGGCCAAGAGGTGTTAGAGTAGTGAAGCTGGTAAAGGAGCTCGATAAGTCAGCATGGAAGAGAATCTCTTCAGAGATTCTCTAGCTCAAACCATTTTTTGCCTTCTTACTCAACACACAACTATGTGAAAGGGTAGAGAATCTAGTACATAACACTCTGGCCATGATCTCCAAGAGAGTCATGGACTCCCATTCCTTACTGGAGAATCTCTACAGCTCAATGGATACAACATTGGCAGCCATGGGGATCCTTGATAGAATGGCCACCACAAAATGGGTCAATGAGGAGCTCGGTCACAATGCCACAACCAACAGTTGTAGAAGCTGTCTCAATGTCATGAAAGAAGGCATCAGTGAGATGATACACCACATTGAATATTTGGTGCAACTTGGCTTGCCTTCCCTATTTCCAGATGCAAAGATAGTCCTGATGACTGATCAACTTCAACCATTGATGCTAGCTAAATAAAGGGATCAGACAATTTTCCAGAGCTTGCAGGATGATTCCTTAGCCCCAGAGGTCAATACTATTATGATTCCTATTTTTTAGTTAGAATCCAAGCTGAAATCCACTGTCCATGTCCTGCAAACCTTTTCACACAAGGATCTCATTAGCTTGGACTTGGCCTTTGATGAATTGCAGAGAAAGCAAGGACTATCTGACCATGAGTGGTCTATTTATCAGATAGCTCTTTTAAAGCTGTAATTTCCTCAATTTTGAAATTTTGATAGAGCGGGAGTCAGGTTCTTTTTGAGCAGGCTCAAAGGCTCTGGTGGTCTCCAATAACTGTAGAGTAATTTCCTACTCTACATCATATTTAATTTTTTTTTGAAGTGCTGCAATTTTGGTTCCTACACACCTTGGGCATCATGGCAAAAGTTTTGGAGCAGAGGATGGGTTCATTTAGCCTAAGTGTCGAAATGCAGAGGAGGCTACCAAGTGTCACCCTTAAGTCACATGGGTCTTTTCCCCTTCTTATTTATTTCATCCCATTTTTGCCCAAGTATCAAGTTCAAGCAAAAGCTTCCAAGTGTCACCTTTTGAAACACAAAGCCGACCAGTTGGAGTCATTTGAGGCCCCTTTTTATAACTTTCTAGAGAATCACAGATCATGCCACGTACCTAGTGGTAGTTAAGCAAAATGCACCACATGCCAGCATCCACATCTCATAGAGGCACCCACGTTTCATTATACTTTTGACAAAGACTTTCAATGAGCTAAGCAGTAGAGAGAGCAAAAAGCACCAGGTGTCAGTTGTAGAAGCCCTGAACTACCATTTTTTAGAAGCAGCGAAAGTCACCACGTGTCGACATCCAAGAAATGTGGGTCCAGTGCTTTCATTCAATGCATAAGGGTGTATTTTCATTTTGCGCAAGTGTTAAAGTGCAGTAGAGGCTGCCAAGTGTCACTCTCCAAGTACCTTTCTACTCCATCCAAAGGAAAAGTGGAAGGTGCCACATACCCTAGAAGGAGAAGCGAAAGATGCCATGTATCTTCCCAAAAGTAGCAGAAGTCACCACGTGTCAACATCCGAGAAACCATCTTGAGCCTAATTGTCGAATAAGGATTGTGGTGGGTCTTGAATGATTTTTTAGAGAATCGAGGAAGCACCGAGTGTCAACAAGTAAAGACTGTCATGTGCATCCATTCTTTCTTAAAGGTTGCTCGAGCAAGGAACACATCAAGTTTTGTTTTGATAAAAATACAAAGTACCAAGAAAGCAGAAGTGGCTAAGTGTCATCCTTCAGTGCCTTCTAGACAAAAGGAGAGAAATTTCATAAAATGACCAAGTGTCCTCTTCCATTTCAATAGAACAGGGTGCCCATCTACCTGTTATAGTGAAATGGAGGGAAATTTAGTGAGAGTTATTCCGGGTAGATAGAACAGTGTACTGGGTAGATTTTTGGGGCTTACAAGCATTGAAGATGCCATCTATTTATCCCTTAATAGTAGAGGTAGAGTAGATAGTTGAGCAGCCAAACAAGGGATGGAATGAATAATTTTAGGTGAAAAGAGGGGTACTAGACATGGATCACCATGCCGCAGTCAGGGCAGCTCTTGATAAGACTAGGACGCATCCAAGGCATTGAATGTGCCATCTGTTTGTCCCTTGGGAGTGAAGGATGAAGAAGAATTGTGCAGGAAGTGGAGCGATGGAAGGAGACATTCGAGGCTATATAACTAGAATTGTAAAATCTAGAAGAGGGGGGAATTTCTATAGTATTAGACTTGCTAAAGTTCTTGACCAGTAACATCATTTGCTTTTATCTCCATTTTCTTGAATTGTAAAGTTGATATAACCGTGCATGTTTCTATGCACTTTATGTGGCTGAATGAATTAAGGAAATTTGAGCTCCATGCCTTGGTTGGTGTTGTCTGTGTCATTGGCAAAGTAGTCTATGTTATAGATTTGTTGTAGTTGTGATTAAGAATGTCATTTGATTTTGTCTCATTTTCTGGAATTGGAAGGTTTACATAACTGTACGTGACTTATGTGCCTCTTATGTGATTGGAAAATTCTATTAAGAAGATTGAACACTATGCCTTGGTTGACATTCTCTGCATCTCAGCAAAATAACTCCTTGTTGTGAGCCTCTATTTTTGTTATTTTGATATCTTACATTGATCATGCACTTGTCTACTCTTAAATGTAATTAAATCCTATAATCGTCTCACTGTGCTCAGGTTAAGATTAGGATTACATTCAGGCAAATCGCCATAGTTAGGTTTCATTCCTGCATTTGCATTTTTGTTTGATCTCCTATCCCTTTTCCCCAACACCCAATTCAAAAGAAGAGGCCAGCTTCTCTAAAATTTGGAGGTAGTTTCAAGCCGCATCATCCCACAGCTTGAAACTTCCCATTGTTGATTGGTTAAGATCTAGCACAATTTTATGCCATCAACAGTGCTCTTGGGAGGATTTTAAGTATTCATCCAAAATTGAAGTGCATGAAGTAGTAGGGTATTTTACACCCCCTTCTCCCAAGAGATTGTATAGTGACATGGACCTTTAGGTTACTCACCCTACATCAATAATATTTTCATGGCAAGTAGGGTTGTTCTAAAAATTTAAAATGTTGACTATCTAGATGGTTTCAAGTGTGGTTAACGTTAGATATGCCTCACGTCAATTGAGTTCATACTGATTAACTTACTATGAAAATGTTTGTTCTTTTTCATAGAGATTTTATCCATTTAATACTTAGTAGAATCCCCTAATTAATCAGACCTGACTTAGGTATTTGTTACTAAAGGAGAAGTTAGTTTCTCAACCCCTTGGCTCTCATAGTATGCATGCCCTGATTTATATACCCCACCATGGAGTGGGGTTAAAACAATGCCAAGAGATGAAACCCTAGGTCAAAGCTTCCCAAAAGAACTCATAAAAAAGCTATGAACTCCCCTCAGCAAGCCAATTTGCATAAAATAAAAACTAAGTGAAAAGGCTTTAGAGGTTGTTTTTAGATCACCCAAACCTTATGGATTTTGGGAAGAGCCTAGACAACTTCATTTTCATGCCTTAGACAAAGGTAGAATCACAATAAAAAGGCACTTTTGGTCACCCAAGTTCCCTAAATGGGATAATGGGAGAGGACACGTGCACTCTTCATTTTTCTCAAGCAATAATTAATTTAACATAAAATAACACTTCAAGAAATTTGAAAATTTTAAGTGAATGTTCATTTTAAGCACCAATTTGAAATGTTTAGTGAATTTATCAGCCCCTTGGACTTAGTTTGCAAAAACTTTGAAAAACTTCATAAAATAATCAAACAAACCATCTAAGTTCCTTTTAAACACCAAAAGGATGGTTGAAAGTTCCTTTTAAACACCAAAGGGAAGGTTCAAGACTTAATCATGCTCAAAATTTAACACTTTTCTACATGGGTCCTACAAGAAAAGTTAGAGAGTTTCCTTTAGCTTTGAAACACAATTGATAATGAAAAAAAGGTTTACAAAACATACTCTCAGGTTATCCATTTTTTAAACACAGAGATTGACATTGGTCAACAGTGACTAATGCCGATTACAACAAGATCGATAAACAAACTGATGCCAATTGAAAATGATTGATAATGATCACCTGTGAACCCTTAGGCAAAAAATATTTTGAAAAAAAATATTTATTAGCCTAAGTTATAATAAAATATCCAAAAGGAACTTCTGGATCATCAAATAATGTTCAGACAGAGACTTAGAAACTCAAATTGATAACTAAAACTTTGAATAAAAATCTAAAATGTGATTCTTCCACCATGTTTTCCCTACAACCCAATCGATTTGAGTTAGCCTACACTAATGCCAGTTACATAGAACCAACATTGGTCACTATATGACATGTGTATCAATAAAAAATCTCCAAAAACATGGGAAAATGATCATAAAAACATGATGTTTAAGATTTTTAAGGAAATATAAGATTGCCAAAGTATATCCCTTGTTTGAATGGCATACATTGTCTTACCAAGCATGCCAAGATGTAGATATGGATTGAAAATATTGTTAGATCAATCATTAGTCATGAAAAACACAAAAAAAATGCATAAGAACATAACAAGCTAGGCCAACCTATTCAACATGGTTTGCAGATGAAAATTAGGAGAAAATAAAATAAAACATACATACATTACCTTCCCAAGAGCATTCCACCATCCAAATGCAACTCAAAATGTGTTTTCCCCATGATTTGGTGCTCAAGTCTTTGTCAATGATGATCACAAACCTCCTCTATCATCTCAAGAACTCTAACTAATCTAGGCCCATGATATGAAAATCAATGCTATGCCTATCAAATGAAACTATCCTATTACAAATAGAACATTATCACACTACACAAAAATGACTTGTGGAGAGAATCTTGAATTATAAGTTTACACAAATGAAGCTTAAAAGTAGTTGTCTTGGCCCTTCTATTTATATATTTTGGATTTGATCAAGATCAACCATGACTATCCATCTTGAGATCAATATGTGTGGCCAAGAATTAATCTAATATTGCATAATTAATCCATAAATATCCTCATAAATATTTGGGAAGAAGAGGCATGGGAGGCCATAAACTTGATATTTGATGCATTTATGGATTATGGATGCCACACCATAGATGATTTCATTAGGTGATGTAGATATTATGAATTAATTTCCAATAAATAAATATTGAATAACTTTCATGTAATTCTTACTTAAGATCTTAATTTTGATTAGTTGGCTTAAGTGAGATTAATCTATTTTAATGCAATTCTTTGGAAATTGGTTGCACACTTAATCATACTAGTTGAAATGTCATATTACTAGGTCGTAATTTGATTGAAGAGAAATTAGAAGATGATGTTAGATGCATATAGACCAATGTCTCATTTAGGACATTGTCGATATAAAATAACACATGCACATGTCGTGTGCTTTCGAATTAGAAGAAAAGAGTGATCTAGAGCACCAAAATGCATTTTCACTATTTTGACTCAAAATAATTTGAGAAATTTTAATAATCTCATAAAATGCATTACCCCATTTGGGGATACATTAGCCTAAATTGGTACTTTTATATGACAAGATTGAACCATTTAACGCATTTAAGTGATTTTGACTTAAATTGTGCATTGTTGCAAATTTAGAGTAAGATTGATAATTTCAAAATAATGGTGTTAAGAGTTGGATGTATACAATTATCACCTTTTAATCTTGACTTGGAATGTTTGATTGCCATTCCTAACATGTTTCTCACACTAATAATTCAGTCCCTTAGAGTCTCATAGGTGCAAACCCTAGTTGCTTATGATTGAACATGTAGGTACACATCTTATAGTGAAGAGGTGTGAATAGGTTGAGTATGGATATTAGTGGCATTGGATAGGCTACTTAATCTCATGGAGGAGTGATGGTATGGACTTGGTTGGAGGGAAAGTATTTATCACGCTCATGGAGATGAGGAGGAGATTCTTTCTTATGCATAAGATTTGACATTGAAACTTGAAGCATAGTTATTATCTTATGTAATATATATTCTATGTAAGGGTTTGTTTATTAATTTAATTTTTAATAAGATAGAAATAACATGCTATAGATATAATGTAATATGACATATTTAAATTAATATAAGACATCAACTATACATGTGTTTATGTCTTTTCTGAGTTCATTCCAAATTAAAGGGAATAAGCATGCAAATAAAAGTATTAAACTTTCAAACAAAAAGTAATATAATAATTCTATCATTTTTATAATCATTATATAAAATAAAATCAAAAAATATATGGATCAAAAATCTAAATGATGTATATGTAAACCCTAGGGTTATCTAGGGTTAGGGTTTGAGCAATGTTCAAAGTAAGTCGGGTTCACCAAATATTTTAGCCTTTTAGGACTTAAAAGGTGTAAATTTTATGTTTGTTAAAGAGTTAAGTAGACTATATAAGAGAAATAATATGCAATATATGTCCATTGATTTGTTATAGAATTGACTATCTTTGACTTTTCTAAAAATAGTAATAAATAGTGCAAGTAAGAACTTAGCTTGAAAATAACTGAGATGGGTGATCTAAGTGTTAGAAACTAAGGTGAAAGTTAATATAAGTGTTGAAAAATAGATCCTAATGTCATAACCCCTTTTATATAGTAACACCATAATTATAAAGTAGTACCATTATTGGAAATGTGGCAGTAGTGTCCTAATATTAGTGATAGTGTCCTTTATGCAAGACTGTCTTGAGCTTTTAGGTGCACTTATGTATGGACCTCTGAGGTTTTTTCCTTTGTGAACAAGTATTGAAACCCTATACTTTTATTTTAATGACTAATTTAGTTATCAAACCATAATATTTCATGTAGCTAGGGCTTCGAGTTGGCATGATCTAAAAAGTGTGTTTGTTAGTAGGGTGGGTTAGACATCCTCAACACCCAACAGTGAAGAGGGTTTCCTACATATCAATACTCTAAGGAAGTATCAATATAAATGTATTTCTCTCCACCTAAGTGCTGGTGTAAGTATAAATGAAGCTAGTATGATAGTGGCCTTGAATGCCTTGAATGTGTTTGAGACTGAAAATCTAGTTAATCTGAGTTTAGGACTGTTATAGATAGTAGTATGTATAATTAACACAAAATAGGGATTGATAACCTTAATTGTGCAAATTTATTCTAAGTTTGAATGTTTATTTTAAATATAATTTCTATCTAGTTTTAGACACTTAAAATTCATGTATTTATACCACTTTGATGTTTGTGCGGGTGACAAAAGAGGTTCAGGCAAACCTTATGAGGTTCTAGTTTTGAAAAGATATCCGTTTGGGGAAATAAAAGGTTAAGGACATTAGTACCATTTTTGGGACACTAGCGCCATATGACACTAGTGGTTTTATTCTAGTGATAGTTTTCAAATGGTATAACACTAGAGACAAAGGGCCAGGATCAATAGATGCATGTCTAAGACTACTTTAGGGATGACTAGGGATGCTTGTGTCCCCTGTGAAGCCTAAATAAGCACGACATTAGGATCTAGGATAGGTATAGGACTAAGTTAAGGATAGGTAGTCTCAAACATCACTCTTATCCCTCAAATACAACTTTTAAGTGATTACACATAACATTATAAATATTAATCTCATCCTTGATAAGGTTAAGAAAGGGGTCATCTGATAAATGACCATTGATGAGTTAAGAGGGATCCTTTGAAGATAGAGAAATGCCATGGATAAGAGATTGAGATTTGGCCAAAATATATATGAATCCTTCAACAATGAGAACATATAAAACATGTGTCAATGGGCATTCCTTTTTAATGGATCTAAAGAGAATAAATTATTTAGATCCAACACCATTAATATAAATGAAAGATGAAGCATCTAAAAAAATAATTTAAACTAATTGCAAGAAATTTGGGCCAAAACCTAAGGATTTTAACATAGCCAAAATGAAGGGCCATTCAATATGGTCCTAAGCTTTATCAAAGTCAATTTTGATGAGCATCACCTTTTGATTGGATCAACGAGCACATTCCATACCCTCTAATACAATGATGATATTAAGATGTATATACTTTGAATTAATTCCATTTGTTGAGGTCTAATATTTAAAGGTAAGAGATGGCAAAGATAAAGTGCAAGTGCTTTAGCAATGATCTCTTAAAAAACTTTGAGTAAAGTTATGGGCCACTAATTACCAGTTAACTTAGGGTTTCCCTGCTTGGGATTTAATTTAATGCGAACTTTGTTAATGTTAGTCCCTATGGAATGAGTGTTGAAAGCTTCAAGATAAGCTTGATATAATTCTAACATAATGAATTCCCACATTTTTAATATCATTTTTAGGTAATTACATCACACATAGGGGATTTTTCACTGGTGATTTGCATGCCAATCTCTTGAATATCCTTAATGGATAGATTCCTATCACAAGTAACTCTTTGTACTAGAGTTAGTGTGAAGAGAATGATTGAAAGGAATTGGCAAGGGCTTATTGTCACTCAAGGGATGGTTCTTGGGATTTGAAAACTTATTAGTAATGTTGCACAAAGTTTTAGATCATATCTAATAGTTTAGTAAGGCATTGAATGACATACTAAATGTATTTAATTTGTTGAGTAATATGTTTAGCTTTGAGAATGTGAAATAATTCCTTGGTAACTTTGTCACTCAATTTGATCCAGTACAATCAGGATTGGATTTGACCCCCCCCAAGCATTATAATTATCTAAAATTTGAATGTGTTGCCTAATCATCATCACTTGTAATTGGAGAGTCTCATAGAAAGGGTTTTTCTTAAGTGCCATCATTGCACAACACAACTCAGATGAGGTGGTGGAGTAGGAATGTTACCTTATATTTTCTAACTATCAACCATAGATCTAGATAAATATAACAATGCCAGTGAACTTGTTAGACAACCACAAGAGCTAACCTGGATGCTTAGCTAGCTAAAGGAAGAGTTTCTAAATTCTTTAAATGTGGGCAATGGTGAGCTTGTGATCCAAAAGTGTAGTTTTCATGGATAATTATATTTTTTAGAATTTGGGTTATTTAAATTAAAAGATATTTAAAATTAGATTAGTGAGCGGTATGAAGGGATAAAGTTTGACATGGCTTCTACTAGTAAAGCAAAAATTTTGTCTAAGGATAGGTAAGGTTGCATGGAAAGCATTACTTGATCAAGTCACTTGAGTACATAATCAGATCCACCTCAGAGATTAGACCAAGTGTATTAGACATCAGACATGTGATGAAGTATGGTATTGGGGTCATATAACCCAAATTTATTACCCATAAACATCCAAACTTCGCTTTCTCCAACCATCTAAATCATTAGTAGATGACTAATATTGTCAACAGGTAGCTCTACTATATTAAAGTCACCAAAAATATCCCAATGGGTGTCTGGCAGATTGTTAGCAATCAACCACCATAAAGTTACCCTTTCATGAGAGTTTTTAAAGTTGTACACATTAATGATCTGAAAAGAGCATTATCAATATTAAAAAACACCTAGATAACATAATGCGTGGGGTCAGATCTAGAATCTAAATAATGCATATGTCATTTTAAATAAATAAATGTAATTACATATCCATAACCCACATCATGATTGATTTTTAAAACAAGGCTATCAGGCCAAATAACTTTACTGACAACATATCAAAGGAAATCTACCACCTTAACTTCTTGAAGGTAGAAAATGTCCATTTTTTCAAATTTCCTTCAAAAATATCACATAAAATATTTTTGATTTGAGTTTATTACACCATGAACATTCCATTAGAATCAATCCATAAATTACTAGGTGTCAAGAGACATATCTTCATAATCCAATCCCTCTAGGGCTTTGTAATAATTTTTGAAGAACTAGGCATTATTGGAACGTATAAAATGTTGAAGTTGAAATGACCTTATATCAACATCTTCGTCCACATACTTTTATCCTTTTCTAACTTTAGATGAGGAGGGCTATGATAGTGTTATAGAGAGCCCCAACATGAAGAACAATGCAAGCATCTTCTTTCTCCTTCTTAGGATGAAATACGTGAGGGGAGAGCAAAGAATTTGGAAAAAAGTATCTTATGAGATTATTTGGGTAGAAATTTATGAATTGGAAATAAAATTAGTACCCATGGGAGTGTTGAAAAACTTGGGTTAACCATTTTAACTTTGGTATGAACAATATCCTTAGTGGGTTGAGTTAATCGAGTAGACTCCCTAATAAGTTGAGCATTTAGCATTTACTCTTATGGCTTGGATCTTGTAGAGGGATTGCAATTACATATAGGGTTCTAGGTGATAACAACCTTATTATTTTTATTCTTATGACGCCTCTATAGTTTGACACCCATTTTCATGATTTTTCTTAGAGTTATCATTATGAGGCATTTTGTGATCAATAGATTGACAACAAAAATAAGTGTTGGACAAGTTAGTATATAAGACACGTTGAAAATGACAAGAATCACCAACTTGGATATTAGTAAAATCCTTAAGGACTTTTTATAAATCGACTTCAACATAGACTATTTTTCTAGGGATGAGCATACGTTCGTGGAAAACAAAACAACCAATGGATGATGCAATTTAGTTAATGAAGTGCCAACAAGGTAGATGTAAACAAGGAAACTTGACCCAAGCACGAATTTAAAGATTAATATCCTCAGATACTATAAATTCCCTTTCCCAAGGTAAAATAACCATAAAGGAGCTGTAGATATACGGAGGGGTAGATTCATTCATGATCACTTTTGCATGGGTAGGGTTAGCAAAATGCAATAAAAAAATCCTTGGTCATATTTTTGACACTTTCAAGCTTGATGCCATGATCAATTCAAGCATATTAAACACAAGATTTGAGAAGAATTTTAAAGGGAATGTGACCAAAAAAATAGCCTATTAAACATAACTTTTCTAACCATTGACAATCACAATTACGTTTAAGAATAGGCAAAATAACATCAAGCTAAGATAATATACCTTATGGAAGAATATGGGTGCAAACTTCTTTGAATGTTTAAGTAGTCTCACCTTTTCTCAAATCTTGATTATCTCTCATCATAGATTCAAAAATTAGACATAATCGAGAAAAGTATATAATCTAGGCTAATTCACCCTATGGTGAAGCTCCCTATAGGGGTAATAAATGAAAATATCTTGCAAGATCTAAAAAAGACTGCAAAATGAAAGATTACATGCAATGAAAAAATTGATGAGGATCGTATAGAGAAAAAATCTTGTAGAGTAACTCATTGTTTGTTGTTTCATTTGATATTATATTTTTAGAGTCATAAAATAATTCCAAAGTGCACAAAACAAAACATATTTACCCTATAATTGTAATAAATTTTAAAAAACTTGTTGTAAGGAGATTTAAAAAAAGAGGGGAGGTTAAGCAAAAAAAAGCATAGTACAATGTCTCAATAGGAAAAAAATTATTGTATTTTAAATAAAAATTATTAAATATATAAGGACATACAATAATTCACTTCCTACTTAAATTTGAAGGTAGTAAATGTTTACGTAAAGTATGAAACATCGATGAGGTTATTTTCAATGATAATATTCCATGAAATTCCTTATCATTATTTTTTTTTTTTTTGACTTGTCTTTGTCCATCTTCACGTCGTAGGTTTGGATACCTAGAGTTGTTCAAGTTGCTTTTGACATTCTATGGGGTGTCGAAGAGATTTACAGATATTGGTGACTTTATCATGTTGGAAAGGGTGTTTAGATTTACAACATTAGATTGCTTGATTGGATCACTATTGTATTTTTATGGTATAACATTTTTGATATTATTTATAATTAAAGCCCTTGATAAATAGAATTTGCTTTAAAAATTTGTTGATCCATGGATAAGTCTCAAAATAAATTTATTTTTTTATCTTTGTAAATTTAAGTTATATGTTAAGGTTTATAAAATAGCAACAATTTCTCAGTGATCGGTGTGAAGTTTAGGAATGTAAATCGAGGCTTACGGAGCATTATACTTGACAAACCTAGTCATGAAATAGTTTTTACTTAATTTCTATTTTTAGATATATATATTGTCCACAATTTTAAGGTATTGAAATATGAGGGTACAATTATGAGCAGGTGCTTAGCTCCCATCAAGTTTTAATATTTTTAATATAATAATAAAATCCTAATAAATTTCAACAATTATTTTCAAATAATTTAAAAATTAAAGCACTTATCTAAACCCTCTCCTAATCATTTATTACTTAAATTTTAAAATATTAATCGAGGTGATTTAATTTGCATTTGATCAAACTTAAATAAATGTGTATGGATAAACGTATTCCATTTTGATGTTTAATCAAATTTTCATACTTTTGTCACTCATTATGAGAGTGCAATCTAAACTCCAAGCCACCATAATAATGCAAAATTCAATGTCACTTCTAGGTCATCATCATAGTGTAAAATAAAATATAATATATTAAAATTTGGTGTAGCTTGCAACATAAAACTAATTTCTTTTGTTATAATGTGTTTACCTTTTTATTATTCAAGAAGGGATATTATACATGTTGATTTGTTTTAAACAATGATAATTTTTTCACTATTCATATCCATTGAAACTGAAAATTATTTTTTATTTCATTAATATTCCAAACTCTATATTTTTGAATGTGTTATTATATTAACATATTAAAAATAAAATTTAAAACTTATTCACTATTGATTCATGAATTATTTTTACATATTATTCGAGCCTTCATGTCACTCAATGTAGAATTGTAGTGGCCATTAATGAAATTGTGTTGATATTTATAAAATCCATATGCATATGAAGCTATTATTCCACTATCATTTAGGTCATTATTTCCATATAATCTTATTTACATTTGTTCCCAATTCAAAATTTACATGTTATACTTTGTGTTTGTAGTAGCCAGATCTTTTTTGTTCGAGTAAAATTGTGATAGTGATGTAAATCAACATACATACTTGCAATCAAAATTATTAGTAGAATTGTAGAAGAATACATGAAGAAGTATACATAATCATACACACACATAATTTAATGTGAGGTAGGAATAAAATAAACATAGAAACTTTCATTAATTTTGAAATATACAATAATCAACCACCATCATAAAACTTGACAACCCATCAATACAAGGACATTCAGTTCAATTTTCCCCCACAATTTTTTTCTACCAATAGTTATGATCCCTTTGTGTATTATTTTACCTAAACCATAATAAGAAAAGAACCTATTACTCATAAACTCCTCTTCTCTTCTACGGTAGATAACTGCCCCTAAAAATTAGTATCTTATTGCTAATAATAGGAAATCTTTGCTAGCTACATTTTATTAACCATTTAAAATAAGGAGCATCTATTTTTAGTTTAACACTTCCATAAATATCTCATATTAAGCTGACATGTGTACATCATTTTCCTCTTATTTTAATATTTTGAACTCCTTGGTTCAACTGAGTTGAGTTGTGTTAACTTCATGAGTTTTCTTCTATGATCTAGGTGTTATCAGAATTTGGTAATCCCTTCTATTTCACTAAATAATTGCCTTATAATTATTGATCCTTGTAGAATTAATCTTGATTTCGAATATATTATAAATATGCTCTCTCATTTTCTTTGGTAAATGTCTAGTCCATTGTTCAAGTCTACTCTAATCTTGGACTTCTTCTATGCCTGCATATGAATAAAGATCCACAACATTAAATATAGGACTAATACCAAATTTTTATGGAAATTATATTAAATATGTATTTTCATTAATATTTTTAATAATATTACAAGGACTAATTTTCTTTGTTTTAATTTATGGTAAGTGCTTTGAGGAAATCTTTCTTTATGAAGGTACACCATGACTAGCTCGCTCTCTTGGTATATTTTCTATCTTTGATGTAGGTTTGCATAAATTTTATATTATTAATTTGCTACTTGCAGCCTTTTCTTAACATATTGTTGCACTTCATGTATATGTTTTACAAATTCTTCCACATCTTGGCTATTTTGATTTCCCACAAGAAGATTAGTTAAATCCACTATGCCTTTTGGATTGTTTTCCAAAATAATATGAAAAATATATTTACCTATAGACCTATTGATGCTAAAATTGAAAGAAATTTATGCTTGTGACAACACTAAGTCCCACTACTTTTAGATATTCCCAAATAAACCTCTTAATAAATTTCCTATGATTCTATTCACCACCTTCGTTTGCCCATCTATTTGAGGGTGATAGGTTGAACTATATTGTAATTTACTGTCAAAATTTCTCCACAAAGTTCTCCAAAAGTGACTAAGAAAATTTATCTTGATCACTTATGATATTCTTTGGTAGTCCATATAAGTGTACAATTTATTTAAAGAAGATATCTTTAATCTTGCTAGCAACAACAATCTTCTTACATGGAATAAAATGGGCCATTTTAGAGAACTTGTCCACCACAACCAAAATGGAATTATTACCTCACTACATATATGGAAATCCCAAGATAAAATCTATTGAAATATCAATCCATGGTCCTTCACATATCTCCAAAGGTTTTTACAACCTAGTGTTTTGATGTCTACCTTTAGACACTTGACATATTCTGCATGTAGAAACGAATTTATTCCTTGTAAGAGAGAAAAACAACTTGTCACTTACTAAGGTGTAAGTTTTGTCTCTACCAAAATGACCTCTCAATCCATTTTTATGTCTTATTCTAATTAAATTTTCCTTACTAGACCCAATAGGAATATAAATTTGGAGTCCCTTAACTAAAAATCCATCAGTAAATAGATACTCATCATAGAATTCTCAACATGCAACTGTTGGATTGTTTAGAGCACCAATATTTTCTTTGAAATATGGATCAACTGCATATTCATTTTTCATTTATTCAAATTTAACAACTTTATTAGTAATTGTAACAAGTAAATGTCACCTCCTACTTAAATCATCTTCCATAATATTGGTTTTTTGACTAACATGTTGTACCACAAATGTATAACTTTGAAAAAATGAGACCCATTTGGCATGGTTTTGAGATAACTTGGTTTGATAATATATATACTTTAGTGCTTGATTTCCTATCAACAAAATTAATTATCTATTCAATACATAGTGCCTTCATTTTTTTAGTATTTGAATAATAACATACAATTCTTTATCATAAGTATCATACCATTTTTTGGCATCATTTAGATTTTCACTAAAATAGGTAATTAGTTATAATTATTGACTCAATACTCCACCAATTGTAACAACTAAAACATCACACTCAAATGTAAAAATATTTTTAAAGCTAGGTAAATCAATAGTTGGAGCTTTTGTCACCTTCTTTTTAAGTTGTTCGAAACTTCTTTTAGCTGCTTGAGTCTAGAAAAAGGACTTTCCCTTTGTACAATCAGTCAATGGAGCACTTATCCACTAAAATTTATAATAAATTTATTATAAAAATTTACTAATCCATGAAATCTCCTCGCCTCTATTACACTTTGAGAGATAGGCCATTCAAGTATAGCCTTAATATTTTTTGGGTCCATGCTCACTCCATTTGCTGAAATTGCACTACCCAAGAATGCCAAATTTTCTCTACAAAATTTACTCTTCTAAAGAATTAAATATAAATTTTCAATATTAATGGTATCAAACGTTCTTTAATGGTATAGAATGAACTTATAATTAAATTACAAAATCAACTTGAATTTTAAAATAGAAGTTCATTCTATAATTTCAGCCTATTCCCTGTAATTTTAAGGATATGAGTAAAAATCTACTAGTTCTTTTAGTTCGTAAGAAAAAGATTGACTAAATAAATAGATCTTAAAATAATGTATCCTAAGCAATTGCAAAAATTGGATTCATGACTATTCCCAGTAGAGCAGATGCTATTACACATACAATCATACTGAATTCGATATAATTTTTCGAGACAGAGGGCACTCTCTAGATAATAGTATTGGGTCAAATTCAAATGATATTCATTCATTAGAATAGCTTCCGTCGAGTCTCTACACCTATCCCTTTCTGGGAAATGATTAATTATCATCCCTTATAAAGGGATTTGGCTCTAAATTCTCTTATAGGTCTTTCCTAAAAATCAACATGTCATCAAAATAAACTATGACAATTTTTCCAATGTATGGTCTACATACTTGGTTTATAGTTCTCATAAAAGTAGTGGGAGCATTAGACATTCTAAATGTCCTATTCAACCATTCGTATGAGCTATCCTTGTTCTTAAATGATGTCTTCCATTCATCTCCTTTTAAGATTTGAATCTAATGGTAAGCACTCCTTAAATCCACTTTGGAGAATATTTATTCACCTACCAAACAATATAATATGTCATCCATTATAGGTAATGGATATCAGTACTTTATTGTTATCTTGATAATATCTAGATAATATACACAAATTCTCCATATTCCTCCTTTCTTAAGTGATAGGAGGGCTAGTGTGGTAGAAAAAATCATTTTTCCCTTACAAATACTTTTTCTAACAAATCTGATATTTGCCTTCTCATTTCCTCATTCTCTTGTGGAGCTAACATAAATGCATCTTGATTAGGGATCTTTGATCTTGACGGTAAATAAATATGGTCTTTAGTGCCTTGCTAGGGAGGTAGTCTCACTAGTAATTTTGTTGAAGTTACAACAAAATAATTTGTTAATAATTTTTACACCTCTTATGGGAGTTTCTCTTCATGTCTCCTTTCTTCTTTAGGACATAAAATATTACGAACTTCTCCTTTAGTTTATTTTTAGAATTTTTTATACCCCTTTATATTAGAGATATTTTAGATCCATCTTCGTCTTTCCATGGTTTTAAAATAAGTTTCTTCCCCTCATGATATACTTCATAGATGTTTTATTTTGAGTGATGGATTACATTTCGGTCATATTGCCAATGATTTCCTAATAGCAAGAAATGACCTTTGTCAATCCCCATTGAATGATCAAATGTTGCACTACATTACCAATATTCCCACTAATGTGTATGTGTATACAGCTATAAAATATCTTTATTATATTTTATTCTTGGCACAAGCATGCAAATATTGAGTTAATCTGTATAAATTTGAAATTTAATTTCAAGAAATTAATATTTAACACATGTAACACCTTGCATAAATTTTGAGAGTGTAAAGTGTTGTCCTTAATGCCTTAGATTAGATTTATACTTATATAGGTTTTTATTTTGAATTACAATACCTATTGACATGAAAAATATGACCAAAACAAGACCCAACATAAAAAAATATCAACCCAAATTAAATGTAGAAAAAAATAAATCTAAAATTTGCACATGGATATGTTTGTGCTTCATGAATAGGCTTGTGGGCCTAGACATGCCTAAAAATAGGGGACTTGTCTAAAAAGATAAGAGACCAATATTTGGGATCCCCATCGTAAATTGGAAAGGTGAATAAAAAAATGGATGAATGTATAAAATAAATATAAGACCTAAATACTTGTTCAAATAGATATTTTATTTGTCACTAATATTCTATATGTGCAAAGTTACAATAAATAACATCAATTATGGGTTTGTACCAAATTTGATTATATACATTTTACACCTTTTATTTTAGTAATGAAATTGATAGAGCAAAGGAAAGAGTAAAAATTGAGTGTGGATGAAACACTTTGTGTAAGTGCCCATTTTGCACAATGCTCATCTTTAACATTGATGACTATGAGATTATGGTTATTCTAATTTTGATTAGGAATTCATGTTGTTATCCATGACTAGCTGAGGCATGCATGAATTTTATGAAGGATTTTCATGTGTTGGGAACCATGAGAAAGGCATATTGTCAATCACGTTTTAATTACTTACTTACTTATGAAAGTATAATTCTTATATTTACTTTATGTGATGTTGTAATCATTGCTCATAAACTTGTATATTGGAAATTTCATGTGCATAAGGTTATGTGAATATGTCTATGTGAATGTGTGTATTCCTTGGATGATTGGATATTACTTATATTAATTGAGTACCCTATTTGTTTAAATGTTATAGCTTTAGATAATAGGTTAGAGGAATTTAATGTGTGTATCAAGTGTATAGGAGAAGGAAAAGGGATAATGAAGGAAAGAGGCTATGTGAAACATGGTTATGTCACTAAAGCAACCTTACCCTAAAAATTTATTAAACCATTATAATTAGTCAGTGATCTTAAGATACCATTTACCATCTCTTTCAAACTTAGCAAGCTAGTTTGGCATCTAGACTTAAGATTGGTAGGTGAAACTTTTTGTCTCCTTGCCTTAATATCTTGAAACTAATGTCTATAATGTCTAGTGGCTGACTGGTATATCTTATATTAATTGATAAACTATAGAATCAAGTGGGAATATGTGAGGGAGTATAGGAAGCAACCACAGGAACTTGCAGAGCTACCATGCACTTTAATTGAACATGGAAAGTAACCTACTATAATGAGTCATGGGTTGGTGAGCATAGGGTGGTTGGATGAGTCTAGGACATCTATTTATAGAAATTGAACACTTAATGTGAGGAAATTTTGGCCATTTTTGAAAGATAGACTAAGTAGAGGAGATGAAAAGGAGGAGAGTAGCAAGTAGGATGAGCTGGTCAAGCAAGTTGAGTCTTAGAAAATTGAAGGATAACACTCAAGAGGTCTTGAAGCACTTGGGTGGCCTTTTTATTAAATAATTTTACAAATTATTACTTTGAATGAAAATAGTTTTGCTCTCTGTTTGATTCTTTAGATGTAAGGAAAATAAGACCACTTGGTTTATTCTTCCTTTCTTATTGTCTTTCCATGGTTGTGCATTGACTGCCATGTAGTTATTTTCCTAGTCAAGGGCCTTAGAGAGGTTGTGTTCCTCCTTGCTTGAATTGAAAATTTTAGCTTCTTGTTTGAGTGTATAATTTTGTTATGACATAATTTGGTGGTTGTTTGTGAGCAACATATTCAAGGTGGCATAATGTTAAGCCTCCTATGTTGGGCATGGTGTTATAATGCTTGACCCTCTTATGAACGATGGTAGATTGTTAATCCCTCTCGTTTGGAGCAACAATAGTATATTACTTTACCCTCCTATGACTAGTGGATAAAAACATTTGAGTGAGGTATCCTATTTATATCCAATCAAATGACAATCCTTATTTATGTTATGAAAGTTTACCTATTCATTTTCTATATTTATAAATGCTTAGTTTCATTTGAATGTTCATTGAATGATTGTTTGAATTATATTTGGGACGGGAGTCTCCTTGGGTAACAATCAAGAATATGACTTTAGGTGGGTACAAACTCATTCCCTTGAGTATAGTACCCTTTCTTATATATCCACACTTTCATTTTCTAAGTGATGTAGACATGCTCAAATATGGGAATCTCGAGCTCAGGAGTGTTTAGAGTAGTAGCTTGATGATGACAAAAGGTTGGGCAGTGAAACTTCCTTCAAATGTCCTATAGTTGCTTGGATAAAATGAGGACTATTATTAAATAATGATTATTATTATATTATTAAATTAGTCCTATATTTTTACCTCATGCTTATGTATAATATGGATGGCATCTCTTGTATTGATAAATGTTAATAGTATCCAACTTGTTTGTATTGTTCAAATGAATGATAGTATTTTATATAATGACCTCATTATGGGTAAAGAATTTTGTTATATTTTTGTTGAACCTGTTTGATAAATTAAGATCTAACTAAATGGTATATATTTCATATGCATATCCTTGGGAAGGATTCATTACATAAGGCAAGATTCCTTAACCTGTTTGGCTCTTTAATACATATTGATAGTTTGATTCTCTTAATTATATCTTTGTTAAGAGAAGCTTATAAAATAAGCATTATGTATCTCTTTATGATCTAAATATGATGTGATCTAATGAATTAAACCTATTTAAATATAAGTGAAACTCAAATAAATAGCTATGAGATTATTATTGGGAATACCAATACAATTTGTAGGAATAAATTGAATATAGATGTTATTTTGTTTGATATTATGTCTTGTGGAAGAGTTCTTTGATACTTAACATATGAATAAGTAATATATTGTAAACCTTCCATTTATCAAGACTATTTCATATTAGAATAATAAATTCATTACAGATAATCTCTAGTATTATAAATAAGCTTTTAGGTTTGACTGAGGTCTATGTTGTAGAGAATTAATAAAATAAGAAGTTTTGATAATATTTCTTGTATGAGTTGTTTATACTTCATAAAAAATAGATGTAGTTTGATCTTCCTCTTGAATGGAATGAATGTGTATATTTTTTAATGCTATAAGTGTCATGTTTTAAGGGATAGACAAGTTAGCTCACTGGATTGAGCAGTTCCTTAATAAGCATTTGGATGCGTTGAGATTGCCATGAAACTTCTGCTAGTCGAATAAATCAATGAGAATATTGGTTTAGTGTTAAGTTTATCATTTATGTAAACACATGATCATTTAGCATAGAGAAGACCTTTTGAGGAAGGTAGAATTAGATTTGGTTGCATTAATGGTGGCAGTCCATTAACATATGTGTTTTCCCTAGATTTATCCTTTTTGGCATCATCTAAGATGTTTTCTTATTTTTGCTTCAGCTCGTGCCTTAGATAATTTACTTAATTGAATAATTTTGGTTTTTTCTCATTTTAGTTTAAGCTAATTTCTGGTTGAAAATTTATTCTTTGGATTGTACCTTAGCCGATCATCGAGTCTTTATGTTGCAATTTTTTCCTTAGTCATATATTCCTTGTCAAGTAATTCATCCCCTTGGAATTTGCCTTAGATGCCTCTTAGTTAGGTGTTTTCACAATTATTTTGCCTTAGTCATTTTCATGGCTTTTGTGAGTTGTTTTGAGGTGACATTAGTATGTTCTATTGTACAATCAATATTGAGCAAGTGGATCACTTGGATCCATCCACATGTCACCATCCCACTAACATAGGGGTGATTTCAATAGGTTCCATTATATGGTTAATGCTAGGAACCATCCATGTATCACTTTAGTGGCTAGATAACCTCCAATCAGGGTTTTAGCCAATTTCCACCCAAAATACACAATTTGGCCTAAAAATGCTAAAATACGCTCAATGATGTGAAACTAAAATATGCAAGTGCCGATTTTGGCTAGGGTATCCCTAAATGGGGCAATACAATATATGGGCTAGCTAACTTTGATCAGTTCATTTTGAGTTAAAATTCCAAATTTGCACCTTGGTGCTCTGGATTGATCTTTCCTATCAAATCTTTTGCACAAGATGTGTGCCTTTGTTATTTATTGTCAGTAACATCTTAAATGGGAGTATGCATCTGACAGTTCCTTCTAATTTTAATCAAATTTTGGACCAATAACAAGTCATTCTGATCAATTTAGGTAATTTGTGCACAAAGTGCTTAATCATGCTTAAGAGCTAATTAACCCAAATCAAGGCATAATTAATAAATCCATGAAAACTTGTTGAATACTTGTTTTTGGAAAATAATATTGAATATATGCATCATAAAGTGACCTCATTTCTTGGGAAGACATCCGTAGGCCATAAATGCCACAAATATCAAGATTTATGCCTCCCATGCCTCATTAATGCCTTCCATGATGCCCTCCATGCCTCTTAATTTACCCTTATTACAATGCCATGATGAGGATAATTACAAACCTAATTACAAAAATTGAATTAATCCTCAACCACACATCTCAATCTTGAGATGGATGGTTGAGGTTTATTTTGATCAAATCCAAAAATCTATAAATAGGAGGCCTCACAACATCATTTCTAAGCTTTTTTAGTGTAAAGTTATAATGCAACATTACTTCCAAAAGCTTCAAGAAACTAGTGTTACCATGCCAAATTGATTCCAAGCCAAGCCAAGTGAAGACACAAGCCAAAGGTGCCAAGGAGAGATGGAGGTATCCAAGCTTCCATTGCCAAGGACTTCATGAGCATAAGCCGAGAAAGCCACCATTACAAAGGCATTCATAGCATCCAAGGAAGGTGAAGTGATTCTTGTGTTTTGATTCCTTGATTTCTAGTTGTGTTTGTCACTTTATTTTGTTAACTAAGCTTTCCTTAGTGTCTAGGCCTAGACATGTTATGCTATTAGTGTGTTTGTTTCATCTTGTTTTCATTTTGGAACTAACACCATACTAACCATCCTCTCTTGAGTCAAATTCCTAGATCACATAATGGCATGCCTGATGGGACTAGACACATCCTACACCTGAAGGAGATCATTTTGCAACTCTAAAATATTTATTTGAGCCTTTAAAACTTTTGAAAATTAATTTTCTAACTTTATTTTGCCACAATTTTACACAGTAACCAACATCAATAGGAAATACAGACATCAGTCACTGACTTAACCGACGTCGGTCAGTAGAATCGACATTGATTAGATCTTAGATAGCTGTAACTGATGTTAGTGGTATTAACCAATGTTGGTCATGATGTTTTTCAAAAAACAAAGACCTGAGACCTATGTTTTCAAATTTTATTGTTTCAAACTCAAAAGGTCTTCAAAGCTAAAGGACATGCTAACAATTTTGTTACAGTACCAAGTTTGATATTTGCTTAAAAAATGTTTAAATCACCTTTGCATGCTTAAAAATTGATTATGAACCTTTTTTTGTATGTTTAACAAAGAATTTAGGTGTTTTTGGTGAACGTTTTTCAAATTTTACAATTAAGACCAAGGGGTCAAATGAACACCACCAAACATTTCATTTGGGTTTTGAAATTGAACACACTTGTTAATTCTTATTTACAATAGTTGTTTAATCAAATTTTGTTTGTAAAAAGAGGATTGTTGCATGTATGCTCTTCCATTTATCCCATATAGGGAACGTTTGGAATCAAAAGCACCATTCCTATTGCAAGTAGCCTAGTCCAAGGCTTAGAAAGAAAGTCATATAAATTACTCCTCAAAAACTCGTCAAAGTTTGGGTGATCTTGAAAATGACCTTAAAGTCTTTCTACTTTCATTCTTTATTTATTATGCATCTTGGATTGTGAGGGGGAATTCATCACCTCCCACAAGTTCTTTAGGGAAGCTTTGACTTGGGGTTTCATCTCTCAACATTGACTTCATTTGACTCCTTTGGAGTTGCACATGGGACGTAGTGTCAATTTAAAAATTACACTATACTGAGTGAACAATAAGATGTAGTGGTTGCAAAAAAGACTAGAGTTTTTTGCAACAAGCCAAGTGATACGAACCTAGAATTTGTGCTTTTCTTTTGCATTGTTTGGCATGAAAGTCATTGTACAATTGATTCCCCTAGATTGTTCGAAATTTTTTTAGATTTTAGACAAATCTTCACTTGCCATGGAATTATTTTTGGTGCAAGGTATGCCTTAAGGTCCATGTCATAGTACTGTCATTTAAGAGAAGGGGGTGTAAAAACCATACTATATAATGTGCATTTACTTTTGGATGAACACTTAAAAACCTATGAAATGATGTATATTGATAGATTCCAACAATATTAAGCAACCTTGTTAGTTTAGGATGTAAGGGTGATTAATTAGTTGGTCTTGTCCTAGATTAAAGTCTTGTTTGGAGTCAAAACTTGGTGTAAACAAACAATCTCAAACCAAACACATAGTCCAAATTTTTCTTTGAACAAAGAGGCATTATGTTTCCTACGTGAGATCATCAATTTTCCTTGTTCAAAATTCATCAAAAAAGATTGAGAGTCATATCATCCACTTTGGTGTAGTTATGCTACCCAATTGAGTCTAGACCTTTACCAAAGTTGTTTAAAGTCCTTCACTTATAATCTAAATTCATAATGACACCTTTACAAGTTCATAGGGTTGATGTGTTAAGTGGGTTCACCATTTTCACTAAACTTATTTATGTTGAAGTCCATTTAAGACTCATAATCATTATCATCACTTAATAGACTTAAGCCATTTTGTGCTAAACATTTGCACTTTGAGTCTATATACCACAACATTTTGAGTAAAAAAAAGTAGTGTTATACTATCAAATTGTGTAAAAATGTCTTTGCTTAGAGAGTCTTTGAAACAAACATTTTAATCACACATTTTTGGGTAGTATAGCATCGTTACGCTACCCAAAACATTTCAAATATTGTTTCATAGAATCTCTTACATAGAATTCCAAATTTTTTCCTACATTTTCAGGCCAATCCATGTGTAATTTTGATCCTTTGTCTAAAGTATATTTTTACCATTCACCTTTGTCTAGCTTGTTTTTCAAAAGATCCAAGTTTTACACCATTATTTATGAGAAAATAAACTATTACTAAAGTGCCTTTTGTTTCATACCTTATACCTAGTTGACCAAGTTCATGACCAAGAATTGAATGCCTAATGTTTATTAGAATTGTTTCAAATCTATTAGATTAAAACTTTCATCTATTTTCAAAGTCTAAATTTTGACGCCATTTGGCCAAAAGTCCTAAAACATGCCTTGTTTTATCCTAGCTTTTGACGCCGCATTTGGCCAAAAGACCTAGAAACTTTTAAATCCCTAGATTAGAATGATTTGAAACACTTCGACCTTAGAGTTTGGCATTTTTATTTTTGGTCCATTTACTTTCTTACCTTTGTGTGTGCAGTGAAATGTTAGATAATTTATGCTAGCTTGTGTCCTCATAAACCTTTTATATAAACCTGTTGATCATTTTGGCAAATCTAGACCAAGTTGAAAAATAATTTGTTTTAGGCATTGTCCTTTTTAGAGTTTTTATAACTCTTTGACCTCTTATTGAAAAGCATTGAATATGGATCCCAAAATGTATTCTTACACTCATAGTGGACTCATGTAAATTCTAGGGATTAGTAATGTAGTTTCATAGGAAAAAATGGTGCAAGACCTGTATGCGAATAACATTACTTATAAGACAGATTCTTATCCCTCTTATAATACTCAATCAGGGGCACAAATACAAGATATGTTAGCTAATTATCTAGTTAACACACCACCTTATTCAGAGCATAAGCAAGAACAAACTATGCAATACCTAGCTACAATACCAATAGTGGATGAGCCAGGTCTTCAACATTCATACTCTACCCATACGACTTCCATGTATGATCCTTTTTTGTTTGAGCGACAT